>CALYLW010000034.1:1685315-1712815 GCA_944989445.1 Ampullaceana balthica | reverse complement strand
TTATTTTTTTGGGAGGGGTGTGGGCGGTTCTATTTAATATATGAGGGGCCATCCATAAATGCCGTCTTATATCATATAGAATGGGACTGCGATAACATAACGCTTTTAAATAAGATACAAAATACCCCAACAAATTATGTAATGAAAACAATAAATTTGAGCTTTATTTTTAAACTAACACTACAGTAAACGTTTCAGCTATTGCCTTCATGAGTACAATAAACATAAAATACGTACTTACATAAGTAATAAAATTATATTTAAATTCTTAAAACATACTATATCATTAATTATTTATGTAAATTTTAAAAAAAGTAAAAAAACAAAAAACAATGACACAGGATATTTGAAAAAGAGGAAATATCAAAAGTTACAGTGAAAACCACAACGGGAAAAAGATTCTACAGTTAGGTAAAAATTATGAATTTGGTTAATTCCAAATGGAACCAACGTACCAAATCGTTTTATAAGTCTATTTTCCATGTAGATCCTGTCATGGGTATTGCTCGCATATAAAATACCAGTTACTACAATATCTGAAATGCCGTCATGGTCAACACTGTTAAAATATTTAGACACAGGACTCTGAGCCTGTTTATTTATATTATACAGTTCTTCTCTAAACCGATCTCCAAGACGACGACCTGTCTCACCCACGTAAATTTTAATACACCTCTTGCAAAGAATTGCATAAATCACGTTGCGACTTGTGCAAGTGAATCCATCTTTTATTTTGAATTTTTCAAGAGGGATAGAAATGTTGTCCTTTCAATCACATATGGACAAGTATTGAAACGGTTCTGGTTGCAACATTTTGTTCCAATATATGCTTTCATTGTGGGAAGGTGACTTCTTACGAGGGTATCTTTGAGGCTTCTATCTCTCCGGAAAGCAAAAAGAGGAGTTTTTTTGAAGACCTGCTGAGTTAGAGGGTCAGCCATAAGGATTGGTCGTTTTTTGAAAATCACGTGGGGGGAAGGGGTGGCTTAAAATTATGGGGATGAAAAGTTAAAATAAATTTGGATCGATCATATTGATCACATTGATCACATTGATCATTTTGATCAGAAACAGATGATGTAAACGTATCCTGTCTGGTCATGCCTTTAATTTGATTGACAGCGGATATTAAAACTGTTTCCGGGTATGACCTCCTTGGAAAAAAAAATCGAGCATTTCATTACTTTTCTCCAAAAATTCTGCCTCATCACTGCAAAGTGTTTTAGGTCTCAATAGTTGCAAAAATGGGGTAGAGTTTTTACAAGCTTTAGGATGGGACGATGTATACACAAGGACACTACGGCTGTCTGTAGATTTGTAAAAAAAATTATTTGGATATTTTTTTTTCTTTCATTTTAATTTTTATTTCCAAAAAATTAACAGCGCTCCTATGGATACTTGAAGTAAATTTGATTGAAGAATGGAAGTTACCAACGAAGTCAATAAAACTTAGGAATTGTTTCATGTCCATTTTTGTTATTCCAATGAAATCGTCAACGTATCTCCTGTAGTACTCTGAAGATGTACCCTTATAATGTTCCCTCCATATGTGTTCCAAATGCCCATAAATATACATGCTTAACTGGGTCCCATTTTCGTTCACATAGCACCTCCACTAATTTGATTTCTAAAAAACTGTCCGTTGAACTCGGGTTTAAATTTAGGACCAGCTCAGTCAATCGTGGTATGGCACTTACGGGGATCTTGAGATTCGCCTTCCTGTGTAGAAAAAATGAGAGTGCGGAGAGACCATCAGCATGAGCAATTGACGTGTACAATGAAGAAACATCCATGGACGTTTGATTGGGTCGTGGGTCAAATAAACACATACACACAGTCCAGGGTTACTGAACATACACAAAATTATTTAAAAATAGAATTCCAAGAAGCTAGTTCGTTGCGATTCCTGTGAACTGCGTTTATTTATAAGTATTTTTTTGTTTAGTCATTTTCAGTAGATAGGAAGTTATGGCTGCCAATCTTTGGCGGTTGACTATTAGTTCTCTTTCTTTCACCACGCCCTTGACGAGGAAGTTTTCATTTTTGCATTACCTTTGTTGTTGTTTTTTTTTAAAGTAATTTGTAAAGTAGTGGAGCGGTAGTTTGGAGGGGGGGGGACATATAGATGAGTTATAAGCGTTAAGTTCTGATAGTTGTGTAACAGACATATATACTGTTTTAATCAGCTCTTTTTCGACAAATCACCGAATACTCGTGTGTGTATAATATTATTAGATATTATTTGAAGATCAGGATGTACTCTACCCTCTTTGATTACTTTTTAAAAATAGTATCGATCCGTTTCGATGAAACGACTATTCTCGGCTCTGATGTAATTTTTTAAAACCATTTCCTCAGCGCGCGAGTCATGGCCGCCCGGGGTAAACAAACCCGTCGCCAGGTGACGTCACAAAGTTCCCACACTTTGAGCGCGAAAGCGTCTGATCAGGCCGGCGTCCCCGATAACCTGATAGGTGAGAGAGAGACTACCCTTTGACGTCACGGTGGCCTAGTTTGGGGACGATAGCGTAGTACAACTTTCTACGTCTTACACTTACTCTTACACTTACACGCCACGCCTGATTGCAGGCCAAGCTCAGGGATCAAAGTATCTGTTTTTTTTCTCGAAATTTTTTTTTAATCTGTTCACCGTACCGTGACTGTAACGCAGCGGAGATAAAGTCAAATTATCTGTGTCATGTGTGGATAGCGTTTTGTTTTGTTTGTTTGTTTGTTTTAAATGAGTAATCGCTCCACCTTAGGCTCAAACCGAGGATTCCCAGATTATTTAAATTACCGACGCCTCTTGTGGATCTGGGTTTTTTTAATTTACATTTTTGTCTTCTTTCCAGCGTCACCTAACAACCTCTCGACAAGCGCACGGAATCACATCGAATGCGTAAATCATTCCTCTTTCCGGCGCTTTATGTGAGAAGCTACGGCTCTCACACGGGTGCTGTTGCGATTAGTTTTGGAACCTCTGATCGGAGTAGTGTTTAAACACGGCTGAACTTTAAATATATTTTTTTAAACGAATAAATAAATCTTTTTAAAAAAGTTTAAATCTACCGTCACCACTACGGACATTCTCTAATATCGGCCTCAAAGGTTTAAAATCATAACTAATAAATGTGTGTGGGTGTGGGGGGCAATGACACACTCGCGCGTGCGCACACACACACAACCATGAACCCACTTATTTTTATTTAATTTTAATTTTTTAACCCCCCCTCACCCCCCCCCCGCCAAAAAAAAACAAAAAAACTTGCATGCGTCACAGCTGTTACACGTGGTTCTGATAATCTTGTTACGCCTCAGTGGCTAATTGCCAGAAGATGGAATGGAAATAATTTTATCGCCATGCCCTCCTCTACAAACATGTCCTCCACATTTTTTTTAAAACTTAAGCAAGCCTTTAATATACTTATAAATATATACTAAAAATGACTTGGTCTGAACTAAATATCAAACTGACTTCGATCGTGGATTAAAAGTTAGGCTTGGATCAATGCCAAATATTAGCTCACGTGATATACAAAATGTAAATACGTGAAATTTGCCATTTGGTTAAAAAGTATTAAAAGAAATTCCCCTATTAAACAACAAAGAAGAAGACAAAAAACGATGAAACATAACTCTTGCCATATTAAATATAAACTTAGGCAAACAAATCGTCATTTTTTTTTGGATTTTTTTTTATCCTTAAAATATGTGTTAATTTTTTATTTTCATTATTTTATGTCTTGGCGAAAATTTCAGATTTTTTTCATCAAAGAAATTGGGGGAAATGTCTTTTCCCGTCACAGGTTAATGAGAGGAGAATCAACTAAAAACAAATTTCCCAATTTAGATCCTTCTGATGCCCGACTGAGGGTTTATTTATAGAATCTACTTATGATTACGGGAATGTTAATGAAATAAATAATGTTATTTTGTGTACGGGTTTATTCAAACTCTATGTTGTGGTGTTTTTCTTGTATACATAAGATCTATTTATAGCTCGGGTGTGGAGAGACATCTGTTGGACAATTAAAAGAAAAACGCAGGGGAACTAACTCTGCGGCCTTCAAATGTTACGGGACACGGATGGGAGTATGACCCGGAAGGTGACGTCAGGAAGGATAATGATGACATACCTGCGATGACTCGACAGAAAATCCCAGGGGCAGAATTAACGGTTTATTTGTTTATACTTGTAGGAGGGGTAATAGCAAATCTTTAGTAAGATGATAGTACTACAGTGATTCTCAAGTTCTTTGAAGGAAGTGTTGGAAGTGCATAGTGCATACATAAGTCGTCAAGGAAATAATGTTAATGAAAATTATAATTCCTATTGGAATCGGCCTAATGTAACAGCCTAATAGTAATAAAGTATATCCTTACGGCAATAACATCAAGTGACTGAAATGAAAGGAAGGTGGCAATATATTTTTAAAAAAGAATTGATGAAAGCTGAATTTATGGAAGCCGTTATACGTCCCGACATATCAGTGACAACGACGGCCCCGGACCAGAGCGCTAGACGCAATGTGAAACGTCACAAATAAGGCTTTCGACTTTAGGGCCCTTGATAAATAAACATGCTACTGACAAATGTGTGATCTTATGGTTTTGGACCTGCTTGTCTGGAGGCATATTAACTGGGGCATTATGTTAATGAGGCCCTCTTTTTCGGGGGTCCTGTTGAAGGGGTCTTGTGTCCGGAAAAATAAGGGGAGGGGGAAATTCACTGACTATCATTATGTTTGGACTGGTTAGTAAAGGCATTTAATATGTAGGACAATTTCTTGTCCTGCGACGAACTGAAACAGAGTTCTCGACCTGTTGACCAATGTTCCCTCTCAGGTTCGTTGGCCCGTGTGCAAAGTTGCACAACATCCATTTGGTGTGCAATATTTTCTAAATTTTTCTGCGCGGGCATTCAAAATTGCTGCGCGGTGTCAGTCAAATATCTGCGTGGCCGCGCAGCTTAAAGGGAACATTGCTGTAAACTCCAAACAACCGTTTGAATGTCAGAGAGGTAGCAGCTCAGATCTATCCCAATGACATGGCCATGGTTCCCATTAGGACTGTTTTGGTTGGATCCGACACTGACGACTAAACAACAAATGTGTTGTGTACACAGATATACCAGAGTATTGACCTCGACCTTTGTATCAGCCAGGCAGCAGGAATTCTTTGTCCCCATAAACCCAAGTCTGTGTCACCTCGAGCGTATAGTTGGACTTACAAGACATCAAACGTTGAAACAACAGGCGAACATGTAACAGTTGAACATGTAACAGTTGAACATGTAACAGTCGAACGAATGTCATCAGACGAACATCAAACAGGTTATTCAATTCATCTAAGGCAGTGCTTCTCAAATTTTTTAGTATGACTGACCGGCAGGATTTTTTTCCATTACACCAGGGACCGGTGCACTAATTTCCCAGCACTGACATTTTTTTCTGCCCTCTTTTGACAACTTCTGCGGACCGGCGGCGGATGGTCCGCGGACCGGCACCGGCCCGCGGAACACCACTTTGAGAAGCACTTGCTCTAAGGTACTATTCTCCAATTCTTTGGTGCCCTAAATTATATGGCATGGTGTCACAAAATTCTATAGTACCCCAAATTCAATGGTTGTCATATTCAGCGGGTCTCAAATTCTATGGTGTCCTAAATTCCTTTGGTGTTATGCCCCAAATGGTATGGCAACCATCTTCTTTTTTTTTGTTGATCCCCCAATTCTATGGTGACCCAAATTCCTTGACACTCAAAATTCTGTGACACCCCGATTTTTGGTGCCCACAATTGTCTAACAGTCGTGTAAGTCGTGTTGCTCAATGCAATGATTCTCAAATTCTGCGAAGCCTCAACTTATCTCGCCGCGCCGTGCCCCACCCCCCAGCCATATTATCCAACCTAAAACCATGTATGTATGTAGCCACACAAATTTACAACTGTCCCGACTCTTCAAGTGTCCAAACGATCAATCTTCGAGGTTCTTTAGGTCACAAACGTGTCCGCCAGGATCAACATGGGACAACAAAACTCATTATAATTTCCGGACCCTAACACCATATGGCACAAATGTCATTTTTCCCTACACTTTTTTAGTTTCCCCATGCAACCTCCTTTATGTCCACTATGTACACTATGTACACTACTCATCTCGTCCCCCAATATTATTATTTCTCTTTTGTCTATAACAGGGGTCTCCAAATTTTTCTGCCGGAGGGCCGCATTAACTGTCAAACATCAGTTTGGGGGCCGACTAAACACAGTTTTGTGGTAAACTACAGGTAAAACTAGTATCTTTTTTGTTTGTTTGTTGAGATTAAGAGGTCTCCAGAGGCCGGATGCGAGGGCCTCGCGGGCCGCAGTTTGGAGACCCCTGGTCTATAAAGTTGCCCAACAACGTTTGATCTCTTAAACACGCTCGGTGCTGCATTCTGTCTACGCTTCTGTCTTTCTTTTACTCTGATTTGTTTGTTTTTACTAGTCTTATATTAACTTGCTTTGTAAGTTTAATCGGACATCCGAACCCACAATTTGTTTATAATTTTTTCACGTGCCTAGTTCACGCGTTGACGCCGACCGTCACTGTTCACACCCCCTACCGTCCCTGCGCCCAGTTTTAAAAGCAGGTGAGATAATTCTGTTTCAGTCTGTAAATGTCATGTTTAAACATAATCACTACTGTTAGTTATGTCTCATATATAAGGGATTAATAGTCAAAAACTTTGTTTTTACATCTATTTATTTCGATTTACGTCTGCTATATGAGTTAAACCTCAGCAGTCCGCCTTAGTGACCGGAATAACCCAATGTTGAAATATTTTCGATTAAGAGTGAGTGTCGGATAATTGGGATATGTCGCATAATTGGGATCAGTTCGCTCAAAATATTCGAACCGTTTAGAACGGAACTAATCCCAGGACATTCTTGGTTTATATCTACTTCTAAATTGATCAAAGGTAAGCCGGCTTTGCACTTATTGTAAAATGTGTAGACTAAAAGTAGAAAATAAAAATATATAACAAAAAGTTTTTTTAACTAGTCTTATATTAGAAATGCACTAAAAAGTAGAACATAAATTTAAATTTTGAAATTTACAGTCAGAAGAGACCTTTAGTTCCAAATTTATGAAAATGTAAAAGTTTAAAATGAGACAAGAACGTTAAATCGTAGGTGAAATCGATTATCTCGTTGTTCGCCATGACTATAAGACTAGGATGCTTGCTAGCATAGATATTGATAGACTAAGTTTAAACTGAGCACCCTAGTCTTATAGTCATGGCGAACAACGAAATAATCGATTTCACCTACGATTTAACGTTAAGTGTCAGGGTTGCGTGTAACAAGTGTCAGGGTTGCGTGTAACAAGTGTCAGGGTTGCGTGTAACAAGTGTCAGGGTTGCGTGTAACAAGTGTCAGGGTTGCGTGTAACAAGTGTCAGGGTTGCGTGTAACAAGTGTCAGGGTTGCGTGTAACAAGTGTCAGGGTTGCGTGTAACAAGTGTCAGGGTTGCGTGTAACAAGTGTCAGGGTTGCGTGTAACAAGTGTCAGGGTTGCGTGTAACAAGTGTCAGGGTTGCGTGTAACAAGTGTCAGGGTTGCGTGTAACAAGTGTCAGGGTTGCGTGTAACAAGTGTCAGGGTTGCGTGTAACAAGTGTCAGGGTTGCGTGTAACAAGTGTCAGGGTTGCGTGTAACAAGTGTCAGGGTTGCGTGTAACAAGTGTCAGGGTTGCGTGTAACAGTGTCAGGGTTGCGTGTAACAAGTGTCAGGGTTGCGTGTAACAAGTGTCAGGGTTGCGTGTAACAAGTGTCAGGGTTGCGTGTAACAAGTGTCAGGGTTGCGTGTAACAAGTGTCAGGGTTGCGTGTAACAAGTGTCAGAGGGGCGTGTAGCGTCAATGAACGAGTGAATATCGCCTCCATGTGAGTCGCTTCCGCGTACTTGTGGTACACATTACACATTCGTAATTGGTGTGAGAACCAGACCCGAGACTCACCAGATAATGTAAGATAAGATACGATAAGTTCAGAGACTTTCTTGTAAACTAAAATTTAGTCATGCTTGTATAATCCCTATGTTACAGTTACAGAGATAAGACATTCCTTGTTGTGGCAACTAAGCTATATATATTGTCCAACCCCTCCTACAAAAGTCCCAAAAAAGATGAGACCTGTCTTAGCACAAGTTATGAATCTCGACAGGTCGCTATTGACTTATTGTGCACGACATCGGACCTAGCATTAAAGTTAAAGTTTGTATTCGGTCGTGTCGATGGAAAGAATGCTGCAGTAAAGTTTGTTATAATGTGTAGAGTTGTTATATTTAGTCTTCAATCTGAGACTGTTCTCTTGGCATAGTAATAAAACAAACCCGTAGAAACAAAGTTTTTGACTATAAATCCCTTATATATGAGACATAACTAAAAGTATTTACAAATATTTACAGACTGAATCCGTCTTAACTCAACTTTGCTTCATAACCCGGGGGAGGGGGGGGGGAGAGGAGAAAAGTCTGGTCACCGATCGCTTGACCGAGCTCAGCGTGACACGTAAAATGTAAACAAAAGCATGCCGGTACTTCGATGGGTCGCCTCAACGCGTCAACTCAAACTCTCACGGGGGGAAAAAACAATAACAAACCGTGAATTTGAATTACATACGTTATATAAGGATAAACTAAAGATGCATTAATTTAATTACGGTACGTTCGATCGATCTGAAATTTCGACACGATGCATTGTTAGGTGAGACAGGTCGGTGTGCCAAATTTCAGCCCGATCGGATCACGGAAAGTGGGTCATTTTTTACTTTTGTTTTTCCGCCCGCCCAAGAGATGACGACAGACAGAGAGACAGACAGAGAGAGACGCCGGTGAAGTTAATATAATGAGTTTAAAAGAAATAACTCATTGAAATTTAAATACAAAAAAGTAAAAAAAATTCCGACCCCGACGAGACTCGAACTCGCAATCTTCTGATCCGAAGTCAGACGCCTTATCCATTAGGCCACGGGGCCACCTAAACCACTAGGAGGTATGCACTTAATTGAATTCACATACATATTTATTTAGTAGTAATTCTTTTGCATCTTTGATTCGTGTAATTAAATGTATATCATTGCAATTAAATGATATTGGAAACCGCCATTAGTGTCGAAAACAATAAATATCGAAGAATATAAGACTTACACCTCGAAAGTGTTAAATGAAAGAGTAAAACTACGCCCCTGATGTCTTCAGGCTGGTTGGCACTCGTGGTGCTCCAGTGGGAACTTGTAGGCATTGGTAAGCACTGGTGGGGTGGATTTCATTTATAATAATAATGAAATAATGAGGTTGATACTTAAAAGTGAAAGTACAATGTGGATGACATCACTATGACGTTGCATACTGAATATTTAAAATCTCAAATGCATTTCGGTATATACGGAACAAAAACGTTACATTGCAGATATCGATTTTTTTTAAAAAAAATCACATCACCAATGTAAGTGTTGTAAATCAGAATCATTGTAACAAGATCTTTGAATACCAAACATATCTCAATAACTGACATACGTCATCTAGATTGGGTTACCGATGAGCGAATCAATCCATGATTAGAAAAACTGAAGTTAAATGTTACAGATCTTTAAAAATATTCGAAGTCTTAATACTTAATGCTGTTTAGCTTTTTGTGGAGAATCCATTTACTAGTGTTAACTCTGATCCTGGCCTGCATGGAACGTGACATTTTATTAGGAGCGGGGCTTCAAGTCATCGAGACTCAGCAAAATAAGGCTCTCCGTCACAAACAGTACAATTCCGAAACACCATAGACGATAGATAGATGATTTTCCGAAACAGTTTGGAAGTTGTGTAAAGATATTAACAATTTACAATATTCGGAGCATCTACGTCGTTGAACTATAGCATGTCATGAAAAACATCAGGTTCAAAAAAAAATATTGTTATTTTAAAATAATAATAAAAATAAAAGAAGAAGTAGAAGAAACGCTTTGTTGAAGGCCTGGGGACATGACAGGAGCATCAGTTACTGAATACGAACTGCAAATGAACAGTCAACTTCAAGATCGCAGCGCAAGTCAGAGCCAAATATCGCAATATAGAATATAGAGATGTGATACAGTTTTCATGTATTTTGTTCTGTTGATGAGCTGATGCTGGTTACGGATACATGGCTACATAATAAGATATGAAATAATTAAACGTTCAGTGATTTTTCTCCATAAGTAAAACAAAATACGACCTGAGGGGTAAAATAAGGAGTATTACATTCATACACCTCCTTATCCCCCCTTTTATGTACGCCAAGGGGTGGTTTTCTATTTTTAAAATTGGCTTTAACACGTGACTAATGAACGCATGCGGTGCAGTCCTTCTGGCTTCAGCCATCACAGCGCTCCCCGCTCACGTGTACTACTCCTGTGGTCGGCAACCTGCGGTTTCTGAGCCGCATCCTTTTTTAAAATTTAATTTTATATTGAATGAATGCCTAAAATTTTCATCCTTAAAATATTGTGTGGGCGTGTTTACTCTAAGCAAGACTTCACCTGAAGTAGTGAAAGGAATTTATTACTGCCAATATTCCCTTTAAGGTTCGTTGGTCCCTGTGCAAAGTTTTAAAAAACAACAACTGGTGTGCAAAATTGCGCAGCATCCAATTTTTGTGCAATATTTTACCAAATTTGCTGCGCGGTAATTTTTAACTGCTGTGTGGAGTTGGTCAGATTATCTGCGTGGCCGCGCAGCTGCATAGCTTAAAGGGAACATTGAATTACTACTCGTACGAGATGTGAAGTTTTTTAAAGTCTGGTCTCACAATGATTGTGATTGTGAAACTGTAGGTACTGAGTGTGACTGCTCCTGATTGTGAGAATCACAAGCGGCTATACTCACTACCTACAGGCACAGGTTCAATTAAAACAATCCATGCATGCAACGGTTCTCGGTCGGATAAATGTTGATGACCCCATATTACAAATGGAACTGAACCAACGGTGATCAAAGCTTAAAATGGCGGGTAAAGAACAACAACAAGTTCGGCCAAAACATGGCGGCCAAGAGTAGGTAGAATTATATAAGGTCATCTCGGTACATGAAGCAGCCCCTCCAACTATTTTCACACATTTACCCTCCAATGTTACCTCTAAGGTTCGTTGGTTCATGGACAAAGTAAAAAAAACAACAACTCGTGTGCAAAGATGCAACAGCGTCCATTTTTGGTGCAATATTTTAGTAAATTTGCTGCGCCGTAATTCTAAACTGCTGCGCGGCGTCGACCAGTTACCTGCGCGGACGTGCAGCTTAGAGAGAACATTGTTTCCCTCCCCTGCACATGACTCGAGTTTTCAAAAAAAAATATTTTATTATTTAGTTTGAAAATCCAATATATTATATTTTATATATCTTCACAAATCCCCCCCCCTTTTTTTTTACCCCCCCCCCAAACGTTTAAAGAAAATATTTGACGTCCTTTGTGGGTGACAATCGTGACCAACAATGTGTTCTGATAATTAGAGGTGCGCAGATATCAAAAGGTGAGCAACTATCAAAATGTTGGTGGATAAGTTTGAAGATATCAAAAGTTCGGGGATAAGTTTGCAGATATCAAAAAGTTGGTGGATAAGTTTGAAGATATCAAAAAGTTGGTGGATAAGTTTGAAGATATCAAAAAGTTGGTGGATAAGTTTGAAGATATCAAAAAGTTGGTGAATAAGTTTGAAGATATCAAAAAGTTAGCGGATATGTATGCAGATATCTAAAAAATAGCGGATGGGTATGCAGATATCGAAAAGTTAGCGGATAGGTATGCAGATATCTAAAAAAATAGCGGATAGGTATGCAGATATCCAAAAGTTAGCGGATAGGTATGCAGATATCCAAAAGTTAGCGGATAGGTATGCAGATATCCAAAAGTTAGCGGATAGGTATGCAGATATCCAAAAGTTAGCGGATAGGTATGCAGATATAAACAAGGCCAATGTGTGCAGATATAAACAAGGCCAATGTGTGCAGATATAAACAAGGCCAATGTGTGCAGATATAAACAAGACCAATGTGTGCAGATATAAACAAGGCCAATGTGTGCAGATTGTCGCATGTTTGCACTGACATCAACAAGCCTGTACTGTACTGTAAATATCATAATTTAACAGGCAACAGCGGTGAGTAAGAGAAACTTCCTACCTGACTTTCTTTGGATGGCAGGCAACCGGCGACGGTCGATCTGCATGATTAAGAGAATGATTAAGATTAAATGATTCACCGATGAATGAAGCTACTGTGCCCACCCCTTGTGAATTGTCTCCTCGGGTAGAGCGGAATGGAAATGCCGAGTTGATGCGATCGCTCAGCCACAGAGCTGAACAAAAAAAAGTTGGCTTGCGTTGTGATTGGACACCGAGGAATGTGTCAAGACGAAAAGGGGCGGGCCGGCTTTCCACCAATAGGAATACGACGTCACCAGCAGAGTTTATTGGTGTTTCTTCATTTGAGGGTGTTTAACCGAGTTCTTCTTTCCTTCCTTCCGTTCTCACCTTTACGATCACTTGGCAAGTTCAGACGGAGTTATGGGCCGCTACTTGACGGCCATCTCACAACCAGACGTGGACCACTTGTGTTGGACCCTGTTCAGGATTTCGATAAAGTCTTTGTAGAAAAAGCCCCCCCCCCTTTTTTTTTCCACACTCCTTTTCGTCTCCTAGATCAAAACCTGAATCAACCGATTCTTTCTTCAATCTCTATGAATTCTATGTTTATTATTCGCTCATTTTTTTTTAAATTAAATAAACTACAAATAAAAACAACCCGTAAAAAACCAAGTTTTTGACTATAAATCCTTTACGTATGAGACGTAACTAAACAGAATGTTCATTATAACACGCAGCGCAAGACCATCCAAAAATACAAAATTGCAGTTGTGTCGTAAAACGTGTTTAATATAATGCGCACCGATCAGGAATAGGTTTATAAAAAGTGTTGTCAGTAAAATACGCACCTTATTGCGCGACAGAAAGGTTGTTCAATATAATACGCACCGCGACGCTCTATCTCAAAAAATAGCATGATACATAGGAATAAATAAAATAATCTAAAAAATCAATAATTTAATTACGGTACATGCGATCGATCTGACATTTTGATACATTGTTTTTATCATCGGTACGAAACTGCCTGCAAAATTTCAGCTCGCTATCTTGCGAGCAAGTGGGTTAAAAATCGATCAAAAGTTTTGGCGACAAGCAAGCAAGGTCGGCCGCAGACACCACGAGTTAATATAAAGGATTTAAAAACAGTTTTGTCTGTATAAGATTAATACAATTTGGAACTTAAAAGCCAAAGATGAGTTTGGCATTGCCCTAATGGGTGTTTCTAAGAAGTGGCAGTTACTGAGGTTGCCGTGGTCGCTCCCTTGTCATGTCGGGTGTCTGGTGAGATGACGATCTCGACGCCCCGGGCGTGACGCTCCTACCGCGGCTACACCAGAAAAATATCCAGAACCGCGGTCTACAGACTACGGCGACTACGGGGCTATTAGTTTGATGACCACTCTGTACGGATGAAGACATCTCATGAGCCCTGAGACGGCGGTTCTTTAAGTCTAGACTCTAGAGACATCTTGACCTCCACATCGTAGAGTGGGGGGAGGGGGTGTGGGGGACGCGACTATCACGAATAATCCGAATTTTAAAAAATTATTAAAAAATAGCTTGAGATCCACCGTTCAATTTTTGTAGCGTCCATAATTGAAGTCATAGTCGTAGTTAGAAGACGGGACATTAAGAAGTCAAAGCGTGTCATCCCCGGTATAAACATTATTGGGTTTTGTAGCGTCCATTATTGATGTCATAGTCATAGTGAGAAGACGGAACATTAAGAAGTCAAAGCGTGTCATCCCCGGTATAAACATTATTGGGTTTTGTAGCGTCCATTATTGATGTCATAGTCATAGTGAGAAGACGGGACATTAAGAAGTCAAAGCGTGTCATCCCTGGTATAAACATTATTGGGTTTTGTAGCGTCCATTATTGATGTCATAGTCATAGTGAGAAGACGGGACATTAAGAAGTCAAAGCGTGTCATCCCCGGTATAAACATTATTGGGTTTGGTAGCGTCCATTATTGATGTCATAGTCATAGTGAGAAGACGGGACATTAAGAAGTCAAAGCGTGTCATCCCCGGTATAAACATTATTGGGTTTTGTAGCGGGCTAAATTGCACGGTGGCCTACCTTGAAGTGGAACTCTGTTCAGAGGCGGCGTTAGTTAGTTACTTACGCGCGAGGCCTGGTGCAACAATGACCCCGCGGGCCCCCCCCCCTCTAGATTTGATCAATTCTTGCGCAAACTCAGTAGTGCAATATCTGCCGGCTCTTTTGTTACTATTATATAGTCTCAAGTCTGAAACGCGGGGCCCCCCTAAGCGCGGGGCCTGGGGCAATTGCCCCAGCTGCCACCCCCAAAGGCCGCCCCTGACTCTGTTGCTAAGTTCGCTACTTGAAGTAGTGGCAGGATTCGAGAATCACTTCAACTTGAATGGGAGAGTTATGAATGGCAGCAAGGATTGTTTTCCGGTCTTCGCCCATAGTGTCACGTGATATACCAATCACGTACTTCCAGCAGGGCAAACTGGGGATTTCAGGGGTGGCAACGTAGTGGTAGGCACGTGTCTCAAACATCTCTGAACCTTGGGGGGGGGGTCTTTTTTTTGTTTTTTTGTATACCTTTTGGTAAATTTCTCTGAAAGTATTTTTGACATATTCTTCGTGTCTAAAGAGATATTTGGGTGGGGGGGGGGAGAGACAGAAAGACTGGCGATACAAAGAAAGACAATATATTATAAAATTAATATAAAGCTATCAGGACAGTGGGGAATTTTAAAGGATATTCATTCCCTTTAGATCAATTTCCCTGACTTAAGGTCTTGAAACAATTTTTTTTTGGTCGTATCATTTAATCTGTGATGTTCATAACACAAGAACGGCACCGATACATCTGTTAAGTATTAAGAGTCTAATCACCTTATTAACTCTCTTCGGCAGCCGCCAAGGGACGCAATCAGACTGTTATCTCCCTTTAAGTCCACTTCAAACAATGCATGTTCGTCGTCTGTTATCACCCCTTAAGTCCACTTCACACAATGAATGTCCCCTGACTAAGTGTCAAGAAGTAGACAGAGACAAGAAGTAGACAGAGACAAGAAGTAGACAGAGATAACGCGGGGTGCTCGATTTATAACTCCAAATGCCTTATTTTTTCTCATATCTATGTTTAGATGTCGTCCGGCAGACAATGTCTCCTCCCCATACCACCCCATACCACCACCCCATACCACCCCATACCACCCCATAAAACCCAATACCACCCCATACCACCCAATACCACCCCATACCACCCCATACCACCCAATACCACCCCATACCACCCCATACCACCCAATACCACCCCATACCACCCAATACCACCCCATACCACCCATACCACCCCATACCACCACCACCCCCACACCAACCCGATAAAATCACCCACACATTTAAATGTCCACTCATACAATGAATCTCGAGATCGTCCTTTCAAATCTAATGGTCACGTCGCTTACACGTGAAACTCACAGAAACGCGTGACGTTATTTACTCCGACTTTAATGTCAAGAATCGGATGTGCATCGTTAAATATCGACGAATATCGATGGTCACGGGTTCGAATCCGTGTGAAGGCAAGGGTTTGTTCCAGGGGCCTAGGGCGTCCCTGAGTCACCCCGCTCCGAATGGGTACCTAACACTACATGTAGTTAGGCGGCTGGGTAATGCGTGGAACCCAAAAAGCCGTGGCCTGTGAATGCTGCATCACTTTCCAACATATCATCTGTCATGGTCTGTGGACGCAACAATCTTCTGCATAGAAGGAGCGTCTGTATAGATAAGATAAGATAAATAATTCAAATAAAAATAAACGAAAAGTAAATGATAAAAAAAGGGGAGAAAAAAAAACTCTAGTCATAGCATGGCTGACTTATAAAACAAATTGAGAGCCCCGGCACTAGACATTTTAAGGGCGCTCTCCAGAAGGCACAGTAAGATACCGTTGAGCAGGTAAAACGAGAGATAAAGCCACCCTTTGAGCAGGTAAAACGAGAGATAAAAGCCACCCTTTGAGCAGGTAAAACGAGAGATAAAGCCACGTGGCAACATGCATTGATTGATTGAGGGCGTCCGCGCAGTGTTACGTCTCTCTCACACATTCACGGGGGCTGAGGATTTGTGGGGACCTTCATTACAGCGTGGAGTGGACCTTCCTAGATCATGGAGAGTACTTTATTAGATCATGGAGAGGAAAGTTATTGGATCATGCAAATAAAGATAAAAATGTTTTTTAACGAGGCTTTGATGCGAGGAATACTGAAACCTTTATGTGGAAAGTCACAAAGCATCAACTAACATTTTACACAGGACAAAAAAACGCGATTTTTAAAGTAGAAAGTGATACTTGTAAAGTAAAACGGTATTCCGACACACACGCATACAGACTCATATTGAAAAAGTGGTGCACCACTCACCAAGCCAATATCATGTGCACCACTCGCCAAGCCAATGTCATGTGCACCACTCACCAAGCCAATGTCATGTGCACCACTCACCAAGCCAATGGCATGTGCACCACTCACCACAGGGCTGGTCTTAGCAATTGCTGGGCCCTATGCGGCTTAGTATGCGAAACGGATTGCGCGGGCCCAGATTGGGTAGGGATAAGGAATTAATAAGGATAATAAGTGAAAATTGAGATAGGTGGGGCCTATGAAAGCGAGGGGCACACTGCGGCCGCAAAGGTTGCAGTGGCCTAAGACCGGCCCTGACTCACCAACCCAATGTCATGTGCACCACTCACCAAGCCAATGTCATGTGCACCTTTCATCAAGCCAATGTCATGTGTACGACTTGCCTAGCCGAAATCATGTGTACCACTCACCAAGCCAATGTCATGTGTACTACTCGCCAAGCCACTGTCATGTGCACCACTCACCAAGCCAATGTCAAGTGCACAACTCGCCAAGCCAATGTCATGTGTACCACTCACCAAGCCACTGTCATGTCCACCACTCACCAAGCAAATGTCATGTGCACCTTTCATCAAGCCAATGTCATGTGTACGACTTGCCTAGCCGAAATCACGTGTACCAGTCGCCAAGCCAATGTCATGTGCACCACTCACCAAGCCAATGTCATGTGTACCACTCACCAAGCCAATGTCATGTGCACCACTCACCAAGCCAATGTCATTTGCACCACTCACCAAGCCAATGTCATGTGTACCACTCACCAAGTCAATGTTATGTGCACCACTCACCAACCCAATGTCATGTGTACCACTCACAAAGTCAATGTCATGTGCACCACTAACCAAGTCAATTTCCTGTGTACCACTCACCAAGCCACTGTCATGTGCACCACTCTCCAAGCCAATGTCATGTGTACTACTCACCAAGTCAATGTCATGTGCACCACTCACCAAGCCAATGTCATGTGCACCTTTCATCAAGCCAATGTCATGTGTACGACTTGCCTAGCCGAAATCATGTGTACCACTCACCAAGCCAATGGCATGTGTACTACTCACCAAGTCAATGTCATGTGCACCACTCGCCAAGCTAATGTCATTTGCACCTCTCACCAAGCCAATGTCATGTGCACTACTCACCAAGCCAATGTCATGTGTACTACTCACCAAGCCAGTGTCATGTGCACCACTCACCAAGCCAATGTCATGTGTACTACTCACCAAGCCAATGTCATGTGCACCACTCACCAAGCCAATGTCATGTGTACTACTCACCAAGCCAATGTCATGTGCACCACTCACCAAGCCAATGGCATGTGTAATACTCACCAAGCCAATGTCATGTGCACCACTCACCAAGCCAATGCATGTGTACTACTCACCAAGCCAATGTCATGTGTACTACTCACCAAGCCAATGCCATGTGTACTACTCACCAAGTCAATGTCATGTGTACTACTCACCAAGTCAATGTCATGTGTACTACTCACCAAGCCAATGTCATGTGTACTACTCACCAAGTCAATGTCATGTGTACTACTCACCAAGTCAATGTCATGTGTACTACTCACCAAGCCAATGTCATGTGTACTATTCACCAAGTCAATGTCATGTGTACTACTCACCAAGTCAATGTCATGTGTACTCTCACCAAGCCAATGTCATGTGTACTACTCACCAAGCCAAATATCATGTGTACTACTCACCAAGCCAATGTCATGTGTACTACTCACCAAGTCAATGTCATGTGTACTACTCACCAAGTCAATGTCATGTGTACTACTCACCAAGTCAATGTCATGTGTACTACTCACCAAGCCAATGTCATGTGTACCACTCACCAAGTCAATGTCATGTGCACCACTCACCAACCCAATGTCATGTGTACCACTCACCAAGTCAATGTCATGTGCACCACTAACCAAGTCAATTTCCTGTGCACCACTCACCAAGTCAATGTCATGTGTACCACTCACCAAGCCAATGTAATGTGCACAACTCGCCAAGCCAATGTTCTGTGCACAACTCGCCAAGCCAATGTCATGTGCACCACTCACCAAGCCAATGTCATGTGTACCACTCACCAAGCCAATGTCATGTGCACCACTCACCAAGCCAATGTCATGTGCACCACTCATCAAGCCAATGTCATGTGTACTACTCACCAAGCCAATGTCATGTGTACCACTCACAAAGCCAATGTCATGTGCACCACTCACCAAGCCAATGTCATTTGCACCACTCACCAAGCCAATGTCATGTGTACCACTCACCAAGCCAATGTCATGTGTACCACTCCCCAAGTCAATGTCATGTGCACCACTCACCAACCCAATGTCATGTGTACCACTCACCAAGTCAATGTCATGTGCACCACTAACCAAGTCAATTTCCTGTGTACCACTCACCAAGCCACTGTCATGTGCACCACTCACCAAGCCAATGTCATGTGTACTACTCACCAAGTCAATGTCATGTGCACCACTCACCAAGCCAATGTCATGTGCACCTTTCATCAAGCCAATGTCATGTGTACGACTTGCCTAGCCGAAATCATGTGTACCACTCACCAAGCCAATGTCATGTGTACTACTCACCAAGTCAATGTCATGTGCACCACTCGCCAAGCTAATGTCATTTGCACCACTCACCAAGCCAATGTCATGTGCACTACTCACCAAGCCAATGTCATGTGTACTACTCACCAAGCCAATGTCATGTGCACCACTCACCAAGCCAATGTCATGTGTACTACTCACCAAGCCAATGTCATGTGCACCACTCACCAAGCCAATGTCATGTGTACTACTCACCAAGTCAATGTCATGTGTACTACTCACCAAGCCAATGTCATGTGCACCACTCACCAAGCCAATGTCATGTGTACTACTCACCAAGTCAATGTCATTTGCACCACTCACCAAGCCAATGTCATGTGTACCACTCACCAAGTCAATGTTATGTGCACCACTCACCAACCCAATGTCATGTGTACCACTCACCAAGTCAATGTCATGTGCACAACTAACCAAGTCAATTTCCTGTGTACCACTCACCAAGCCACTGTCATGTGCACCACTCACCAAGCCAATGTCATGTGTACTACTCACCAAGTCAATGTCATGTGCACCACTCACCAAGCCAATGTCATGTGCACGTTTCATCAAGCCAATGTCATGTGTACGACTTGCCTAGCCGAAATCATGTGTACCACTCACCAAGCCAATGGCATGTGTACTACTCACCAAGTCAATGTCATGTGCACCACTCGCCAAGCTAATGTCATTTGCACCTCTCACCAAGCCAATGTCATGTGCACTACTCACCAAGCCAATGTCATGTGTACTACTCACCAAGCCAGTGTCATGTGCACCACTCACCAAGCCAATGTCATGTGTACTACTCACCAAGCCAATGTCATGTGCACCACTCACCAAGCCAATGTCATGTGTACTACTCACCAAGCCAATGTCATGTGCACCACTCACCAAGCCAATGGCATGTGTAATACTCACCAAGCCAATGTCATGTGCACCACTCACCAAGCCAATGCATGTGTACTACTCACCAAGTCAATGTCATGTGTACTACTCACCAAGCCAATGCCATGTGTACTACTCACCAAGTCAATGTCATGTGTACTACTCACCAACTCAATGTCATGTGTACTACTCACCAAGCCAATGTCATGTGTACTACTCACCAAGTCAATGTCATGTGTACTACTCACCAAGTCAATGTCATGTACTACTCACCAAGCCAATGTCATGTGTACTATTCACCAAGTCAATGTCATGTGTACTACTCACCAAGTCAATGTCATGTGTACTCTCACCAAGTCAATGTCATGTGTACTACTCACCAAGCCAATGTCATGTGTACCACTCACCAAGTCAATGTCATGTGCACCACTCACCAACCCAATGTCATGTGTACCACTCACCAAGTCAATGTCATGTGCACCACTAACCAAGTCAATTTCCTGTGCACCACTCACCAAGTCAATGTCATGTGTACCACTCACCAAGCCAATGTAATGTGCACAACTCGCCAAGCCAATGTTCTGTGCACAACTCGCCAAGCCAATGTCATGTGCACCACTCACCAAGCCAATGTCATGTGTACCACTCACCAAGCCAATGTCATGTGCACCACTCACCAAGCCAATGTCATGTGCACCACTCATCAAGCCAATGTCATGTGTACTACTCACCAAGCCAATGTCATGTGTACCACTCACAAAGCCAATGTCATGTGCACCACTCACCAAGCCAATGTCATTTGCACCACTCACCAAGCCAATGTCATGTGTACCACTCACCAAGCCAATGTCATGTGTACCACTCACCAAGTCAATGTCATGTGCACCACTCACCAACCCAATGTCATGTGTACCACTCACAAAGTCAATGTCATGTGCACCACTAACCAAGTCAATTTCCTGTGTACCACTCACCAAGCCACTGTCATGTGCACCACTCACCAAGCCAATGTCATGTGTACTACTCACCAAGTCAATGTCATGTGCACCACTCACCAAGCCAATGTCATGTGCACCTTTCATCAAGCCAATGTCATGTGTACGACTTGCCTAGCCGAAATCATGTGTACCACTCACCAAGCCAATGTCATGTGTACTACTCACCAAGTCAATGTCATGTGCACCACTCGCCAAGCTAATGTCATTTGCACCACTCACCAAGCCAATGTCATGTGCACTACTCACCAAGCCAATGTCATGTGTACTACTCACCAAGCCAATGTCATGTGCACCACTCACCAAGCCAATGTCATGTGTACTACTCACCAAGCCAATGTCATGTGCACCACTCACCAAGCCAATGTCATGTGTACTACTCACCAAGTCAATGTCATGTGTACTACTCACCAAGCCAATGCCATGTGTACTACTCACAAAGTCAATGTCATGTGTACTACTCACCAAGTCAATGTCATGTGTACTACTCACCAAGCCAATGTCATGTGTACTACTCACCAAGTCAATGTCATGTGTACTACTCACCAAGTCAATGTCATGTGTACTACTCACCAAGCCAATGTCATGTGTACTATTCACCAAGTCAATGTCATGTGCACTACTCACCAAGTCAATGTCATGTGTACTCTCACCAAGCCAATGTCATGTGTACTACTCACCAAGTCAATGTCATGTGTACTACTCACCAAGCCAATGTCATGTGTACTACTCACCAAGCCAAATATCATGTGTACTACTCACCAAGCCAATGTCATGTGTACTACTCACCAAGCCAATGTCATGTGTACTACTCACCAAGCCAATGTCATGTGTACTACTCACCAAGTCAATGTCATGTGTACTACTCACCAAGCCAATGTCATGTGTACTACTCACCAAGTCAATGTCATGTGTACTACTCACCAAGTCAATGTCATGTGTACTACTCACCAAGTCAATGTCATGTGTACTACTCACCAAGTCAATGTCATGTGTAATACTCACCAAGTCAATGTCATGTGTACTACTCACCAAGCCAATGTCATGTGTATTACTCACCAAGTCAATGTCATGTGTACTACTCACCAAGTCAATGTCATGTGCACCACTCGCCAAGTCAATGTCATGTGAGACACTCAGTAAGCCTATGTCATTTTCACTACTTACTATGCCAAGGTCGAGTGCACCACACACGAAGTCAATGTCATTTGCAACACTCACCATGCCAATGTCACGTGCTCCACTCACAGCTTCAAAGACGGTAGGATGGAAGGAGGCAGACATTTAAAGGATTAATTGATACTATTACTTGATGTAACTATTTATATTTACGTTGCAGTTGTGGGAAATATATACGGTAAACCCACATCAATGAATTTCCCATTGGCTCCGTTGGCTCAAGTTAATTAAAAATGTATGTCGAAATGACTAAAGCACAGATTTAATCCCTCTTTGGATATGAGCGGCCAGACACCATACAAACACATTGTTTCCCTGACAGCCAATGTCCCGTAGGAAAACTGTTGTGTAAATTCGGGCAATCCTGTTCTCAGTTGACATTCAATGTCAATTAAATAAGGTTAACGCCTCTCCCTTAGCCTTTTTTTCTTCTCCATATTTAAAGTCCCAATCATTAAACCATTCTTTCCACCCCCCCCCCACTTTTCCCCCACTTTTTTCCCACTTTCTAGAACATATTCACCACAGCAACCCTCCTCCCCCCCGCCCCCACAGCCACCATCACCGACCACAGCGCCACCTTCCCCGTGACGTGAGCAGAAAGGTTTCGCGGGAGACGCCAAGCCCAAGGAAACAAAACTCTCGAGCCGCGCCAACAATGGTAGAGACGAGTCGTCTCCCCTGGTCTAATTAACGGCTTTAACAGGAGGGGGGTGGAATGAGGGGTTCGGGGGCGGTGTGTGGGGGGTGGTAGACCGACCGCTGCCAGGTCGTCGCGCGGTGATCAATTATACAGGTCATAAAATTACCTCGTCCTCGGAGAATATGCCCTGTTATTGAATATTTCCCGAGTCTCTCTGTCTCTCTCGCACTCTGCCCGTTAGATGATTGCTGTTTCCAGGTTTATAATTACAGGATCAACCGAGGGCTTTTTTTGTTTGTTAGAGACCCGAGGGTCTGTATTGTTAATACAGTTCAAACAAATATTATCGACCCCTGGTGGGGGGGGGGAGGAGGAAGCTGCAATGCGCAGTTTAATTTGTCATCAACAACTCTCTCGGGCAGACGATTTGAATAAAATTAAAGATATAAAGTATCGGGCTCTTGGATTAAATGGCTGTGGGTTTTCTCGAATTTTCTATCCGCACTGCCAACGATCAAAATAAACACAGGTAGAAGATATTAACCGTCGTAAAATAATCTGGCTAATATGACGCCGGTGTTGCCAAATAAATCATTCCCCATACAGTCTCCCCCACCCCTCCCGGTGGGTATATTTTAAAATAAATCCTCCAGGGGTGGGGGGGTAAAATATTTCCCCCCAGATTAAATCAAGTTCTTCCCTACCTGTAAAATAAAGTCTCCACCAAAATAAATCCGCCCAGTCACTTTTCCAAAATAATTTTTTTTTAAAGATCACTCAATTAAACAACACTGTAAAAACAAAGTTTTTGACTATAAATCCCTTATGTATGAGACACAACTAAAAGTATTGATTATGTTCCATTAATACGCACCGCGTGACAAACATTTACAGACTGAACGTGACTGAACTCCCGATGCTGTAAAACAAGGGGATGTGGTCATCGATGGCTGGAGTGAAATCCAGTGAAAAGTTGATGTCAACAATAGCAGACGGCTACATAGAGATACATAGAATAGGAAAAACTAAAAATATATTAATTTAATCACATTACATTTGATCGATCTGAAATTTTAATACAATGCATTGTTAGGTGACACAAGTCTGTGTGCAAAATTTCAGCTCGATAGCATCACGGGAAGTGGGTCATTTTTTACTTATGTTTTTCGCCCGCCCAACCGACCCACCGCGAGCCCAAGACAGAGACAAGGCGGTGAAGTTAATATAAGGGATTTCATTAAAAAAAACCATGTAAACACTAAGTTTTTTTACTATAAATTCCTTATATATGAGACATAACTAAAAGTATTGATTATGTTCAAACGCGACAAACATTTACAGACTGACACCGGGTGATATCCCCTGGCTTTAAAACCGGGGGATGGGACAGGAGGGGTATGGCCATCGACGGGTGGCGTCAACGCGTGAACTCAACTGACATGTGAAAGAAAAACAATAATAAAACCGTGAACTTGAATTACATATGTTATATAGAGATAAACTAAAAATGCATTGATTTAAGTACGGTACGTTCGATCGATCTGAAATTTTGATACGATGCATTGTTAGGTGACACGAGTCTATGTGACTATGTGCCAAATTTCAGCTCGATGGCATCCGCCCCACGTACGAAGATATGAAGACAGACAGAAAGAGAGACAGAGAGACAAGATTTCGAAGTTAATATAAGTGATTTTAAAATAAAATAGTAGAGAATAATAATTATTATTATAGTCAAACATGTTGAATTAAACACTGCTTACTTGATCATCTTTTGTTTTTCAGTCTAGTTTCAGTTTTAGTTTTTTTTGTTTTGTTTTTTTTGTGTTGTTTTAAAATTATTTTTGTTGTTGTTTTTTTTTAGTGGAAACCCTCTTTGCCCTTAACTTGGCTAAGCATATTAATGTTTAATGATATATATATATATATACGCTCAATTATGTAGCCTAACGCTAAGGGACATCACTCTGCTTTTTTTTAAAAATTGGATAATCGTTTTGGTTTCCAGATTAACATTAAACACCCTCCACACTATTATTAATAATTGAACAATTTCATGCGGACGTTCGATAAGAGTTATTTTTGGTGCAGTAATTTGGTGCGCTGCTTTCTAAAGTTACTTTAAAAATCGTGTGGTGATTAGCACTGTAAAAAAATATTATATACATACTTTGTGTACATTTCAGGAATATTTCGTATTTATCATATACGGATACTTTACTTAAGCTTTTGCAATTAAAAAAAAATATAAAAAACTCTATTATAAAATACTTTGTGTACATTTAAGAACGTTTAATATTACGTATTTATCATACAAGGACAAGTTAGTTGGGCTTTTGAAAAAGGTGGGCGCCGCAGGCGCCCTTAAAAAAGGGGGGCGCCGCAGCACAAACTAGTTTGCAATAATCATACACTTGTGCGCGTATCACAAATGCAATATATATTTTGAGACATAAACGTTAATACCACACTAATTTATAATTTAAAATACCGCAATTAAGGGGCGGTTTTATTTAAGACCACGGAGACTTTATTTTAAAACAAAAATCTTTAGGGGAAGCTTTACTTCGTGACATCGGCTTGAAATGTTGCCCTAAAAATGAACTGAACTGAACTATCCCTTAACCCGTCTTTGGGTCGTTGGGGCACCATCGTGAACTGCCCTAGAAAGTTTGTCGTTAAAATTGTTGCCCCTACTTCGTGAACCCGTCCAAGTTCACGTCTGATATCCGATCTAATTATGTTCTTACGTAGTGAACACATGCTAGCATTGAGACACCCCACCCCCCCAAGGTTATTGAAATAAACTTCAAGCGCGATTAATCACACCAATCGCACACTAATGACGCATCGTCTGACTTCCGGTGGTATTTACCGGCTTGCCTAGATGTCACGAGACAACAAAGGTACAAATCCCGACCCGAGGCCTCGCCGTGGCCCAGTTATTGAATCAGCTCAAATCGTACCCTCGAGGCAGGGAGAAGAATGACACCGCCGTATCAGATCGACAGTCGCCAGCAAATCTTCGATGTTAAGTCTGTTAGTCACGGGTCCTGGTCTCACCTTCAAAACCTCACATAGCCTCCGGGTTGCAGTATCAGAAGCCAATCTTGGATACTGGCAAAAAATTGACCGCTTCGTGTCTTGGTGTTATGTTAATTATTTCTGAATATCTAAATTCATTTCATTTAATTTGTTCTTTCAGTCGTTGTTTTTTCCCCTTCTTCTCCCTACCCTTCCCCCATAATAGTGATAAAATGAACATAACCATGTCATCAATGACGTAATTGTTCAACTTGTTCAAAACCCAACTCATCAGATTGTCTATAATGGGATGGCAAAAAATAAAATTATCAGTTACTTGGAAGATGCCCCGTCATCCTTACGTCTCATCTGTGAGCCACCTGCATGAATACGTCACTCAAACGGCCGCCTATAGACGACTAGACCAGTGGTTGACGAAATAATTATTTAATAAAATATTTTTAAAATCTTATTTTTAAAATCTTTTTTTTAAAAAGGACACCACTTCTGACATCAGCACATTGAAATTACTTGTATCCCTCTAGTGCGAATTGTTTATATAACTTAAATGTGATAGTGTTAATTAAACAACCCGTAAAGACAAAGTTTTGGACTATACATTAAATACCTTATATATGAGACATAACTAAAAGTATTGTAAACGTTCATGGCGCGACAAACATTTACAGTCTGAAACGCGCTGATCTCCCCTTGATGTAAAAAACACTGGAATTTGGTAAACGAGGGCTGGGGTGAAACCAGTAAGCCGTGGAGGTCAACTCTAGCAGACGACTAAACATTTTAAATAGAGATAAATAGAGATAAACTAAATATTAATTAATTTATATACGGTACATTCGATCGATCTGAAATTTTGATACAATGCATTGTCATACAAGATCTATCTGTGGTTAATTTTGAAATGTCTAGGACCATCAGAAGTGGTTTAATTTTACATTACAAGATTTGACAGAAGGATGGATGGATGGAAAATACAACATACAAACAGTGTGAGTTAAATAAAAGCGTGTCATAATAAAACAACCCCGTAAAAACAAAGTTTTTGACTATAAATCCCTTATATATGAGACATAACTAAAAGTATTGATTATGTGCAAACGCGACAAACATTTACAGACTGACACCGGGTGATATCCCTTGGCTTTAAAACTGGGGGAAGGGATGAGGGGGTGTGGACATGGACGGATGGCGTCAACGCGTTAGCTCAACTCCAGGTAGTTTACCTAGTTTAAACACGAGATGTGTTCACCGGTGGCTGGCCTGAAGTCAAGTGACCCGTAAAATGTAAATAATAGCGACCGCTACATATAGTTTATATAGATAAACTAAAAATGCATTAATTTAATTACGGTACGTTCGATTGATCTGAAATTTTGATACGATGCATTGTTAGATGACACGAGTCCGTGTGCCAAATTTCAGCTCGATGGCATCACGGGAAGTGGGTCATTTTCGACTTCTGTTTTTCCGCGGGCAGGCGGGCCCAAGACAGAGACGGCTGTGAAGTTAATATAAGGGATTTAATTAAACAACCCCGTAAAAACAAAGTTTTTGACTATAAATCCCTTATAGATGAGACATAACTAAAAGTATTGATTA
>CALYLW010000034.1:1677815-1682815 GCA_944989445.1 Ampullaceana balthica | reverse complement strand
TATCTAGCTGTTATTATCCTTTCGTTGACTGGTTGCCAGCTGATGAGCGATCGTTCAGCTCTGTGTGCCATAAGGATCGCGACACCTTCCGAGTGCTGGTCGTCGTTTCTCCCTGAATAAATTATGTGTAGATTTTCATTAAACAAGAGTTGTTTACCTTGCGTTTGTCCATCTACACTCACTAATACCAAGAACATACAGGTCGTAGTTCTTCATTTCACTACACACTTGGGCACATGTTCCTATTTGGTGCATTGTTCTTACGTTCCAATAGCCAATTCTAAAGGTAGATTTGCATTCAAGCAAATTGGAACGAAGCGTCCATTTATTGAAATCCATACTTCTGTTTCAGTTACAGTTGATATTATTGTTGTGATGGGAGATTGTAATGCCAAAGTAGGCGAGGACAACAAAGACATTGAAAGATGTATAAGAAAACATGGCATCGGAAACTTAAATGAAAATGGAGAAAAACTAATAGAATTTTGTCAACTATCAAATCTTGTGATAGCAAGCAACTTATTTCCCCAAAAAAGATAAACATAAAACTACTTGGATCTCTCCGGATAATTGCACCAAAAACCAAATAGATCACTTCTGCATAAGTGCAAAATTTCGTTCATCAGTCCGAGACGTTAGAGCATACAGGGGAGCAGATATTGGCAGCGATCACAACCTCTGCATTGCCAAATTAAAAATGAGATTAAAACAATAATTGAAGAAAATAACAAAAAATAAGAAATTAGGCTCCAAGCGACTGCAGTTAAAAGACATCCAGGCTGCTTACAATATCGATAGACTCCAAGCGACTGCAAGTTAAAAGACATCCATGCAGGCTGCTTACAATATCGATAGACTCCCAGCGACTGCAGTTAAAAGACATCCAGGCTGCTTACAATATCAATAGACTCCCAGCGACTGCAGTTAAAAGACATCCAGGCTGCTTACAATATCAATAGACTCCCAGCGACTGCAGTTAAAAGACATCCAGGCTGCTTACAATATCAATAGACTCCCAGCGACTGCAGTTAAAAGACATCCAGGCTGCTTACAATATCAATAGACTCCCAGCGACTGCAGTTAAAAGACATCCAGGCTGCTTACAATATCAATAGACTCCCAGCGACTGCAGTTAAAAGACATCCAGGCTGCTTACAATATCGAAATAAACAACAGATACACAGCCCGGCCAACCCCAATAGACTAATAAAATGCTGAAAAAGACATCGAAACAAAATGGAACTTTCTTAAAAATACGATGAATATTGCAGCAGTAAACGCAGCTGGTTTCAAAGAAAGTAAGAAGAAAAAATGGATAAGCGAAAACACCTGGATAAAAATCCAAGAAAGAAAACAAATGAAGCTAAACCTTTTATCAGCAAGAACGTCTTCCTTATACGTAAGCAGCAAACAACGTTACGCACTGCTACAAAGAAGTGAAAGCGGATGCACGAAGACAAAAACAATTTTGTAAACAATCTGTCCGCAGAAGCAGAAAGAGCAGCAAAGACAGGTAACATCAAAACTTTATTTCACATTATGAGACATGCTGTGCAACCATCCACCCACAAAAAGTACGCCTATCAAAGACACCAATGGCAAATTATTAGCATCAGATAAAGAACAAAAACAAAGGTGGGCAGAACATTTCAAAGAAATATTAAATAGACCACAGCCAACAAATACCCCAGTTATTGGTGAAGAAGAAAGCATGTCTATTTTAACTGCATTATGTGAGAATTTCACAATTGAAGAACTAAAACAAGCCATCAGGAAGTTAAGTTAACAAATAACAAAGCAACTGGCGAAGATGCAATTTCAAGGGGAAATGCTAAAGTCAGCAGATGACAATGTTGTACAGCATTTATTGCTGTTATTCAATGATGTCTGGCGAAATGAACCCCCCCCCCTTACAAGAATGGAAAAATGGTGCCATCTTTAAACTGCCAAAAAAGGCGATTTATCAGACTGCAACAATTGGCATGGAATACCTTTACTATCTGTACCAGGAAAACTTTTTTGCACTAGTCATTTCTAGAGAGAATTAAAAAAAGTCGTTAGACGAAAGGCTCAGAGCAGAGCAAGCAGGCTTCAGACCACATCGGTCATGTATTGACCATATATTCACACTCAGAACTATCATAGATTGAATTTTAATCCCAGCTCATAATAAATTTGATGATTTCCAAAAAGCGTTCGACAGCCTCCACAGACCTCCGCTCTGGAAACTTCTTAACATCTATGGTTTCCCAAGTAAAAACGTGAACTTTATAAAAGCTTTTTATGCACATTCACTTTGCTGTGTGAAAACTGAAGCCGGAAATTGTGACTGGTTTCCAGTCGAAACAGGTGTGAAGCAAGGATGTGTCATGTCACCCAATGTTATTTGGAATGGCAATTGATTGGGTCATGCGAAAATGCACACATGCCGGATTAGGCATCAAATGGATCGAAAACAATACATTGGAAGACCTTGACTTTGCAGATGACCTGGCTCTTGTAAGCTCAACGCATCTGAACACCCAATAAAAAACGGATCGTCTCCAGCACTTTTCGAATCAAATTGGTCTTCAAATGAACACAACCAAAACAAAAGTCATGGACCTCACCAACCAACCCAATGATATTATACTTAATGACAAAACCATAGAGAAAGTAACCAACTTCACTTACTTAGGAAGCAAAATGTCATATGATGGAGATGCAACATCAGAGATAATGACTCGAATTGCGTTGGCGTCAAGTGCTTTTAACAAACTTACAAATATTTGGAGATCAAAGACACTTAGCAAACATATAAAACTTAGGCTATTCAACTCTTGCGTAATCCCTGTACTAACATATGGATGCGAAAGCTGGAAATCCACTCAAGCTATAGAAAAGAAATTAGTTGCCTTCGAGAACAAATGCCTCCGAAAAATTTTGAATATAAAATGGAGTGATTTTAAAACAAATGAAACAATAAGAGAAGAAACCAACCAAGAATATGTGTCAACTTTTATAAGGAGAAGGCGTTGGAATTATATCGGTCATGTTCTTCGAATGGACGAGAGAAGACTACCACGGCAGGCCTTCATATGGACACCAAAAGGCAAAAGAAAACAAGGAAGACAAAAGGAAACCCTACGTAGAACAATCAAAAGAGAAAGCTCAACAATGGGTCTAAGAAATAATCAAGACCTAATACAATTGGCGACGGATCGTCGTAAATGGAAATCCAGGACTTCTGCCCTATGTGCCGTCTTCGGCCCGAGAGGAATAACTAACTAACTAACTTTAGAAGTGATTAATATATTTATGAAACCAAAGCGAAATAGGAAATAAAAGCCTGCAGCTGCTGAGGAGAAGTTGCTCCGTTTCCTTCAAACCTGGTACTTCACCCTTTTACAATCCCATCTCATTATTTACCCCTCGCTCTAGACTCGGCTATGATTAGATGTATCACACGCTGTAAGATGTCGATCATATTAAGGATACGAATATAATGATTTGGGAGATGGGAAAACTCATGACTTGAAAGGTTTTAGTTGTGTTTATATATATATATATCGATATATATATATATATATATATATATAACTAGATTGTTCCGGGGCGCCGTGGCGCCTACGGCGCCAACCTTTTTCAAAAGCCCAACTAACTTGTCCTTTTTTGTTAAATACGAAATATTAAACTTTCTGAAATGTAAGCAAAGTATTTAATAAAAGAGGTTGTAGGGCGCCTACGGCGCCCACTTTGTTTTTTGTCAAAAGCCCAAGTAACTTATCCTTGTTTGATAAATACGAAATATTAAACTTCCTGGAATGTACACAAAGTATTTTACATCTTTAATTTATAATCTTCTTGCGCACCGATGCACACCTTGTATTTTAAAATATAAGATCAAACAATGACGTCATATTAAATATTTTTACAGTGCTAATCACCACAAGATTTTTCAACTGCTATAGACTGTTGTACATCATCAGCGTTCCACATCCGTACATCTACCCAGTGAGTTACTTGGGCTTTTATATTATATATTATATATTCATGTATGTATATTAAACATTAATCTCATAAGACTTTTAAGAGTTGGTCTCAATTTGAAGGACGTCCATAAATTTAATACAAACTGCATTGTAACTACATTGTAACTATAGACATCGTAACTACATTGTAACTATAGACATCGTAACTTCAAATATAATAACATTTGACGGGAGGCCACTTGTTCAGTTCAACATTCGATTTGTGTGTGTGGGGGGGGGCGGGGGGTGGGGTGACTGAATGAGACCGTGTCGTCTGCTGTGAACCGGTCTCCGACACCTAGTTCTGATGGAACCGGAAAGAGATCAGCCGGCGCGGGGGCCGAAACTGACTGACAACATTGACCACGTGCGGACGGCTAAATGGGAAAACTGTGTCCGCCCTTAATGAAAACCTTTATGTCCAGCCGGACCGGACAAGAGGTGGACGAACGAAATAAACAAATGGGAACGGATTGGAAAAGTTTGTTGTTTGTAACAATGTAATTCATCGAAATGTTGCTGTGACGGAAACGGAAAGGGTCGAGAAAGTGTCATGTGATCGGTAGTGTGTGTGTGTGGGGGGGTGTTATATAGATGTATGGATTCTATAGGTTTGGAAGGGCCGTAAGTTCTAGAATCTGAGTTCGACGATGTCGCAAGTCAGTTAACGTAACGCATTGAAGGTGTCATCTCATACATTAGGCGATTACTGATAATCCAGACAGTCTGATTCTAATTGATCATAGTCATAGTCTATTAAAAAATTTAATTTTAAAAGAAAAACAAACAAACAAGCAAACAGCAACAACACACATTTATACACCACGAACTGCTTGGGGGTCTCGGTTAAATAATAAAAGGAAATCCTTTCTAATAAAAGGCAATGTTCCGTTCGGTCATCGATAGCGATTGGTCCCTCAAAAACATATGACTCCTACAGCCAATCATATTGAACACGTTTACGCGGACGTTCAAAACGAGATGATTTTG
>CALYLW010000034.1:1272815-1672815 GCA_944989445.1 Ampullaceana balthica | reverse complement strand
AATTATTGCGTGTTTGAGTTGTGTATATGAGCATTTTAAAAAAATAATATTAATAAGGCGTTACTTTTATGTTTGGCATCGAACCACGAGAGAACTGGATGATACCATTAAGGTTGGACTGTGGTCATTGGATAATTGGTCACAGGTCAGGTGGCGGTCATACATTGTTATCTTAGATAAACGCAGAAGAGGTGTAGACAGAGATGCGGTAAGGAACTGATGGGGAAATAACAAAATTTAAATATTGGTGATACTGCAATCAAGCTTCTGGTTAAAAACACACACACACACACACATATATATATATATATATATATATATATATATATATATATATATATATATATATATATATATATATATATTATTTTAATAGGGTATGTATAGGCCTGCCAGGGCGTCACAGAAAAACGTATCTCCGATGTTCTGTGACGTGCTATACATACCCAGCTTAAAAACGTACAACATTTTGATGTAGAAATAAATGGGTTTAAATTTAGTAGCATAAAGGAAATGATTTAGAGCAGTGCTTCTCAAACTTTTTAGTATGGCGAACCGGCAGGATTTTTTTTAATTGCTCCAGGGACCGCTGAACTATTTTCCCTGTAATGACGTGGTAGCGAATTGTAATTTATTTTATTTTATTTGTGTCATATGTGCTTATTGCCGAAAAATTGAAATATTCTAAAGGGTTAGTATTAATGGTTGCATGTGGAGGATTATAATTATATTTTTTTGTCCCTTCTTGATAACTTCTACAGACCTGTTGCGGATGGCCCACGGACCGGCACCGGTCCGCGGACCACCACTTTGAGAAGCACTGATTTAGAAAACACGACACTTTTGGAACAAGGGCAATTAATCTATAAATATTTTAACGCGGTTGTTTAACCAGGTCTCAAAAGTTCAAATGCGAATAAAAGTAAATGTCATTTAGTTTAATTAAACAATATTCATTTTAATATGGGACAAAGAAAATGAGATTTGGACAATGGCAAATAAAGGACCAATTTTAAAAGTGCTTAGTAACTTTGGTGTACGGTCACTTTGGTGTGTGATAACTTTGGTGTCTGGTCACTTTATTGTGCGGTCACTTAAATATTTGATCAATTTGGTGTGTGGTAGCTTTGGTGTGTGGTACCTTTGGTGTGTGGTCACTTTGGTGTGTGGTAGCTTTGGTGTGTGGTAGCTTTGGTGTGTGGTACCTTTGGTGTGTGGTACCTTTGGTGTGTGGTACCTTTGGTGTGTGGTAGCTTTGGTGTGTGGTAGCTTTGGTGTGTGGTACCTTTGGTGTGTGGTCACTTTGGTGTGTGGTCACTTTGTTGTGCGGTCACTTTGTTGTGCGGTCACTTTGGTGTGCGGTCACATTGTTGTGTGGTAGCTTTGGTGTGTGGTAGCTTTGGTGTGTTGTAGCTTTGGTGTGTGGTATCGAGTGTGTGGTAACTTTGGTGTGTGGTAACTTTGGTGTGCGGTCACTGTGGTGAGCGGTCACTTTGTTGTGCAGTCACTTTAATGTTCGATCATTTTAGTGTGCGGTCCCTTTTTTGTGCAGTCACTTTAATGTTCGATCATTTTGGTGTGCGGTCACATCGGTGTGTGGGGTAACAATTCACAATTGTCATCTAATAACTCCCGCCTCCGTATCGACCATCCACTCACCGCATAATAACAGACTGAAAATCGTATCCTCAAATAACCGTTCCCCGTGGGGGCAATCATCGGACATCGGTATACGAGTGTTAGCAACGCGAGACCCGCTACCACATAATCCCGCACGTACACACGCGCGCGCGCACACACTTGATTTCCGGTCTCGTTTAAAACATTGTTACGCCAGGATGCGAAAGTGGCTTATCATGCGACCAGATAAAATATAATCATCCTCTTCGTACGCGAGCACTAACGGAACAGGAAACACGACCCATTAACAGTGTCGGGTTATTAAAAGGTTTTTAAAAAATAATGATAACAAAATTGAACCAAGAAAAGAGCGCGGACCCTCCCTGGGTAGACAGGTTTTCCATCATTTCAACGTCAAAGGGGGATGGCGCTAACGGTAATGCTACCGTGGTTTATGGCCAGGACCATGAAAGTTGAGCAGATCAAGTTGCCGGGATGCACGTCAATAAAAAAAAACCCGCGCTTATTGACGCGAGAGTACGAGAGAGCGCTGCGACCAGGGGAGGCAAGAACCGAGTAACTCCGTGGACAGAAGATTGGAGATAAATTTGAAGCGATTTCTTTGTTCCTGTTCTCTGGCTTTCTTCTGTTCACCTGATTGTTCCTGCTGAGAGTTTGGCCTGCTAGTTCTTTCTTTAAGTTTTACCTGCTATTTCCTGCTATAAGCGGTGCCGGATTAAGACTTAATGAGGTCCCATGCTAAGATTTGGGATTCCTTTTAAGTCCAGACAACAACTTTTCACTCAGACATTTTTTTTTGGAGGTGGGGGGGTGTGCAAGACAGTGGGTGGGCCTAAGCTATAACTTGTGTGGCTTATTGGTAAATCCAGCACCGCCGATAGGTTTTTTCCTGGTAGTTCAAGCTACAAGTTTAACCTGTCGATTCCTGCTATCAGTTTTACCTGCTAGATCCTGCTATAATATAAGTTTCACCCGCAAGTGCATGCTACAATCTTCACCTGCGGTTTCACGCTTTACGTTTCACCTGCTAGCAAGGACCTGCTGTGGGTTTGGCTGTGTTGAAATAACGCATTGTTCCACAGCAAACAAGACCACAAAGAATATCTACGCCTACGGGCCACACGCCTGATCAGACTTTCTAATCTGTAGCAGATTAACACGATTTTCATTTATGAACGACAAATGGATGTTATCATGATAATAAATAGCCACGTTTATAAATAAATACCAACTGTAATTTAAATAAATATATATATATATATATATATATATATATATATATATATATATATATATATATATATATATATATATATATATATATATATATATATGCATACACAAATACTTGGTTATTGCATTTATTTATTTGTAGTTGTTTTGTTTTTTTTGAGTAGTCCAAATGTGTTAGTTTGAAGTTCTAGAAACACTGAATCGACGAACTAATGTGTTTGCTGGTTTGTTACACCGCCCGGATGCCAAAGACTCGACGGCGAACTCGAAGAGCTTATCTTGGCGATCAAGATAAACACACGGTTAATATGGAAAAAGTCCTGCGCCTAGGGGACTCGGCTGGTAGTGAGCAGGATTTGAATGTGTCCAGTTACCAGGTTTTGTGAGTGGCGGCCAGAAAATGAATATTGAAGAGTAGAGATTGGAGGTGGGGGGGGGGAGACGGGAGGACGGAGCAGGTCAAACAAGGGGGGGGGGAAGGGAGGAAAAGACAGACAGAAGGACACGGGCGAACACAAAGAAAACCGAGCCGCTGTAGCAATAACTAATCGATAACACGAAGTTCCGTGCTGGCCAGGGACGTGAAGGTAACACCTGAACGATTACTTCATCGATTACTTTGTTCTCTCGGACGTTCATTGATTGGCCGCGACTCGCTGGACGGAACCTGAAAAAAAAAGTGATATTTTAAAAAAAAATTTGTTCAGTTTTTTTTCTCAACCTGGATGGTTATAAAACATCTTTAAGCTACATTCGTTTAGTTTAAATGGCTGTATCTATTTTTAGAAAGTGTTCAAGTCTTTCATAGAAAATTTTTCATTTCATTTAGAGGAAAAGTCTTTAAGTCTTTTATGAGAGAGTGTTATAAGAAAGCAAGGAAAGGAAGTAAGCTAAGTAAAAAAGGGGTGGGGTAGATCATGGAAGAGAAGTCGCACTGTAGTAGCCTCATGCAATCTTTGACACCATTCCTACAGGCCCACATCTTAGGGGTCGGGGGAATGAAATATGGAACTTATCTTGAAACAGACCCAAAAATACTTTGGCGCCCAACAGCTCCCCCCAGCCAAATACCCCCCCCCCTCCAACCAGCCTAGCCGACCTCAATCGCCTTGAAATCCTCACCAGCTGAAATGACTGATTATCCGGTTGCCTGCTAAGTGACACAAGCGTGTCCTTTGTCTCCTTCTAGCTTTGTCTGTGGTCATACAGTGTCACTTTGTGACCTGACAGAGGTCAGTCTGTGGTGAAACAGTCTCATTTTGTGACCAGACAGAGGTCAGTCTGTGGTGAAACAGTCTCATTTTGTGACCAGACAGAGGTAAGTCTGTGGTGATGCAGTCTCATTTTGTGACCAGACAGAGGTCAGTCTGTGGTGATACAAACTAATTTTGTGACCAGACAGAGGTCAGTCTGTGGTGAAACAGTCTCATTTTGTGACCAGACAGAGGTCAGTCTGTGGTGATACAGTCTCATTTTGTGACCAGAAAGAGGTCAGTCTGTGGTGATACAGTCTCATTTTGTAACCTGAGAGATGTCAGTCATTGGTCATACAGTCTCACTTTGTGACCTGAGAGTGGTCAGTCATTGGTCATACAGGCCCACTTTGTGACCTGAGAGATGTCAGTCATTGGTCATACAGTCTCACTTTGTGACCTGAGAGTGGTCAGTCATTGGTCATACAGTCCCACTTTGTGACCTGAGAGATGTCAGTCATTGGTCATACAGTCTCACTTTGTGACCTGAGAGTGGTCAGTCATTGGTCATACGGTCTCACTTTGTGACCCGAGAGATGTCAGTCTTTGGTCATACAGTCTCACTTTGTGACCTGAGAGAGATAAGTCTGTGGACGCAGTGGCAATTCTGTGATTAATTTAAAGAGACATTTCATTTTGTTCGTTCACTTGATATTTCATTTATTATTATTTTCATTAGAAAATTGATCCGTTGAATTCAGCGCGCGTAAATACCTGGGAAGGATTGTCACTCGTCTCTAACCGATAACAAATGGTTGTGATTATCTGCCCTTTATGTCGAGTGCCGCGCCGCGACTTGACTTGCTTCACTAGAATTTATTGGCGGGCTTTGAAATATCATGTTTCATGAACAGGGAAACGGCTTTGAGAGCAGTGGCGTACCTAGTGACTTGTAGGGATTTGGGGGCCCGGGGGCTGTCCTCTTTGGGGGGGTCCTTGCATACATGGCGGTGGCGTAATATTTAATGTAAAAAAAAATTAAAAATCGGACACTCGTTTGGGTGCCGGCCTCAAGTCGGGGCCCGGGGGAGTTTTGAATTTGGACCCCCCTCCCCTTCCCCTAGCTACGCCACTGTATGCGAAGTTTTTTTTTCTTTTTTTCTTTCAAGTTTGTGTGTTGAAAGCCGCATTATTACCGAGCAAAGCTAAAAGTGGATTTCAGGAGATATTAAGTAATTTGACCACTGAGGCCCGAGTGAAGCTATCGCTGATTGAGTTATTTTCATTAATGAGGCCGGATGTCTTTGTCGTGGCCTGCAGCGCATGCCATTGTCACGAGTCGTATGTTTTAGATGTCCGCGCCATCGGTATGAGGCGGCTGGAGCCTTGAAGTGGGAGAGTGCAATAATGACTTTAAACAATGTTATTTGATAGTTCGATACAAAGATTCGGGTCATTTTATGTCAACACTTTGGAAATTGGTCGGGGCAGGGGTGTTCAATGTGCGGCCCGAGGGCCAAATGCGACACACGCTTTAATTTTAACTGCAGGCCCGCGCCTCGTCTTAAGAAATTAAATGACTGGTAGATGCTTTCTGTCAAGACATTGTCCTATCCTATCTATACAGACGCTCCTTCTTTGCAGAAGATATTTGCGTCCACAGACCATGACAGATGATCTGTTTGGCAAGTGATGCAGCGTTCACAGGCCACGGCTTTGTGGGTTCCACGCATTACCCAGCCGCCTAACTACATGTAGTGTTGGGTACCCATTCAGAGCGGGGTGACTCAGGGACGCCCTAGGCCCCGGGAACAAACCCTTGCCTTCGCACGGATTCGAACCCGTGACCATCGGTACGACAGTCCAGTGCGCTGCCACTCGACCACCGCGTCCCCCATATATATATATATAAGAAAAATCGAAATTATCAGATGTTTTGAGGACAAAATATGTTGATGGCAAATGATAGACTAGTTAAAAAATCGACGGCGTTTTATTGTTCCCTAAAGGGAGAGTAGTCACTACGAAAAAGCCGATGAAGTTATGTCTGTAATTGATGGAAAAAAATTGATAACGTCCGATAGCAAAAATAGATGACGCAATATTGTTTATTTCTACAAACTCATAAAAGGACATGAACGTGGCATAGGAGTATATAAAATTTTAGAAAAGAAAATCTTTGAACAATTTTTGGCTCAACATTTTCGGCTCTAGTTATATTTCAACAAATTTTATTTATTTTAAGGTACGTAGCATAAAATAATCACCTTGGCCATTAGATATCTAATTTTATAATTTCAAACAATGACAGAAGACATTTATAAAGTCTCGAAAAAAGCAATTGTATTGTCACTTCTCTCAAACCCCCCCCCAAAAAAAAATTAATAAAAAAGATCACTCACTCTTACAAATTTAAAAAAGTGTGATTTTAAAGCCTAGATTCAGTATTCAAGCAGGTCATTTTTTTAAAAATTATCTAAATCACTAATAAGTCAAGTCTATGACAAGACAACGCCACAGCATTTTTGATGGGCGTTAGTAGAAAGTTTTGTTTGAACTTGACACGATTCCTCAAAACATGGCAAATGTACCAGTGGACCAAATGTACCAGTGGACCAAATGTACCAGTGGACCAAATGTACCAGTGGACCAAATGTACCAGTGGACCAAATGTACCAGTGGACCAAATGTACCAGTGGACCAAATGTACCAGTGGACCAAATGTACCAGTGGACCAAATGTACCAGTGGACCAAATGTACCAGTGGACCAAATGTACCAGTGGACCAAATGTACCAGTGGACCAAATGTACCAGTGGACCAAATGTACCAGTGGACCAAATGTACCAGTGGACCAAATGTACCAGTGGACCAAATGTACCACTGGACCAAATGTACCACTGGACCAAATGTACCAGTGTTTCAATGGTATAAGTGGAGCCAAAGCGTGAATCCCCCTGCCAACTAGAGAACTCGCCTTCACACCCAGTCGGTCTGGTTTAGGCCTAGGACTCCAGCCACCACAGGTACACATCTCCACTGGTTTTTTTTTGAAATAATATTAATATTAATAAGGGATCTGTGTTGTTTTTTTTGTTTTTTTGGACATAACTTTAGATACCTATGAACGTTAATGTATTTAATTTGTTAATTAATATTCTAGCTCTACAAGTAACGAATCTCAATGCGAACAAGTTTGAAAATGATAATTACAGAATTTCGATTATTTTCCCAATCTCTTTGAACACCCTTTGTCACGTGACCTTGTAGTTGTAAAACAAGAGTTGTCGTAAATCATGGTAGGTGGTGATGATGTTGTTCACATGCTCAGCGCAATTCGTCCAAGCTATGCCAACATGCTTACCGCGGTCAGATTTTTTTTAAAAACTTGGCTTACATTTTTTAAAATTCTCTTGATATCTGATATCTCTGACCTGAAACACATGACATTTAGAGTCTTGTTCTTTTTTTTTCTTTTTTTTTAAAGGTCATCTCGACCTTTGTTGTGAGGATGAAATCGTCAATTTTCACATTGAAGCACTATGGTTCATTAAACCTGGTTTGGAAATCTTCCAGTAATCCCTGCAACGTGTCCTTCATAAATTGTGCTTGAACCGCATTGTGAACACAGAAGGGCCGCATGCGGCTCGCGAGCCGCGGTTTGGCCACCGTTGGACTGGATGTGGCTTTCGACCCGCTGTATAAACGTAATCACTGTTTAATGTGTGTCGTTTACGTGACCGTGACCCTATCCCCGTCCCTTCTATGAACATACGCCCCACCCCACCCCACAACAACGTCATCCGCCCTTCCACATCCCCCCCTCCCCCCACCCCACCCCATTCTCCACAGATTTCTCCACCAGAAAACAAAGATATTCTTGCTTTTTAACATCAACCCGTGGCGTAGCTAGGGGGGGGTGGTGGGGCGATCCGCCCCGGGCGGCACTCATTTAGGGGCGGCATTTGTGGGCATTTGAAAAGTACAACCATTTCCGACAACCGCCCCTTTTCTTTTGAAGGGGGAAAACCAAGGTGAAACAAAAATATTCGTAATTTCGCGTCTTAATTAACGGATTCGCACAACATTTGTTTGATTATATAGTGGATATTATAACTAAAGCAAAACCGTTGAAAAATTTTTAATCGCTCCAAAAACGTATCCATTTGTTTGTAAAACTAAAAGGTATTAGTCACAGATGACGCTTTTATAAGAAAAAAAATTATCGCTGGGCCGAAAAATGTGTGCTATTAATATCGCCACGACAGTTTTGACGTGGAATTTCGACATTCGCAGAATGATGCGCGAACAAGCACCTACCTACTGGGCATGGTAGTTCAAATATTGAGTTTAACTTGCAAGTAGTAATTTATATTACCGTTTCAGTTTTCAGTAAATTATTGTAAGGTAAATTATTAAAAATTAAATTTATTTTGTTTTATTGCATTAAAGTAGCAAAAATAATTTGTGTTTTTCATAAAATACGGTTATTTATTAAGCATGTTACGCCTATCGAATTAAAGTAATAGTAATGTGTAAATAATTTGAATTCGTCTATTTTTCTTGGAAAATTATTAATATTTATGACAAGAATATGAAAATATTCAAATTTCTCTGTTAATCAATACCACAATAGGCATAATAATTTCGAAAAAGACATACTTTAAACTTTCAAGATTTTTTAAAAAATTGACATCTGAAGAAGTAACTAGGAAAACGAGATCAGATGCTGGAATTTTACTCAATTCAATGCAATCTTTTTCTCTTCTATGTTATCTCAATTTATGGGAACCCGTCATTTTTTTAAATTATTGCAAAGCCATTGCATGGGACAAAGAGATGTGCTATAACAAAATGCTGTTATATCAGCCAAACAATTTGCGAAGAGATGGAGATATCAACTGAACGCCTAGTTAGAAGGAGAAAAAATATGAGTAGGGAAAATTCAGAAGACGTGGTTCTATCTTTAGAACAAGAAGTACAACGAGAAATGTTTTTATCCATGGATGGAATTATAAAAGAAAAGAAAATAACGCTTTGATGAATTGCATGTCCTTGCAAGAAAATATCCGTATATAATACCATGTAACCTACTAAATGAATAATTTGAAGATCAAATAAATTACTTTATTGACATTGACAGTTCAATATGGAAAGATAAAGGATCCAGGTTTTTATGGCTGTACCTACACTACAAGAAGAGGCATTATGTTAGAAGAACGGGGGAAAAGGCACCCTTGATCTATCAAAATTTATTCAACAGTATAGACTGGAAAATTCTGTACCCAACATTGTAATTTTGCTATGAATTTTTTCAACTATTGCTATCAGTGTCGCTAGTTGTGAAAGGAGCTTCTCCAAACTGAAGTTGATAAAAAAATTTATCTTCGTTCCACAATGAGCGATTAAAGACAACGAAATCTTGCAATACTGTCCATAGAACATGATATTGCAAAGAATTTTAATTTTGATAGCATAATACATGATTTTTATATTATGAAAGTTAGGAAAATAAATGTATAAATATGTTTACATAGTATGTACAGAGGCGTAACTGGGTTTTTGACGCCCTTGGCAAATTTATTTTTGACTCCTTTTATATAAATAAACATTTAAAAATTAAAGATTTAGCGGCTCCCTTTTGAACTGGCGCAGGCAGGCGCCCTTGGCAACTGCACTGTCCCAATGCCCAACCGTTGTTACGCCACTGCTAATGTGTACAATTTTTTGTTTGCAAAGAAAAAATTATTTATTTATACATGTAAATACAAAATAAAAGAATAGTAATTGATAATGTTTTGTTTTTTTTTGGTGGGGGGGGGGTAAATTTGGAATATGTTTTGTCTCAGGGGGGGGGACGACCTGCGACCTCAGTAACTTTCTTGTGGCCTTTAAAAAAAGTATCTTGTATTTTTATAAATGTGTATTTATAGGTATATAATCTTATGCGGCCTCTTATATTACTGCTTACATGATAATGGCATGCAATGGTAAACATGTTCCCCACCTTTACTTCGTTTCAATTACAATTATTTGTTAATGTTTATTAATTTTTAAAAACCATAATATAATCGACTAAGTGGCAGTCCATAATGAAGCACGCTATTTTGGCTGATTTTTCACCCCCCCCCCTCGTCACACATCGTCACAAAAACTTTGACCCCTTCTTCAATAAGACGTAACAAAGCTTTGACCACCCACCCCAAATAAAAGACGTATTTTCTGTTTGTAAATGAGATGTGTTTGAAATTAAATTTTTGCCATTTAAGTATGTTTTTAGTGTAGCACTGCATTCTAATATCGTAACACGCGTTTTACATAAACGTCAATAAATAAAGTGTCAGTAATCAAATATTTAAGTGGAAATTTATTTAAAGTTGCGCGATTTGACGTGACGTCACATTTCTTAAACACCCACCCCCTCGTCACACATGTTCACAAACGTATGTGACTCCCTTCCACCCCCAGGATCGTGACGTCATCTATGGATGGCCCCTAAAAAGGGCGGCAAATTGGAGACCGCCCCGGGCGGCAAAAGTTCTAGCTACGCCACTGATCAACCCTGTGTCCTTATAGCCGGGTTGAACCCTGCTTGTAAATCTGTCTATTCCCCCACCACGGCACCCACGCCAGTGTCCTATAGACCTTTAGAAACACGGACCCACGGCGGTAGTAGACAGTCGACACTCGTATCGATTTATTTCACTACTTAAGGTGTAGTCTCACGGGAACGATAATCGCCTCAAGCATTCTAGGGGAAATCAATTTGTCTCGAATCACAAAGTCAGAAGCAGTTGGAAGTGGATATTGTACACCTGGTCATTGTAACAAGATTGGTGTGTGTGTGTGTGTGTTTGAGGTTAGAATAAGGCATGTGGCTATTGAATTGCCGGGCTTCAGAAAGCGTGTTTGAATTTGTCACTTTATCTGTTATGCTTAAAACATCGAATAGAATAAGATCTCGAATGTTTTTAATCCCGAGGGTGCGGATAATTATTAAATACACCAAAAGTCTCCAGTCCCCCCCCCCAGCCCTCATTTTTTTAAAAGTAAAATCCTTTGATAAATTATATTCCCAAGCGCAATTAATCCACCTGAGTTATTGCTCATTATAAGTGACAAAGCGTTAATGTCAAAACCCAGAATGACCACCATCATGACAGACCTTAATCCACGGCGTGACGTGGACTTTGTCTAAAGATAAACATGTTTTTTGTGTACACCCTCACCACTGGCGTCTACTCCCCCTACGCCCCCCCGGGGTCTACCCAATGTTTACGCAGCCAATAAGCTCTAAGATTATGGACGCCAGGATCCCAGGTTTCACAAATAAGACCACCTCACGCGTGGCTTTATTCAAATGACGATGACCAAGCGATGACCAGGACACCGCTTCTGGTACCGAAGTGACAGTGGTGTCCACGCGGCATGAAAAGGGGGGGGGGCTGCTCGGAGTGAGTGGGTAAGGGTACCCCCAGGTCGAAAGGCGATCTTTGTCTCCCTAATGAGTTGAAGATGACACTCCACGCGACCTCGGACGGCGTCGGGGTCAAAACACACGAGCAACTTCCGGACAGACGACACCATGGGATATATTGCCAATATGGCGGGCGCCACAGCCGCGCTAATAGACGGGCATTTGATGGGGGAAAGTTTAGGAGATAAAAATGCCAATTAAGAGACCTGGACACGAGGTGGACGGGGGGGGGGTCAGACTGGACACTAGGGCGGGCGTGCGGAGATGAAGTCACCCGCGGTAATGAGAAGTATGAGGTCCTACCTTATCATGTCTCGCGAAGGATTGTTCAACAAAGTCAACTATGCAAAATAGAAATGGACATAGTCAAGGAACACAACTCTGGATAGACCTAGTCATGGAACACAACTCTGGATAGACCTAGTCATGGAACACAACTCTGGATAGACCTAGTCATGGAACACAACTCTGGATAGACCTAGTCATGGAACACAACTCTGGATAGACGTAGTCCATGGAACACAACTCTGGATAGACCTAGTCATGGAACACAACTCTGGATAGACGTAGTCCATGGAACACAACTCTGGATAGACCTAGTCATGGAACACAACTCTGGATAGACCTAGTCATGGAACACAACTCTGGATAGACTTAGTCCATGGAACACAACTCTGGATAGACCTAGTCATGGAACACAACTCTGGATAGACCTAGTCATGGAACACAACTCTGGATAGACCTAGTCATGGAACACAACTCTGGATAGACCTAGTCCATGGAACACAACTCTGGATAGACCTAGTCATGGAACACAACTCTGGATACCCCCTCCCCTCTATCCCTCACCCTCCTGCAGAGGCTTCTCCGAAACTGAATTATTTTCCGTTCTTTTGAAAACAAAATATTTTTTAATGTCGATTTCTCTTGACCTTCGGCGGAACGTTCGCGGAATCACGATGCAACCAGACAGAAACAAGTGAGTTAAAAATAAAACCACTTTAAACAAACACAGTGGTGGGCAGAGAAATCAAAAAACAAAACAATTTCGGTGAGCGCATACAAAAAAAAATTTTAAAATCATAATTATTTTGAAATTGTTATAAATATTTTAAGAGGGCACTAGCACAAGTTAAGTGTGATCCTGAAAAAATAAAATAATAACAAAACGTGTAATGAACGTGTCGGCAGGAAGCCTACTTCAGCGGCCGAGCAAAACATGTAAAGAAGTTTTTTAAAGAGTTTATAACGACACGTGGCTCCAAAGATAATTTAATTTAGACACAAAGCAAAAAAGCTCTTCGCGCATTCACGAAAGATGGAGATCTTAAGAGACAAAAAAGTGTGGGGGGGAGAGGGTGGGGGGGGGGTAAAAATAAAGTTTAACCACCATCCGCCACCTAATTTACTGCCTATTTTGTTGATAGGTGTATTCTAATAAGTGAGTTTTAACATGGTGGTGAATCTCTGGTCCCTCACTCCAACCCCACCTTGTTTTCCCCTTTCTATTACAATAAGTAATTATATTATGTATGCGTAGGAAACACCAAGCTAGGAAAAAAAGAATCTTTCTTTTGAATTGTTCCCTGCACAATTTGTTTTGAGTGTTCTCCGTGTTTTTAAAACTCATCTTCTAAGTCAGTGCTTCTCAAAGTGGTGGTCCACGGACCGGTGCCGGTCCGTGGGCCATCTACCACCGGTCCGCAGAAATTCTCAAAAAAAGGACAGAAAAAAATTGTCAGTGCAGGGAAAATAGTGCACCGGTCCCTGGTGCAATGGAAATAATTCCTGCCGGTCCGCCATACTAAAAAGTTTGAGAAGCACCGTACTAAGTGAATGCAACTGATACTCGAATCACTCCAGTTTGTGTGTCCTATACCGGTCCGGTTTGGTGCTCAGTGTTGGTACAAAACCAGACAAAGTAAGCAGACGACATCGTTTTGAAGCAACACCAATGCCAGGATTTTCTCGATAGATGATGCACAGGCAGAGGCGTAGAGAAAAAAAGGGTGTAGCGGGGGTACATAAGTCCCCGGGCGCCGAGATATACAGGGGAACCAAACTGACACTTACGTCGTAACCTTACAATAAGTTAACAATGTCAATTTATGGGGAGGGGGGGTAGGGGCGAATTTTTAAATCCCTTATATTAACTTCTAAATCTTGTATGTCGTTCGTCGTCGGGCAGGCGGAAAAACAAAAGTTAAAAAATGACACATTTCCCGTGATGCTACCGAGCTGACATTTTGCACATAGACTCGTGTCACCTAAAAATAAATCGTATCAAAATTTCAGATCGATCGGATGTACAGTAATTAAATTAATGCATTTTTAGTTTATCTCCTTATAACTTTATAACTATATGTAGCGTCCTGCTTTCTTTAATTCACGTGTCACGCTGAGTTAAGTCCAGCCATCCGTGACCACACCGTTTTTTACAGCAAGGGGAGATCAGTCGGTTTCAGTCTGTAAATGTCTGTCACGTGTGAACATAATCAATACTTTTAGTTATGTCTCATAAATAAGGGATTTATAGTCAAAAACTTTGTTTTTACGGGGTTCTTTTATTATTGTTCATCCCTGGGCGCAAAATGTCCTCTGGGTGAGCGGGAGATGATATCGCACTGTGTAATATTGGTTGTTTTTAAACAGTATAGCTGTTAATATTTGATTCACTCACTTGATATCGCCCCCCCCACAAAAAATCCCCCCCCCCACACACACACTTCTATGAACAATAGGTCGCTAAAAGAATCCCCCTTTCATCTCGATCTTGGGCTGTCGTTTCAAATTGGAATCCGCCTGGAAAAATTTGTTTGAAAATCAAATATTCCCTTGAATATTAAATATATATTGGTGCTACACAATAGAAGCGACCCACTTCGAGTCGGTGCTACACCACAGAAGTGGCCCACTTCGAGTCGGTTTTAGACCATAGAAGCGACCCACTTCGAGTCGGTGCTACACCACAGAAGCGACCCACTTCGAGTCGGTGCTACACCACAGAAGCGACCCACTTCGAGTCGGTGCTACACCACAGAAGCGACCCACTTCGATTCGTTGTTAGACCACAGAAAAGACCTACTTCTAGTCAGTTTTAGACCACAGAAAAGACCCACTTCTAGTCAGTGTTAGACCACAGAAAAGACCCACTTCTAGATGGGACTACTTCATAAGACTTAAAACTTGTTATAAGAGACGATCTCTAATTACGCCATGGCCCTTCGATAATCTGATCTAATCTCAAGCGACGCAAACATGGCTGGATGGCAGACCTGGATGGATGGCAGACCTGGATGGATGGCAGACCTGGATGGATGGCAGACCTGGATGGATGGCAGACCTGGATGGATGGCAGACCTGGCTGGATGGCAGACCTGGATGGATGGCAGACCTGGCTGGATGGCAGACCTGGCTGGATGGCAGACCTGGATGGATGGCAGACCTGGCTGGATGTATCTCCCGACCACAGCCCAATCAGAGAGTTCAACAGATGGCATGTCCCGGAATTTACATACGATCGTCTAAAAATCCTTTCTGCTCGGCTCTATTCGCCCATTGTCGTGTTCCTACACACACACACACACGGACATTTTTTTACGGCCTCCGCATAATTAAGCTCTACACCGCACCGACACACGCCCCTCCCCGTACTGTACGTTGCACTTCATCAGGCGATGAAAGGATAAAGAAGTTGATTTGTATGGTCTTATTCAGAAACGGGTTGAAAGGTCGATTTGTCCTCACCGGGTTGATGCTGTGGGGAGCTAAGGAGGGGGGGGGAGAGAACTTTTTATGGGTTTTAGGAAAAGGTCTTTGCTTCCAACTGACAACAGATGTTTTTGGATTTTTAAAAAAAAATTATTTATACATTTTTTTTTCTTCTGGGGTCTCTCTTACCTTGTTTTATTGATGACACGCAACATTTCCTCCATTCTGTGCCATCCCATATGTTCCTGTTTTGAATGTTCGATTTGAGCATCAGACCATCCGTCTAAAGCAGGGGTCGGGAAACTTTTTGTCAGAGAGAGCCATAAACACTACATATTTTGGAGAAAAAAAATTCTGTGAGAGCCATACATTACGTTTAAAACTAAACATTGAAGTAAATGTGTACATTTTGTGAGAGCCATACATTACGTTTAAAACTAAACATTGAAGTAAATATGTACATTTTGTGAGAGCCATACATTACGTTTAAAACTAAACATTGAAGTAAATGTGTACATTTTGTGAGAGCCATACATTACGTTTAAAACTAAACATTGAAGTAAATGTGTACATTTTGTGAGAGCCATACATTACGTTTAAAACTAAACATTGAAGTAAATGTGTACATTTTGTGAGAGCCATACATTACGTTTAAAACTAAACATTGAAGTAAATGTGTACATTTTGTGAGAGCCATACATCACGTTTAAAACTAAACATTGAAGTAAATGTGTACATTTTGTGAGAGCCATACATCACGTTTAAAACTAAACATTGAAGTAAATGTGTACATTTTGTGAGAGCCATACATCACGTTTAAAACTAAACATTGAAGTAAATGTGTACATTTTGTGAGAGCCATACATTACGTTTAAAACTAAACATTGAAGTAAATGTGTACATTTTGTGAGAGCCATACATTACGTTTAAAAACTAAACATTGAAGTAAATGTGTACATTTTGTGAGAGCCATACATCACGTTTAAAACTAAACATTGAAGTAAATGTGTACATTTTGTGAGAGCCATACATCACGTTTAAAACTAAACATTGAAGTAAATGTGTACATTTTGTGAGAGCCATACATCACGTTTAAAACTAAACATTGAAGTAAATGTGTACATTTTGTGAGAGCCATACATCACGTTTAAAACTAAACATTGAAGTAAATGTGTACATTTTGTGAGAGCCATACATCACGTTTAAAACTAAACATTGAAGTAAATGTGTACATTTTGTGAGAGCCATACATCACGTTTAAAACTAAACATTGAAGTAAATGTGTACATTTTGTGAGAGCCATACATTACGTTTAAAACTAAACATTGAAGTAAATGTGTACATTTTGTGAGAGCCATACATTACGTTTAAAACTAAACATTGAAGTAAATGTGTACATTTTGTGAGAGCCATACATTACGTTTAAAACTAAACATTGAAGTAAATGTGTACATTTTGTGAGAGCCATACATTACGTTTAAAACTAAACATTGAAGTAAATGTGTACATTTTGTGAGAGCCATACATTACGTTTAAAACTAAACATTGAAGTAAATGTGTACATTTTGTGAGAGCCATACATCACGTTTAAAACTAAACATTGAAGTAAATGTGTACATTTTGTGAGAGCCATACATCACGTTTAAAACTAAACATTGAAGTAAATGTGTACATTTTGTGAGAGCCATACATTACGTTTAAAACTAAACATTGAAGTAAATGTGTACATTTTGTGAGAGCCATACATTACGTTTAAAACTAAACATTGAAGTAAATGTGTACATTTTGTGAGAGCCATACATCACGTTTAAAACTAAACATTGAAGTAAATGTGTACATTTTGTGAGAGCCATACATCACGTTTAAAACTAAACATTGAAGTAAATGTGTACATTTTGTGAGAGCCATACATCACGTTTAAAACTAAACATTGAAGTAAATGTGTACATTTTGTGAGAGCCATACATTACGTTTAAAACTAAACATTGAAGTAAATGTGTACATTCTGTGAGAGCCATACATTACGTTTAAAACTAAACATTGAAGTAAATGTGTACATTCTGTGAGAGCCATACATTACGTTTAAAACTAAACATTGAAGTAAATGTGTACATTCTGTGAGAGCCATACATTACGTTTAAAACTAAACATTGAAGTAAATGTGTACATTCTGTGTAGTTTCAAGACTAAAAGTTCAATAACTATATCACTGAATACTTTTTAATAACATTGTTATATGTGATTTTTTATTATATGCAATTAATATGTAGATCAAATGAGTCTGAATAAACGTAGTTTGTTGTTTTTTTAAATAAACGAACATTTGTCTCAGAGCCAGATGCAGCCATCAATTGTCAATAGAGGTCTAAAGTCTAAACTGACATTAACTATCGAAATAAGATGGACACTAAGTGCATCAAAGTGCAAGACCAGACGTAAAGTAATGATAGCCTTAAGACGCAATCAATGTTCCCATTAAGCTACGCGGATGCTCAGACATCTGATCGACGCCGGGCAGTATTTTAGAATTACTGCGCAGCTAATTTTGAAAAGGATAACTAAATATATTTGTTTGTGTGATGTAACATGTTGCTAAGAAAATGGAAATTGTGCAACTTTGCACACGAGTTTCTTATTTTGCACACGGACAAACGGTCCTTAGACAGATCAATGGACGCAATAATATTCTATACTATGGAGCGTCTGTAATGTTTAAGCTGTAATTCCTCCAAACTGCCCCAATTCCCCCCCTCCCCCACGGCCAGACCCCTGAACCAATACTGACCAACATCATTCCGTCCAGCTAATGCGACCGCGAGCCACGATCCTTTGTGGTAGTAAATTTGTCGCCTGCCCCTCCCTCCTTCTAGACAATGACCGGCCGTGGTCAGTTCTCCGGACAATGGGCGGTCGAACGGTGGCCGGACGTGACCAACGCCCGGGCTTAGATCATTATCAACTTAATGGCCGGGCTCCGCTCCGTCTTTTATGACCTACGTCCCGGTACCTTGCACAACGGACAGGATCACTTCGCACGCAAGGGGGGGGGGAGTAAACAGGACCGGTCATCGCCGCGGGGAGTCAACGTCTGGAGCGGACAGTGGTCAGCACAAAGAGGTCGGAAAACGAGGCTTCGTCATTTTAAACAATTTTCTTCCACTGTTGTCCAACCGTGGTCAAGTGGTCATTCTTTGTTATAGCCGATGTGGTCAGGTGAGAAGGAAGCTGTGACTCCAGCGCTGGTATTTCCCGTTATCCGTGAGATTGTTGTTATTCAACAAAGTTGTAACCTCACAGGTGTTATTTCTGGAATTGTTTAGATTAGGGGCGTACCGGATTTTGGCTCCGGCAAATCCAGAATCCGGCTTTTTTACATAAAATCCGGTTCCGGCAGGATTTCACTTCATAAATCTGGCCCAATCTGGCCGGTAGAGCCCTAATATATATATATATATATATATATATATGGCTCCGGCAAATCCGGATTCCGGCCATTTTTACAAATCCAAATCCAGTCAAAGCTGACTCCAGCCGGATTTCAAGAATTTGAATCCGGTACAGCCCTAGTTTATATACATTTTAGTGACAAGGTAATGAGACTCCTTTAAGGATGTATAGAAGGAAAACAATCAAAGATTAAAGGGGTCAGTCATGTAATACACAAAACCGACTGCAGAGATTCCAGACTCCAGAACATGGGAACATGTATCTCTGTAGGGCGCTGTATGGGCTATTTAAGTTCTTCAACGTCTACGCAGTCCCACAAAGTTCACGGAGAGGATGGACACAGGGTGAAGTCCCTTGGTGTGCATTTCTTTGAATCGGCGACACCAAAATTGTGGAACAGTCTTCCGACATTTTTTTAAAAGAGTGTGACAACAAAAACACATTTAAAAAAAAATTATAATAAAATTATAATTTCAGAATTTTTTACGCAATTTCCCTTGGAACAAATTGAGTTTATTTATTTGAAATGTCTGTCCTGTCTGTTCGAGCTTGCACAAGCAACTACTCCTGGACCATACCAGATAGAGGGTTTGGGACTTTTGCAAATATGTTAAGGAGGTCCCAAGGATGTGCACGGGCCCAAGGATATGCACGGGCCCAAGGATGTGCACGGGCCCAAGGATGTGCACGGGCCCAAGGATGTGCACGGGCCCAAGGATGTGCACGGGCCCAAGGATGTGCACGGGCCCAAGGATGTGCACGGGCCCAAGGATGTGCACGGGCCCAAGGATGTGCACGGGCCCAAGGATGTGCACGGGCCCAAGGATGTGCACGGGCCCAAGGATGTGCACGGGCCCAAGGATGTGCACGGGCCCAAGGATGTGCACGGGCCCAAGGATGTGCACGGGCCCAAGGATGTGCACGGGGCCAAGGATGTGCATGGGCCCAAGGATGTGCACGGGCCCAAGGATGTGCACGGGCCCAAGGATGTGCACGGGCCCAAGGATGTGCACGGGCCCAAGGATGTGCACGGGCCCAAGGATGTGCACGGGCCCAAGGATGTGCACGGGCCCAAGGATGTGCACGGGCCCAAGGATGTGCACGGGCCCAAGGATGTGCACGGGCCCAAGGATGTGCACGGGCCCAAGGATGTGCACGGGCCCAAGGATGTGCACGGGCCAAACAAATTACCGAAAAGGTTTACTGGATTTCCTAGAAAATATAAAGAAAAAGAAAAATGTCCAGTATTTTGTAAATTTCTCGCCAACCATAACAGCTATAGGGTTGAAACAAACGCAAAACGATAGCTAATAATATTTAGAACAATGTTGGAGAATGAATTTTTCAAAAATTTCTGTTCGTTCGACTTTTAATGTAATCTAGAATGATTTCACTTGAATAAAAATGAAATTCTTTGTTGGAAATTGCGTTTAAATACTCATTAGAGTTTTTATGACTTGCTTTTATTTGAAAGAGTTTTTGAACATTATAACGCAACGAGTATGTTTGTCTACCGCGGATGGAGTTACGCCTATTCATTCATTCATTACTGAATCTGAAGAAGAAAAAAAATTGCCATTACAAAACAATGAACGTGTAATCTAGAAGACATTGCCGGCCAAACAAATTTAACACGGCAAATAGTCAGAAGGAAAAAGAAAAGAATCATTCAAATGAGCTACAGTTGTGGAATCCAAAGAGATAACCACCAGACAACAACAGAGCGACAGCGAAAATAATATTTATAAAGAATTAAGCAGTCATCCGACAGGGGAGGTGGATAGGGGGAGGTGAACAGGGGAGATAAGCTGATCTCAGATTAAAGGGAGATTATTTGAATTTTATGACAGTCTCTGAGGACGCTGGCTATTTCTAAGGGGGGGGGGCGCAAGGGTGAATGGCTCGTCTCACCGGCTGAGCTCAGATGCTTGTAATGATGAAACACTGACATAGCTCCAAATATTATGGGGGGGGGGTATTTAATTTTTTTTTCATATAATTTTCATTGAAATTTACTATACACAGTTTTCAAAGATAGCATTGGTTGAGTATTATCTGTTTCATCCTCCAATTTTTTTATTCAAGTTTTTGTGTCTTTGTAACGAGTTTTATTATATCTTCTTATGTCTATTCTTGTTAATTTATTCATGTCGTAATAATAACATAACACCCACGCGAGAAGAATTAAATTTTTGTGTGGAAATGGGGAAGGAGGGGGGGGTGGGAGGAATCTAGTGGGAATGACTTCTATCCACAAGGGAAACTCAATCCGGTAACCTCCCCGGCCGGCTCCCCTCAATTTCCATTCAGCTGGTGGATACCTTTCCAAACGAAAGGAAACTTGTTCTCGGGGCATCATACCACCGAGCCTTCCTCTGTCTCCTCTAACCGGACCCACTGCTCCTTCCAGGCCTTTATCCTTGTCCTTGCCCGCTCCACACCAGACAAACACACTGGGCTGGGCCGGGGTCTCATTTCGTATAACTGTTTTCTTGATATACTATCCGTGACCTCCCGTAAGCTGCTTCTCCCCCTTCCCACCCCCACCCACCCTGGCCCCATTATGTTTGCCCAACAAGCGAAGCTTACCGAAAGTTTGATGGCCGCTTGGACGTCTAAGACCACGCCGAACGGTTAACCGGAAGTTGAAAGGAGGGGAAACTTGCTCCCCCCACCCCCACCCCCCGTCCTTACGTGATCATTGACACCGACGTGCCTGGAGATTTCATTACGGCTCGTCTCCGTGGGACCCCGGGGGGTAAAGTCTAAATTGTCACGGTCCAGACGCGGAGAAACCTTCCGAGTAGCAGTAAAGTTTAAACAGCTTTTTGGTACTGGGATCTGTCCTCGGGCGGGATTTACCGAGTCGTACGCGAGGGAGTGAATGACGGGGGATTACCCCCACCGTCTCCACCACCACAACCCCCCCCCCTTCATCTCACCGTTTGAAGACTTGTCAAATCGATCCGTCGCCGGGACGCGAGTCGTGAGAAGTTAATTATACCGATTACCTCAGTGGACGGATTGCAAGTGGCCCGGCTTTTAGAGCGGTGACTAGCATCACGGGTATGTGTGTCTGTGGTCGGGGTGAGGGGTTGAGGGGAGAAAAGAGTTGTGGGGTGGGGGGGGGGCGAGACATAACTTGTACTCAAAGTCGTGAAACATCTGAGCTAAGGTCAATGATCAGATCATTTGGAAGATGGAGTCGGATTATTTTTTTTATAAATCCAACGCTTCTCAAAATAAATTTAATGACGTCATTGTGGAATTGTGATGACATCAATAGCGCGTCCGCATTGTCTGGGGTGAATGTCGTAAAACATAGTGAATGTCGTAAAAATAGTGTCTCCCGATGATTGTTGTAATGCGTGGGACCTCAAGTTGCAAAACATGAAGTCCAAGTTGAATATCGTAAAACATGGTGTCTTGGGTTAATTAGATGTCGGGAAACATGGTGTTTGGGTTAAATGTCGTTAAACAATGAGACAAATGTCGCAAAACAAGGTGTCTCTAGTTGACTGCCGTCGTGTCTTAAGTTAATGTCGTAAAAAATGGAGCTGGATATCAAAGCCAAAAGGGGATATCTGAGAGAGGAAACTTGTAAGAGGAGAATCCATCATTGTTCTTTGTGTTATGGGCCTTACTGCCTTACTGGGAGAAAGTCTTAATTATTCGTTAATTGTATTTCTTAAATATAAACATACGACATGTGTTAATGATTCAGCGGGTCTCACGTAAGGGATCCAATGGATCTCAAGAGTTAATAGCAACACCCCACCACCCCACACCCACATTATCTCCTCAAGCACCCCTTCTAACAGCTTCACTTTGATTCGACCGCCACCTCTTTAGGCGTACAGCCTAATTAGCAAACAACCAAAATCCTAACCCTCTCCCACCTTCCCCCACCACACCGAATTCACCCCCCACCCACACACGCAGCTCCCGTTATCTTGACGATATCTCGCTTGAGCAACAATGAGCCGGGCTTATCAGACGCGAGCTTCATGGAGGGCTTCCTCACCACCGCCCCTCCACCCTCCACCCGACTCATGTGGTCGGGGACCAAGACCCTTGTTGCTGGGGCTCCATTAACGGGGCAGGTCATCAAGTGTTCGTTACGCGGGTGGTAATCGTGGGAGCTGGGGGGGGAGGGGGATGTTCGAAGGTGGAGGGATTATTATTGTCAACGTTGCAGCAGATTTCGCCTGGCATCGCGAAGTGGGGGCGAGTTGTAATATTCATCCCCCCCCCCTTTTTTTTTACACCCCACAGTAAGAGGTGTGGTCATGGGAGCCAGCGTGATGTTGACTCAACTACCCTACAGCCTACTGGTTGGCTCGTGGGTTGAAATTAATGACAAGGGACCGGTTGGGATCAAGGGGTGGGGGGGTTGAGTAGTTAGGGGTGGAACGAGAAGTGACGGGCATGTGCCAGAGTTTTGATGTGATATAAAAAAAAATTTAATCGTCTCCCTGGCAAGCCGGCAAGCCAATCTGTTTCTGGCTGATGTCTTTGAAAGAGCCCGTGATCGTAACTCGCCATCTGACTAAACACGGGCGTGAAAACAGGACAAGCTAACTCTGATTCAATTGGCGTAGCTAGGGGGGCGAGGGTGGGGGGGGGGATTCTGAATTCGAAAGTCACCCGGGGCCCCACCCCAAAAGAGGTGCACATTATCTCTTCTCATGATGTCGAATGTCAAAATGAAGAGGCAAGCCCCCCCCCCTCAAAGAGGCAAGCCCCCCCCCCACGGGCCCCCAAATCCCTATCTAAATCTACGCCACTGTCTGCTTTTATTTACTGATTCCGCCGACACTCATTTACCCGTGTTAAGCCGCTACCGCGATGGGTGAGATAGCACGACGGTTGGGAATCCTGGTCCATACATTTAAAAAAAATATCTTGATAGTTGGAGCATAACATTGAGTCCAAACATTGAGGGACTACGGCGATAACCTTAAGAGAGATGGGATGTGGGTGTGGGGGATGAGCAGCGGGAGGATTATCCAGTCGTCCCTCGACCCGGCGACTTTAGCCGCCGTTGTTTTGTTTTTGTTTTTTCAAAGCTGTGGATTGATTTTAAAAAAAAATATTTAAAACTGTAATATATTTCTTCCGTTCAATGGCTGTGTGTAACGTTTCATCACCCCTTCCTAAATTAAAAAGCAGAATATAAAAAAAAATTAAAAAATTATAAAAACAAAAAAGTGATGTAAGAGCCTTTGCGAAAGAAGAGCGTGTTGTGATAAGAACTATTCTAGGTCTAGGCGATTTCATTTAGGACGAGTCATTATTTGTTTTGTTCCACTGCAGAGACTCTTATTGAGAAAGATTGTGTGTGTGGGGGGGCGGCGGCTTTATTATTTCAATTAGAGAGAAAACCACCCACATAATGGTCACTAGAAAACCACCCATGCACGCCATAATGGGTGCTAGAAAATCACCCGCATAATGGGCGTTAGAAAACTACCCACATAATCATAATGGGCGCTAGAAAACCACCCACATAATGGGCGTTAGAAAACCACACACATGATGGACGTTAGAAAACCACCCACAAAATTGGAGTTAGAAAACCACCCATATAATGGGCGTTACAAAACCACCCACGTCTAAATGGGCGTTAGAAAACCACCCACATTATGGGCGTTATAAAACCACCCACATAATGGGCGCTAGAAAACCACCCACATAATGGGCGTTAGAAAAACACACACATGATGGGCGTTAGAAAACCACCCACAAAATTGGAGTTAGAAAACCACCCACATAATGGGCGCTAGAAAACCACCCACATAATGGGCGCTAGAATAACCAACCACATAATGGGCGTTAGAAAACCACACACATGATGGACGTTAGAAAACCACCCACAAAATTGGAGTTAGAAAACCACCCATATAATGGGCGTTACAAAACCACCCACGTCTAAATGGGCGTAAGAAAACCACCCACATTATGGGCGTTAGAAAACCACCCACATAATGGGCGTTAGAAAACCACCCACATAATGGGCGTTAGAAAACCACACACATGATGGGTGTTAGAAAACCACCCACAAAATTGGAGTTAGAAAACCACCCATATAATGGGCGTTACAAAACCACCCACGTCTAAATGGGCGTAAGAAAACCACCCACATTATGGGCGTTAGAAAACCACACACATGATGGACGTTAGAAAACCACCCACAAAATTGGAGTTAGAAACCCACCCACAAAATTGGAGTTAGAAAACCACCCATATAATGGGCGTTACAAAACCACCCACGTCTAAATGGGCGTAAGAAAACCACCCACATTATGGGCGTTAGAAAACCACCCACATAATGGGCGTTAGAAAACCACCCACATAATGGGCGTTAGAAAACCACACACATGATGGGTGTTACAAAACCACCCACGTCTAAATGGGCGTTAGAAAACCACCCACATAATGGGCGTTAGAAAACCACCCACATAATGGGCGTTAGAAAACCACACACATGATGGGTGTTAGAAAACCACCCTTATAATGGGCGTTACAAAACCACCCACGTCTAAATGGGCGTTAGAAAACCACCCACATTATGGGCGTTAGAAAACCACCCACATCATGGGCGTTAGAAAACCACCCACATAATGGGTGCTACAAACAGTTCCGTCACCCACAGCATGCCAGATATTCCATAAAATAGTGATGGCAGTGCGTGAACTGTGGACTAAAGCTAGCCCAGAAGTTGTTAAACAAATGATCATTTCAATTATGGCCTGTGGTCCTTATTTAATAAATCACACTTAGTCTTACCATTTTGAAAAAAATTTTTTTTAATAACACTGTATTTTTTTAGTTGAGTTAATAACAATAGATCGTCATAAAGACGCAGTGATCAAAGAATGTAGGTGTGACTTTTTATTGAAGTTTTTAGGTATGTATGTCTTACAATCGATCCAAAAATAAATTTGTGTAGGGGTATGTCTTTTCAATAAATATGTTTATTTGTTTTGATTATTAAACAAACCTTTTACATTAGATATCTGGAATCGCATCTGAGTTTTGATTCTTTAGCACCAGACTCCATGACGCTTGCCTTATTTTATTATAAATCGTTCTCAGAATCATGGAGTCGGGGGATCAGTATGGGATATGGGATTTATGTAATACATTTTTAACATTTTTTTCCCTGGGTTTTAAATTCCATCTTTTTTCTTCCAATTTTATTGTTCGTAACTATTGCAGTTACAAAGAAAGTTCCCGGTCGTTTCCTTCTAGAAAAACAAAACCCAAACAAATAAAAAATAACAACTCTCTGCATTATAAATGAGGTTAAGTCGTCTGCTGGACCAATTCATTTACCTGACACAGAAACACTTCTGACCAGGGCCAAGAAGTCAATTGACCCACATAAGTAAAGCCCCGAAGTGAAGATCTTTGGCCGGACGGCTCAGAATTTATTCACGAGTCAATATACCCTGGTGACACCATAGGACTGTCAGATTTCCCGCCAGCCATTCGCTGGGTGACCCGGCCTGGCCTGCTGACCTAATTACTTTAAAGATCGTTTGACCGCGTGTACCTGTAGATAAATGATTTTTATTGTTTGGGGTCAAGTGACTTCTTTCTTTTCGAAGCCCGAGATTACTTTATGATCAGACGTAACAAATGTGCAGTCTTTGATGTGAGCCCGGACGTTCATAGCACTTGTGTCAGAGCTACAGATGACATTTCTCCTGTGATAGATCCCTGACTGGTACAAATGACATCAAGTGATACATCCCTGACTGGTACAAATGACATCAAGTGATACATCCCAATAAAGGTTAACTCAGGAGTTCCACAAGGAACTGTGCTAGGTCCCTTACTCTTTTTAATTTATATAAATGATTTACCCAACAACATCTCAACAGGTACAAAAGTTAGGCTATTTGCTGATGATTGTATAATCTATAGAACAATTAAATCAGAACAAGATGGCAAAATTTTACAAAAAGACTTAGATGAATTGATAAAATGGGAAACTAACTGGAGTATGTCTTTCCATCCAGAAAAGTGTCAACTGTTAAGAGTAACAAAGAAAAAGAAACAAATAAATTCAAAATATTACATTCATGGAAAAGAACTGACCCAAACTAAAGATGCAAAATACTTAGGAGTCTTAATAAATGAGAAACTATCATGGAATCCCCATGTCAATGAAGTTATTAAAAAATCAAACAAAACCTTAGGCTTTATAAAAAGGAACTTTAACAAATGTAATAGAGATATAAAACTAAAATGCTACCTCACTTTGGTGAGACCTGCACTAGAATATGCATCTTCTGTATGGGACCCATCCACCAAAGAAAACATTGATAAACTAGAACAAATTCAAAAAAGAGCTGCCAGATTCATTACTGGAGAATATTCGAAACTGACAAGAGTAACACCATTAGTTAAATCATTAAACCTTGAAACACTAGAGGATAGAAGAACCAAGAGCAAAGTAGTAATCATACATAAAGCAATTAATTCTAATTTAGAAATACAACACAAAGATAACTTAATACAACCCTCAGATAGACATAAGGATAAAAACACCTTTCTTATTCCGTATGCAAGAACAAACACATACAAGTTTTCCTTCTTCCCGTCCGGAATAATCTTCTGTATAGAAGGAGCGTCTGTAAACAGATAAGATAAGATAAGATCCCTGACTGGTACAAATGATATCAATTTAGTGATACATCCCTGACTGGTACAAATGACATCAAGTGATACATCACAAATGACATCCATTGAGTGATGTATCCTTGATCGGTACAAATGACATCCATCGAGTGATGCATCCTTGACCGGTACAAATGACATTTCTCCAGTGATACACGCCAATCGGTAAAAATGACATTTCTCTAATGATACATCGATGCAAATGACATTCTCCATTAATTCATCCCTGACCGGTACAAAAGACATTTCTCCAGTGATTCATTCTTGAATGGTACCAATGACATTTCTCCAATGATACATCCTTGACGGTTCAACATGACATTACTCAAAAGATACATCCCTGAATCCATGACCGTTACAAATATACACAGCAACACATGTTAGCACATAGCAACACAAATTAGCATTTTAGTGGTCATTCATTTTCATTCACCTGACTTTGCAGAGCGATTTTACAGTGGCGCGCCCACGCCCACACACACACACACGCGCACACACACACACCGTTTCCCCAGAGTGGATCGTTGTCTGTCAGATCATTGTATTGCTCAAATCGCAGTACCTACATCTGTTGCCATGTTCGATTAGTAAGGGACCCTTAATAGGTGCACTGTCGCCCAAGGGTAGTCAGCCCCTCAATCGTTGAGTAGCAATCAGTTTGATCTGTTTGTAGGGAAAGAATTATGTGGATGCAAGTATGAGATAACGACCCCCCGAAAAAAATACAGCCCGCCGCCTTTTCTAGCAGGGTGAGCCGGCTGAAAAAAAAACAGCACATCTGATTGGTCGAAAAGTAGACTCCGCCCTGAATTTGAATGACGTCTCCTGACGTCTTGCCGTGCGCTGGGGGGAGCGATCCCTGCATGGTTTTCATAAGCCCGTTAAAAGCAAATGTTATTAAAGGCTCATAACATTTCAATCGTGGATCTTCCATCCTCGCGTGTTGAGTTCTACTGAAGGATACTAACTCTGTGTTGAACCAAGGCTTCATTCATTCAACTTGTGTTGCGTACATTATTCTGTCTGCTGTAAAGTAGGTAAGTCCAGTAAATGAGCCTTTGTCTAAGTTAGTGTAAATGTAATTTTAAGACTTGTCTTAACACTGGCCACTGGTTGTTAATAAGTTGCCTTCCTGGAAATCGTATTGTTTATTTTGTATTAGCGTAAGTATAAACTTGTGTAGTGAGTTGAAAACGTGAGCACATTATGGCCGTGGTTGGAAAGATTTAAGGGCCTTTCAGTTCTTGACTGCTTTCTTAATCCCAGGTCAGTAAACGTACCGCCCCCCCCCCTCCAAACCATTATTAAGTCTAAGCTTTCGAAACAATCTGAAATAAAGTCTGTAGAGCTTTTTAATTATTCTTTCTTAATGTCGGCCATCCTCGTCTTCCTACTAAAAGATATCCAGCATTTACCTATTATTATTACCTAAACAATCTAAACTGCCCCTCACAGTGCTGGTGTGCGTGTGTGTGTGTGGCTGAAGAACTTTAGCTCCTGTGCCGGGGTGTCGGACTGCGTGAACTGTGACGTTTTTTCCCGCCGCCTGGCGCGGATCGATACTGTAATACTCCCACGGTGGATTCGGAATCGTTTTAACCAGGGCGAAACGAAATCAGTTTGTCAAATGATAGTGTTGGTTGGGGTGGAGGAAGGAAGAAAACATTTTGGTTCGAAAGGGCGGGTGGGGGAAAGGGCGAGAAACGGTCTGCAACCATAATTAGAGGATCAATACCAAAAGGACATGTTAGATTACCGTCACAGCAGCCGTTGAGCGGTTCGGGGAAATGAGTATCGAGGTGTAGGGAGAAATAAAATAAGTACCCCCTCCGCCCCCCCCCCTCGAAACTAAAACTAAATGGCTCATTAAACTTATTAATTTATAAACCTCGTCTATTAAACTTCGGCTCTTTTAATATCGTTACCTTTTCACAAACTGATATAAGCTCGAATAATGACGTCATGTCATGTCAGATAATATTTTACGGCGGCGAGAAATACTACCTTTTAATCTCGACACCAAATTTTTCTTTATTTTTACGTTTAAATTTTCTTTTTTTTTAAAGAAAAAAATCAGGAGTTACCTAGCATAGCGATGACAGACTGACTGGCAGACGCTTTATCGCATTATATAATAGAGTATATCGTGACGTGTTATCCCCCCCCCCAAATACACCCTTGCACCGCACGATCCCTCATGTGTCATTGTGTGCACGAAGTCATTGACCAACAGACGGCTTGAAATTTGTTGCATAAGTGGCTGCCGTATTCCGGATGTTTATAGAGGGCCATTGAGTTTAAAGTGATGAGCATACGGCATACGGCATCGGTTGTTCTCAAACTCTTAAAGGGATCCCGTGTCGTCCAGATGCACTAAAAGACTGAACTTTTTAATCAACATTGTCCGGTGACAATTTAAAGACGAAATCAAAATAGATTATATTTCGTGTCACAGCGGTTCTCAACCGGGGCAGAAAAAACCAAGATATAATTAGTGTGCCTCATTATTCAGCCCATTATTCTTATAAGAACTTATCAAGTGTGGATATTTGCATTAAAAGCTGATGAAAATTATACAGATGTCTGGTCATGGGGGCTTCTTGGTTTTCTTCATAAATCTCAGCGTAACATCGACGATGGTCAATTACTACAGCGCTATCCCCTCCCCCAAACATCGACGATGGTCAATTACTACAGCGCTATCCCCTCCCCCAACATCGACGATGGTCAATTACTACAGCGCTATCCCCTCCCCCAACATCGACGATGGTCAATTACTACAGCGCTATCCCCTCCCCCAACATCGACGATGGTCAATTATTACAGCACTATCCCCTCCCCCAACATCGACGATGGTCAATTACTACAGCGCTATCCCCTCCCCCAACATCGACGATGGTCAATTACTACAGCGCTATCCCCTCCCCCAACATCGACGATGGTCAATTACTACAGCGCTATCCCCTCCCCCAACATCGACGATGGTCAATTACTACAGCGCTATACCCTCCCCCAACCTCTACCCAACCAAAAAAAGAACGCAAAATAAACAATAATACTTTTTAATCTATATATATAATTCACCAAAGCGAGTATGTGCAAACAAGCATGACGAATGACCCTAGCTATGATCGACCGATCAATTAATTGTCGACAAGCAAAGGTGGTGGAGAAGGGGGGGGGGAGGGGGTGGGGGGGTCATCGAGACTACTGATGCTTTTGAGTTCACTTTCGTTGTTCCTTCACATAATAACATGCATTTCGTAATGTAGTGGTTATTGCATCCGCCTAACACGTGGAAGGCCATGGGTTCAAGCCCCATCTGAGACATTGTTTTTTTTAAATTTTTTAGAAATGTTTATGTTTGTGCCCGTTCTTTTCACCCTTTCTTTTCGAACATAACTTCGAAACATGGCTGTAAACTTTTTTTTCTCAACTTTGGGATAACTTCGGCGACGTGCTCTCCGTTGTTCTCAGTGACGGAAAAGTAGCCATACACTCTCAACAATACGTTCAGTACATGAATACTTAGGAGTATATGGTGGCGAGGCAGAAATTATTGCGATGTCCGAAATACTTCCCGCCAGTATCATTTACTTCCGAGAACGTCCTCATAGCTCGCCTCGAGTTTACAATCCCGGTCAACATTTGTCGATATACCTGCTCTTTAGCGGTCCTTCCGATCATGGCCATTACGAAAGTTCACTTGCCTCTCACACGGGATGACTTTCTGGTGCCGTCTCTTGACAACATCGGTATGTCCACACACATTTTACGGCCACCTTATAACACTGATGTGACGTCACCTTGCCAATATCCCGATAAACATGTACCACGGCATTTAAAAACACACAATAATGAACGAACGGATTCCGCAGAAGAATTTCAACTACAATCCATCATCTATATATATATATATATAACCCCAGAACAAGCACAAGACGAGTGCAAATAAGCTTGACGAATGACACTCGCCAGGGTCGGCCAATCGCAGTTTATAGTTGGCAAGCTAGGGTGGTGCATTGGGGGGGGCAACTAGCTAACCCCAGTGCGCATGTTTCGAGATCAACAATGCGTCGGCGGTTCTCCCCCTCCCCCGAAGTTTATTCGCGTTGTTCTGATTTCTTCTTGATGTAGTTTGTGTCCTTCCCCCCCCCAACCCCTGTTATTTTCACTATCTATGAGCGAGTCTGCGGCGTATGCTACGCCGCGGGTCGCATCTAGTATTGTATACATTCGCTGTGGGCAGGATACGACAACGTATTTGCGATGGCATTTTCGTTTCTTTGTGATCATAACGACGGATCATTTGAGTCTATTGGACCTAAAATCTGAGCGATCATCAATGAATAGACTGGTTCTCAATTGAACGCCACAAAATCTCAATTCAGACGTTGTTTGCGGACACGAAACTCATTGCCGCCTTAATAAGCTCAAGTGCTCTCTGCACGTGCGGTAAAGAAGACAATGACATCACCAGTGACATCAGAGGCGTCACTAGTGGGTTGCGAGGGGTGCGGACCGCACCGTGTGTTACCATCACAAGGGGTGACAACAAAAAGTTCAAGTCTGTGTGTTCCCTTTACTTGTGGCACTGACAGACTCGGAGGAGGTCTATATGGGGTAAGTCGTGAGTCGTGAGGGGGTGACACCATGCATTGACCGCACTTAGGTGACACCATGAATTGACCGCACTGGGTGACACCATGAATTGACCGCACTTGGGTGACACCATGAATTGACTGTACTGGGTGACACAAACCTCTGACATCATTGCACGTCCACAGCGTCAGTCGGGTTTCCTCTTAACGAGGGAGACTTACCTCGGGTGGGGGGGCGGCTTTTTTTTATCTGCGTGGCTTGTAATGACAAAGTAAGACAACGGGATTCATTTCAACGGCGCGTCTGCTACAGAGCCGGGCACTCAAGTGTTCTCACACGAATGGCCTGGGGCACTCTGCCAACAAGTACACGATTAGCCTTGTCGTGGTGGGGAAAACGCATTCGCGGGAATGAGAGGCGGCAGTCGAAGTGTGACCTGGGAACCTCGGTACACCCACTTCTGTTACGTCTGCTGCAATCTCTCCCTGTCTCCCTCCACCCACCCCATACCCGGCCTTGTTTTTGTTTTGTTTTTGTTGTTTTTAAATCTGTTTTCTTATTTATTTATATTTTCGTCGTGCACCCCTTCACTAATAGCGTGAACAAAGGCGTAGGATATGTCTTTTTGTACTACATATAAATCTCCATATAAAACATATTCAACGGTTCTTAATATATATAGATTGGGTCATGTTACCGTTAAGCTGCGCGGCTGCGGAGGTATATGACCGATGCCGCGCAGCAGTTTAAAATTACCGTGTAGCAAAGTTTGTAAAAATGGATGCTGTGCTATTTTTTTTACTTTGCGCACGGACCGACGAACCTTAGACTCTAAGTTAGAGGGATCATTTGTCATAGACCCCGTCCTTGAGATGACGTACACAATCTAAAAATCAAGTTTGGCAACACTTATGTCATGTGATGAAAAAAAAACTATTATAAAAAGAAATGCTGCCCATTGACCCCATACTCCACTGAATCATTTTCTGGGATCCGCCTATGAGACCATCTGGTGTAACAAAAACTAAATTGTTTAAATGTCAGGAACTTGAGCCTTGAATCAATAAATCGATAAACTTTTAGAAACTCTTCCTTGTAAATTTAATAGGGTACGCACGTTTCCTTTATTGTACTAAATACGGTATTTGTATCCATCGGTTTCTGTTATCAGTTCAAGTGACACCCCCTCACATCCCACCCCCATTTATTAAAGACAAGGGACATCACTCGGTGTCAGTCTGTAAATGTTTGAAAATAATCAATACTGTTAGTTATGTCTCATATATAAGGGATTTATAGTCAAAAAAATTGTTTTTACGGGTTTGTTTATTTTAAAAACGAAAACCTTAGGATTTTTTTTCCGTTTTTTTGTTTGTTTGTTGTATTTTTTCTTCGTTAATTATCAGCAATTAATTTTGATAAGCAAACATTAATTAGGAATAGTTCAGACAACTTTTGAAACGAGGATAATTCCAAGGAATAGTTGAGGGAGGGGCAGGCCTTGGACACTCTGACGACCCCCGTAGGGAGACGTGGAAATAGATGGGGAGGCATGCAATGTTCTCTTTAAGCAACGCGGACTCGTAGATATCTGACCTGACCGACGCCACGCAGCAGTTTAGAATTAAAGTGCAGCAAATTGTGTAAAAATATTGCACACACAAAATTGATGCTGTGCAACTCTGCGCTCTAGTTTGCACACGGACAAACGAATCTTAAAGGGAACATTTGAGGTAGGAGAGTTAAGCGAGACAGGGGAGCCTGTGGAAGTAGGAGAGGGTTATCGAAGTCGGGGAGGGTTATGGGGGACTAGGTGAAGTGTTGGAAAGTACTCTGTGACGATCGGGAAGGATGTATGTGTGGAGTGGGGGGGGGGTAGAGAAGGAACACGTTGTTGTGCTGTGTTGCTAGCCGTCTTGTTTTCTAATCAGTCATTCGAGATTAGGAAACTTGAACATCCCACAGTCCTACAGGGGGACAGTTGGACTAGATAAAGACCTCCCCCACACCCCCCACACACGTCTCTGTATGACCAACACCTCTTGTCAACTCTTGGAAGTTGTTCAGTGAAAGACTTCAAACCCGAGAGCTCACTTAGCCGAACATAATCGGGGGAATTGTCTCCCTTCTCCGCTGGGACTCGGCGGTAATGAGTTGTCTCGCTCGACGGTGGTTCGAGGAGTGTTTGTGGCCCCTGTTCACTTCAATACGGGAAAGCTCTCCGGGACCGGCCGCGTGCGTAACTCAAGGGGCTCTTATCTGGGCAAAGGTGAACCCTGTCAGAGGAGTGTCGCGGTGTTTTGTGTTGGGATTCATCAATTTTATGTCTCTGTGTTGGGATAAATCAGCATATGCCCCAGTGTTTAGTGTAAGGATAAATCAGTATGTGTCTCTGTTTTGGGATAATTCAGCATATGTCCTGACTATTCAATGTGTGAACGTTAAAGTAGTATCTTGCATTTCCTGGGGGCAGTTGCGTAGTCGAGGTGAAATTCTGAGCCAGGGGGCAATTTACAACAGTGTGCACGTCAAAACTGTATGAATACGTTATCCTATTCATCCATCCTTTAAATGAACGCATCCGTCCTCAAAACTCGTGATGGTTGGCCGTGTGAGGCTGTGCGGCTTAACTGGTTACGCGCCTTCGATGGCGTTTTAAAGAATAACTGAGACGACCCATACAAGTGTCAGAAAACACTACATCATCGTGTGTGGGGTGTGGCCTGTGGTATGATTTACGGCTACCCCCTCCCCCCCCTTGCAGGAAACTCCCGGCATTGACTCGCAGCCAGTATCGGCATCATGAAATAAAGTCTCCCCCGGAGATTTATTCATAAAATAAAGGCTCCGTGTTTAAAACAGAATCGCCTCTTTGTTATATATTAAATTGGGAATGATGGTTTTATAAAGGTTTATGTTTTTAATATATATATATAGTTTTTGTACTGCATGCATTTTATAACAGTTACTTAAATTTAAACAATCACGAATTTAGCCAGAGGCACAGTGAGGTGAGGGCAAAAGTTGAGCCTGCCCCGAGCTAATTTCCTCGGGCGTAAATTAAAATATAAAACTGAATTGAAAAACCAAAATGCTGAATTAGTACCAACAAATGTCTTTATATAACCCACAGTCTACTTTTATACACCCTCGGTCTACTTTTATACACCCACAGTCTACTTTTATACACCCACGGTCTACTTTTATACACCCACGGTCTACTTTTATACACCCACGATCTACTTTTATACACCCACAGTCTACTTTTATACGCCCACGGTCTACTTTAATACGCCCACGGTCTACTTTTATACACCCACAGTCTACTTTTATACACCCACAGTCTACTTTTATACGCCCACGGTCTACTTTTATACACCCACAGTCTACTTTCAAACACCCAACAACTTCCTTAAATCCCAACTTCATGGTGTGAAGCAGAGTTCTCCTCAACCTCCTCTAGCAATGCCACCGACTTATAATAATATGACCCCCTTTCCAGTCCATGACGGGCTATGGGGCAAGTGAAGTAGCGTTCACAAGTTTTTCTTAGCCACCACTAAGGAGCACAAAGGATTGTGTGACCAACACAATGCCCTGGGGCCATGCCAGCACCGAGAATAGAACCCGCGACTCTCTTATACAGTCCAGCGCGCTACCGCAAGACCACCGCGGCCCTAAAACTGCCTTATACCGCATTGAAGTAAACACGCTTGACTCTTGCAAGTATGACTACCGTATTTATTGTGCTAAATTCTTGTGTTTTTGAGTGGTAATTTTGTATTGAATTGAATGTGTGATGGGACGGATTTATTATGTGGGAGATCTTATTTTAATCTGGAGGAGAGTTGTTTTTTTTAAATGTATGAGGGAGGGATTATGCACCGGATTTGGACTTTATAAGGCCCTAAGCTATTTGACATATGGGCCCTATATAAATCCAGATATTCTATGTCAGTGCCAAATATGACAATTGCTCACTCAGAAGAAAAAAAAGTTGGGGGGTGGGGCAAGAAAGTGGGGGCCTTAAGCTATAGCTTGTGTAGCTTATTCGTAAATCTGACACTGGTATTAGCACTAGTTATGGGCGTGTTTTTTTTTATAAACAATAGTGACACACACAAGTTTATTCCATCAGTGTAAGATGTCTTTATGCGCAATGGCTTTCAGTGTATTGACTCGCCATACTCCGCCCTTTTCTTGTTACTGTTCACTCACTCACTACACGCACGTACGTATAACACTGTTCTGATGATAATAATATGTTCTAGTTGTTTTGTTGTTGTTGTTGTTTTTTTAAATGTTGATTTTAAATTCCCGCCCATTGCAGTCTCCTTCCACCCGAAGACCTCCCTACTCCCTACTCCCTACTCTCTTTTCCCTATTCCCTACTCCCTACTCCCTCTTCCCTACTCCCTATTCCCTACTCCCTATTCCCTACTCCATATTCCCTATTCCCTACTCCCTACTCCCTACTCCCTAGTCATTTCCCCCCCCCCACACACATCTACACATCATCAATCTAGTTCGTGTGTGGGCCCGCGAGCCACATGCGGCCCGCACCAAAGTGTTTGTGGCCCACCAAGACATTCTGAGATTTGTTTCGTGTGCGTGAACAAAAGTCTGTCTCGCGTTTTCTATTAGAGCGGCTACGTTAATGAAGTCAGTGTACACACGCACTTTTCAATCGTCAGTTTTATTTCAATTTTGTTATTGCTAAAGAATTTTTTTTTAAATCTCTATATTAAGTGGTGCATGAACTTTCCGAGAAAATTACTGGTAACCCCCGTGTTTTTAATGAAGAATGGGCACACAGCTATTTCTTTGGTAATATCAGTTTTAAAGGCGCGGCCCTCCGCTAAAATCCGCTACCACAAAGTGGCCCTCGAGCCAGTACAATTGCCCGCCTCTGATCTAGTTTAATTGTTGTGTACCAAGTGTTGAAGTCAAGTTTGTTGTGTACCAAGTGTTCAAGTCAAGTGCCTTGACGAGGGATGCCAACAATACTTCTAAGAAGTCCACACACATTTTGGGGGGGGGGTGGTCTTCGTTGGGTGCCACGGTTGGCGTGAATATCTAGGTCGACTTTCATGAGTCACAGTGACCATTCTGCCTCCTAGGACAGGAAACGAAATGGTTTATGAGTTAACGCCTCCCCTCCCCTCACTTTTTTTCTCGGTTACCCCATTTTTTTTTCCTTCTTTTTAAAACACGTTAGCATCAGCATCAAATGTTTATTTAATGCACTCTTCAAATCACTAACCGGAATACCATCTTGGGGCTGCGACCGGCATTCCGATAGTATAAACGTGTGCAAATAAGTTAAGTGTTTACTGTAGTGTTACATCAAGAAAGTCCTTCCCGTGGCGCCACCAGCGTGACTGGAGACGATGTTGGAACAAGAGTGGGGTGCTTTTTTTTTGGTGTGTTTTTTGGAGTAGCGTCCCTTTCAGCTCAGCGTCACTCACACGGTCACAACTAACCGGCGCGTCAGTTTTAACTGACTCCCTGACCTCTATAGGAGGCTTTATATATTATAATTCATTTGTAAACGTTTGCTTTCAAACAATCTGCTGGGTTGGTGTAGAGCCAGTGGTTCCCACAATTATATGGCCTACCGACCCCTTTCCAGATAAAATATTACTGAACACCCCTGGAAACATTTTTTTTTAAATTTAAATTTTAATCGCAAATAAACAGAAAGATGATATGTGTATTCATATTTCTACCTTTTTCGTAAAAAATTATAGTGACGATAGGTGTAAATTAGAGTCATTGAAGTTTGAAATTATTTATTGCTGAGTTTGACGAACCTGCATAGTGTCCTGCTACCAATTTAGTATTCCCCGGCTCTATTTCAGTAGTATTAATCTTAAATCACCTTGCTTGACTATTTGCATTCGGCTTCTTTTTTTTAAATATTAATAAGTTGGTTACCGTACTAAATACACGCTCCAGTAAATATGATGAAGGAAATGCAACTAAGAACTTTAAATTGCAAGATAAGCCGCAAGGGTCTCCTTTTACAACCAGAGTATAGTTGGTAGCCGCTTTTGAATTTAAATTTAAATTCTATCATTTGTATTTATATCCATCAGTTCTTCTTGTGTAACTGCATGTGGAGATTCTTCTGCATTTGAATAGACAACCAAGATGTTTTTAAAAGGCCACACGATGAGCCTTCAAAATCTTGAGCCATTTCATCAACTCTTATTTACACTGCATCATTGTTCAACGAAACTTCATTCATAATATCAGAAGCTTGCTTGTGTAGCAAAGTACTTAGTACTAAGTACTTCACCCATAGCAGGTGTTAAACAGTGCAGCAGTGCGCGATAGCACATACGTCATACATCCTCGTACGTCATTGCAAGTGAGCAGGGGCGGCCTGGAGCCTCAAAGCGGCCCGGGCATTATTTACAGAGCGGCCCTTCCCACTAAAATAGGCCTACTTAGCAACTCGTCTTACAAAATAGGCCCACCGGGTATTTGCCCAAATGCCCGACTGGCCCAGTCTACCGCTGCAAGTGAGGGAGTATGCGGGAACCGAGCCACCGTCCAGAACGTCCAGTACGTCCAGAACGTCCAGTACGTTGCTCAAAGAAAAAATTAAACGTTATGAGCGGAATACATCAATAATTTTTTTCTTCTAAATCTTTTCTTCTTTATTTTATGCGCTCACGGCCCCCTTACAGTTATTCATGTCCCCCCCCCCACAAATGTTCCTTCGGCCATCACCGCCCACCCCACCCCCCCCAAATCGTTGAAGCCCCCACCAGGGGGGTGGTAGCGCCCAATTTGGGAATCAATTTTGAGTAATCTGAGACTCGTGGATTTGGGTAGATCCAAGATCTCATCCAAGACGCGTCGCTCGTAACGAACTTATTAGTGATCTGTGGCATATCCATAAACATGACTTGAGATTTTGAAGTCCCAAAAGACTAGATCCCTTATCAAAGTGTTGCAATCGTTAAAAGACGGTAACCCATGGTATGAGGGGGAAGTCGTTAAAAAACGAGAATCCTTGGCATGGTGGTGGTGAAATCTTTTTTTTAAAAACATAATAATTAAAATACCAGAAACTTTGACATGGTGGAGAAATTGTTAAAAGACGAGAACCTTTGACATGGTGGTGAAATTGTTAAAAGACGAGAACCTTTGACGTGGTGGTGAAATTGTTAAAACACGAGAACCTTTGACATGGTGGTGAAATTGTTAAAAGACGAGAGCCTTTGACATGGTGATGAAATTGTTAAAAGACGAGAACCTTTGACATGGTGGTGAAATTGTTAAAAGACGAGAGCTTTTGACATGTTGGTGTAGTCATCAAAAGACGCGTATCCGTCACGTAGGGGTGAATTGAAAGAGAGTCCAGAGTGGCGAATTATTGCTAAGTAAAGTAAATCCTCGCGTTCGTTGGCTTAAATCAACATCTAAGACCTATAAAATATTCGTTTAAATATGTTTTTGGTGGTGTGGGCGGAGAGTTGGGATGAGCTTTTAACGCGGGGCTGATAGCGATCACGTGGTTACTCTCATGTAAATTTGCAGAGGCGGCGTTGGGTACTCGCGAGGCCTGGTGCAACAATGACCCAGCGGGGCCCCCTAGATTAGATCAATTCTTGCGCAAGCTCAGTAGTGCAATATCTGTCGGCTCTTCTGTTACTAAATTATAAGTCTGAAACGCGGGCCCCCCCCCTCTAAGCGCGGGGCCTGGGGCTATTGCCCCAGCTGCCACCCCCAAAGGCCGCTCCTGGAAGTTTGTCTGTGTGCTTGTATGTTGTCCGTCCTCAAAAATCAGGGCGAAACTATGCCTCGACATTTTCCTCGTGTATTGTTATATCAACACGAGTATTTCATCTGGTGCGCGGAAAGTCATTCAGTGGCTATGAATAGTCGTCCGTTGACTCTATGCTGTCATTGGATGACTATAGCCAGTCATTCGATGACTATAGCCAGTCATTCGATGACTATAGCCAGTCGTTCGATGACTATAGCCAGTCATTCGATGACTATAGCCAGTCATTCGATGACTATAGCCAGTCATTCGATGACTATAGCCAGTCATTCGATGACTATAGCCAGTCGTTCGATGACTATAGCCAGTCATTCGATGACTATAGCCAGTCATTCGATGACTATAGCCAGTCATTCGATGACTATAGCCAGTCGTTCGATGACTATAGCCAGTCATTCGATGACTATAGCCAGTCATTCGATGACTATAGCCAGTGATTCGATGACTATAGCCAGTCATTGGATGACTATAGCCAGTCGTTCAATAATGATAACCAGTGATACAATGACTACAGCCTGAGTCATTAGGTGAATATGACAAACCAGTCCTTTTGGTTAACCAACATATATGCCAATTCATTTTCAATATGTGCTTTAAATGTTCCTTCTTCCACCCACCCCAACCCCAACCCACCCCCTGCCCCACCCCCGACACACACAGATACGGCTATCATTTCGGAAGAGGGCTGGCTCACCGCAGTAGAATTATTATTTTTAATCTCAAAATTCGTTTGTGTATCTTTTATTTTACTTGAAGGCTTAATCGCAGTCCTGTGATATAGAATCTCACAAGCACCATTAGGATTATAAATTTGAACGCAAGACCAGTGGTTCTTAATCTGGGTTCGATCAAACCCCAGGGGTTCCGGGGTTCGTTGAGTCAGTCTCAGGGGTTCGGCGGAGGACGAGACACACACCCCGACTGATACGATTCGTGATGGCACTCCCCACTTGAGAAGGGTTCGGTGAATGCGCATTCAGTCCCTCCAACAAAGGTTGAGAACCACTGTTCTAGACTGTAGACAAAAATGTTAACAATAAGTATCGTCTTTGAAATGGTATCGATTCAAATCGCGTCGCACAAGTTGATATAGTGTTTGTTGGCCCGAGCCCGCGTCAACGATACGTGACGCTTGGGGGGTCGATGTCCGATTCCCTGGGTGCTGGCACATTTAGGTCTCCAGGTCACCGTTTGTCGTCACCGTCAGTCCGAGGCCGCTGACCGCTTGGTGGTCAGGCCAGGCCGTGGCAGATCAGGTCAAAAGTTCCCGACCAGGTAACTTGATCGTGACCGCTGGGTTGGGCGAGTCACTCTCTCTCTCTCTTTCTCTCTCTCTGTCTCTCTCTCTTACACTCTCTCTCACACTCTCTCTCACACTCTCTCTCACACTCTCTCTCTCTCTCAAACTCTCTCTCGCACGCTCTCTCACACTCTCTCTACCCCTCTCTCTGTCTGTCTGTCTGTCTCTCTCTCTCTCTCTCTGCGCCGATGTCGTCATGGCCAGAGGGGCGGGGTGATGTGGGAACAGGGGGGGGGTCTGGTGGAGAGGGGGGTTGGTGAATACGATGGGTCAAGTCTGAGGCGAATCGTTGAAAGATGCGCTCTATCCTCCCCTCCTTTTGGATTTTTTTTTGTGTATGACACCTTTGGTCATTACATGTGTCAAAAACGTACTTGAAACGATCTAAAAATAACTTTAGGCAACACCCGAGCGTTTTGCCGGCGTCTCACCAGTTCTATGTTATCTAAAGGCAGTTGTTACGAATATTTACGGGGTTACAACAAGTGCCCAGCTACTTGAGTCATGGTGCCCAGCTACTTGAGTCATGGTGCCCAGCTACTTGAGTCATGGTGCCCAGCTGCTTGAGTCATGGTGCCCAGCTACTTGAGTCATGGTGCCCAGCTACTTGAGTCATGGTGCCTTGGGCATTGAAATTTGCCAGAGTCCTTGCTGTGCACACACTTTCATTATTAACAGCCATATCAAGTATAAACTTTTATATCAGGTCCATGACTATACAATTCTACTCCACCTTAAATATAAATAAGATAAATTTGAAGAAGAAAAAAAGAATATAAGACTGAGAAATAAGATTATCTTGCTCTAAAGCAGTGCTTCTCAAAGTGGTGGTCCGCGGACAGGTGCCGGTCCGTGGGCCATCCGTCGCCGGTCCGCAGAAGTTATCAAGTCAGAACATAATCTATTTATAATCCTCCAGAACAGGTAAAATAGTGTATGGGTCCCTGGAGCAATATAAAAAAAATCCTGCCGGTCCGCCAGACTAAAAAGTTTGAGTAGCACTGCTCTAAAGGACCATACAAACATTGAGTAGCACTGCTCTAAAGGACCATACAAACATTGAGTAGCACTGCTCTAAAGGACCATACAAACATTGAGTAGCACTGCTCTAAAGGACCATACAAACATTGAGTAGCACTGCTCTAAAGGACCATACAAATATTGAGTAGCACTGCTCTAAAGGACCATACAAACATTGAGTAGCACTGCTCTAAAGGACCATACAAACATTGAGTAGCACTGCTCTAAAGGACCATACAAACATTGAGTAGCACTGCTCTAAAGGACCATACAAACATTGAGTAGCACTGCTCTAAAGGACCATACAAACATTGAGTAGCACTGCTCTAAAGGACCATACAAACATTGAGTAGCACTGCTCTAAAGGACCATACAAACATTGAGTAGCACTGCTCTAAAGGACCATACAAACATTGAGTAGCACTGCTCTAAAGGACCATACAAAAATTGAGTAGCACTGCTCTAAAGGACCATACAAACATTGAGTAGCACTGCTCTAAAGGACCATACAAACATTGAGTAGCGCTGCTCTAAAGGACCATACAAACATTGAGTAGCACTGCTCTAAAGGACCATACAAACATTGAGTAGCACTGCTCTAAAGGACCATACAAACATTGAGTAGCACTGCTCTAAAGGACCATACAAACATTGAGTAGCGCTGCTCTAAAGGACCATACAAACATTGAGTAGCGCTGCTCTAAAGGACCATACAAACATTGAGTAGCGCTGCTCTAAAGGACCATACAAACATTGAGTAGCACTGCTCTAAAGGACCATACAAACATTGAGTAGCACTGCTCTAAAGGACCATACAAACATTGAGTAGCACTGCTCTAAAGGACCATACAAACATTGAGTAGCGCTGCTCTAAAGGACCATACAAACATTGAGTAGCACTGCTCTAAAGGACCATACAAACATTGAGTAGCACTGCTCTAAAGGACCATACAAACATTGAGTAGCACTGCTCTAAAGGACCATACAAACATTGAGTAGCACTGCTCTAAAGGACCATACAAACATTGAGTAGCGCTGCTCTAAAGGACCATACAAACATTGAGTAGCGCTGCTCTAAAGGACCATACAAACATTGAGTAGCACTGCTCTAAAGGACCATACAAACATTGAGTAGCACTGCTCTAAAGGACCATACAAACATTGAGTAGCACTGCTCTAAAGGACCATACAAACATTGAGTAGCACTGCTCTAAAGGACCATACAAACATTGAGTAGCACTGCTCTAAAGGACCATACAAACATTGAGTAGCACTGCTCTAAAGGACCATACAAACATTGAGTAGCGCTGCTCTAAAGGACCATACAAACATTGAGTAGCACTGCTCTAAAGGACCATACAAACATTGAGTAGCACTGCTCTAAAGGACCATACAAACATTGAGTAGCACTGCTCTAAAGGACCATACAAACATTGAGTAGCGCTGCTCTAAAGGACCATACAAACATTGAGTAGCACTGCTCTAAAGGACCATACAAACATTGAGTAGCACTGCTCTAAAGGACCATACAAACATTGAGTAGCGCTGCTCTAAAGGACCATACAAACATTGAGTAGCACTGCTCTAAAGGACCATACAAACATTGAGTAGCACTGCTCTAAAGGACCATACAAACATTGAGTAGCACTGCTCTAAAGGACCATACAAACATTGAGTAGCACTGCTCTAAAGGACCATACAAACATTGAGTAGCACTGCTCTAAAGGACCATACAAACATTGAGTAGCACTGCTCTAAAGGACCATACAAACATTGAGTAGCACTGCTCTAAAGGACCATACAAACATTGAGTAGCGCTGCTCTAAAGGACCATACAAACATTGAGTAGCGCTGCTCTAAAGGACCATACAAACATTGAGTAGCACTGCTCTAAAGAACCATACAAACATTGAGTAGCGCTGCTCTAAAGGACCATACAAACATTGAGTAGCGCTGCTCTAAAGGACCATACAAACATTGAGTAGCACTGCTCTAAAGGACCATACAAACATTGAGTAGCACTGCTCTAAAGGACCATACAAACATTGAGTAGCACTGCTCTAAAGGACCATACAAACATTGAGTAGCACTGCTCTAAAGGACCATACAAACATTGAGTAGCACTGCTCTAAAGGACCATACAAACATTGAGTAGCACTGCTCTAAAGGACCATACAAACATTGAGTAGCACTGCTCTAAAGGACCATACAAACATTGAGTAGCACTGCTCTAAAGGACCATACAAACATTGAGTAGCACTGCTCTAAAGGACCATACAAACATTGAGTAGCACTGCTCTAAAGGACCATACAAACATTGAGTAGCCTGCTCTAAAGGACCATACAAACATTGAGTAGCGCTGCTCTAAAGGACCATACAAACATTGAGTAGCACTGCTCTAAAGGACCATACAAACATTGAGTAGCACTGCTCTAAAGGACCATACAAACATTGAGTAGCACTGCTCTAAAGGACCATACAAACATTGAGTAGCACTGCTCTAAAGGACCATACAAACATTGAGTAGCACTGCTCTAAAGGACCATACAAACATTGAGTAGCACTGCTCTAAAGGACCATACAAACATTGAGTAGCACTGCTCTAAAGGACCATACAAACATTGAGTAGCACTGCTCTAAAGAACCATACAAACATTGAGTAGCGCTGCTCTAAAGGACCATACAAACATTGAGTAGCACTGCTCTAAAGGACCATACAAACATTGAGTAGCACTGCTCTAAAGGACCATACAAACATTGAGTAGCGCTGCTCTAAAGGACCATACAAACATTGAGTAGCACTGCTCTAAAGGACCATACAAACATTGAGTAGCACTGCTCTAAAGGACCATACAAACATTGAGTAGCGCTGCTCTAAAGGACCATACAAACATTGAGTAGCACTGCTCTAAAGGACCATACAAACATTGAGTAGCACTGCTCTAAAGGACCATACAAACATTGAGTAGCACTGCTCTAAAGGACCATACAAACATTGAGTAGCACTGCTCTAAAGGACCATACAAACATTGAGTAGCACTGCTCTAAAGGACCATACAAACATTGAGTAGCGCTGCTCTAAAGGACCATACAAACATTGAGTAGCGCTGCTCTAAAGGACCATACAAACATTGAGTAGCACTGCTCTAAAGGACCATACAAACATTGAGTAGCACTGCTCTAAAGGACCATACAAACATTGAGTAGCACTGCTCTAAAGGACCATACAAACATTGAGTAGCACTGCTCTAAAGGACCATACAAACATTGAGTAGCACTGCTCTAAAGGACCATACAAACATTGAGTAGCACTGCTCTAAAGGACCATACAAACATTGAGTAGCACTGCTCTAAAGGACCATACAAACATTGAGTAGCGCTGCTCTAAAGGACCATACAAACATTGAGTAGCACTGCTCTAAAGGACCATACAAACATTGAGTAGCACTGCTCTAAAGGACCATACAAACATTGAGTAGCACTGCTCTAAAGGACCATACAAACATTGAGTAGCACTGCTCTAAAGGACCATACAAACATTGAGTAGCACTGCTCTAAAGGACCATACAAACATTGAGTAGCGCTGCTCTAAAGGACCATACAAACATTGAGTAGCGCTGCTCTAAAGGACCATACAAACATTGAGTAGCACTGCTCTAAAGGACCATACAAACATTGAGTAGCGCTGCTCTAAAGGACCATACAAACATTGAGTAGCACTGCTCTAAAGGACCATACAAACATTGAGTAGCACTGCTCTAAAGGACCCTACAAACATTGAGTAGCACTGCTCTAAAGGACCATACAAACATTGAGTAGCACTGCTCTAAAGGACCCTACAAACATTGAGTAGCACTGCTCTAAAGGACCATACAAACATTGAGTAGCACTGCTCTAAAGGACCATACAAACATTGAGTAGCACTGCTCTAAAGGACCATACAAACATTGAGTAGCACTGCTCTAAAGGACCATACAAACATTGAGTAGCACTGCTCTAAAGGACCATACAAACATTGAGTAGCACTGCTCTAAAGGACCATACAAACATTGAGTAGCACTGCTCTAAAGGACCATACAAACATTGAGTAGCGCTGCTCTAAAGGACCATACAAACATTCCTATTTCTGTCAAATATTATATCATTATATTTTATGTTGCGTTTGATCTTTTATTTTATTATGCAACTTAAATTTTATTTAAATTGTATTGTATGTTCTAAATCAGGGGTCGGCGAACAGGGGTAAATTACCCTATTTGGGGTAGAAAGGAAATTCTTGGGGGTAATGCAGACTCATTTGGGACGTATAAAGTCCATTAGAATCCACGTCTTCGGGGGTAAAGTCAACATAAAATTTTATATTTTGGGGTAACGGGCAATAAATAGATCGCCGGCCCCTGTTCTAAATAATGATCATGTATTTTATGTTTTTGTAATGCTGTATTTTATGTTTTTGTAATGCTGTAGTTTATGTTTTTGCGATTTTGTTCCGATTTAAAGCTTTTTTATAGTAGTCAATATATCTCTGTTAAATTTCCATTTTAATTTTAAGGTTTTTTCATAACCCTAATTTTTCACAAGGAATTTCATTGAGAGATCATTGCGATTCCATGCAGATTTACCGGTATGTAATAAAAAAAATTGATTACAAATAGCAAGACAGATGAAATGTATTAAACCAGGGGTTCCTAACCAACAAGGGGTGCATGAGCAGGTTCCAGGGGGTGCATGAACGATTTAGAGGAGAAAAAAAAGAAAAAGAGGAAGAAAAAAAAAGAAGAAGAAAAAAGAAAAGAAAGAAAAACTGATAATCTGAAAATGTAAACCATAAGCAAGGCATGCCGCGTCAAAGGGCGCCCATATACAACCTTTTTTTTATACAATGTCGAAAATTGACGGCAAAACTTTTTCGCAAAATGAACGGTTCGCTCTAAGCGTTCCTCGGAATTTCGTGTTTTATGTCACAGTTTTCTAAAAATATTTTAATTTTGTCACCAAATACGTCAGATATATGGCTTCCGGTGACCCTCTCACTGTTTTGAGCGGATGTAAACGTTGGGATTTTTTTTCCTTCACTTTTATTGCTCTGTACGCTGCAAAGATCTTAAAAACGTTAATTGTAAGCCAATATTCGTCATTGAAACCTAAAATCTTGAGTTGAGCATCCAATTACGGTCATTAAAAACATCAACTTCGTCAGTTAAAAATTTGCCTGTGACTGGTACGACTTTCCGATTGTCATCACCCCCTCAAAATCGTTAATAAATATTAGAGTGAGAGAGAGATGGAACACAAAAGTCTCAGTGCTTCCTCTGTGGAAAAATCCTGTACAATGACAACATGAAGCCGGGATTTTCAGCACTGGTAAAGAAAGAAATTCAAGATATTGTTACCACACACTGTATCCTTTATCGTCAGGCCCTGGCATGCAAAACTCTACCTCCAACCTTGAAGCCAGTTCTTTCTACTGCAGTCCAAGTTGTAAATTTTATCCGCTCACATGCCTTGACCCACTGCCTCTTCAAGTTATTCTGTCAGGAGGTGGGCTCTGAGCATGGTGGGCTCTGAGCATGGTGGGCTCTGAGCATGGTGGGCTCTGAGCATGGTGGGCTCTGAGCATGGTGGGCTCTGAGCATGGTGGGCTCTGAGCATGGTGGGCTCTGAGCATGGTGGGCTCTGAGCATGGTGGGCTCTGAGCATGGTGGGCTCTGAGCATGGTGGGCTCTGAGCATGGTGGGCTCTGAGCATGGTGGGCTCTGAGCATGGTGGGCTCTGAGCATGGTGGGCTCTGAGCATGGTGGGCTCTGAGCATGGTGGGCTCTGAGCATGGTGGGCTCTGAGCATGGTGGGCTCTGAGCATGGTGGGCTCTGAGCATGGTGGGCTCTGAGCATGGTGGGCTCTGAGCATGGTGGGCTCTGAGCATGGTGGGCTCTGAGCATGGTGGGCTCTGAGCATGGTGGGCTCTGAGCATGGTGGGCTCTGAGCATGGTGGGCTCTGAGCATGGTGGGCTCTGAGCATGGTGGGCTCTGAGCATGGTGGGCTCTGAGCATGGTGGGCTCTGAGCATGGTGGGCTCTGAGCATGGTGGGCTCTGAGCATGGTGGGCTCTGAGCATGGTGGGCTCTGAGCATGGTGGGCTCTGAGCATGGTGGGCTCTGAGCATGGTGGGCTCTGAGCATGGTGGGCTCTGAGCATGGTGGGCTCTGAGCATGGTGGGCTCTGAGCATGGTGGGCTCTGAGCATAAAGTTCTGCTCTAACACACTGAGGTTCGCTGGTTGTCCACGGGACGGATACTTTCTCGGTTAGTAGAACTGAGAGTGGAGCTTGCCATTTTCTTGCGAGAAAAAAAGAGTGACCTTGCTGAAAAGTTTGACTGTACAAATTTCATTCATTACTTGGCATTACCTGGCTGACATATTCACCATCTTGAATGAGTTGAACACATCTCTCCAATGACCTGCTGTGACTGTAATGGAGGCTACTGAGAGATTGCAAGCCTTCCTTAACAAACTGCCACTATTCCAGCGACGACTAGAAAAGTCCAACTTGGCCAACTTTCCACTTTTGGATAAAGTTGTAATATCTGTTGCAGATGGAAGCACTGAGGGATCACTGCCCGACAACATCAAAGGGGAAATTTCAGAGCACCTTTCAACATTGCAAAGGTCCTTTGATGGGTATTTCTGTCAATAAATTGCTAGAAAAGACCTTTGGATTCGCAATCCTTTTCTCTGTGACTTGGACAACATTGATGACAGTGACCTTGCTAAAGATGACCTGATTGATTTGAGAACCAGAGAAGTACTGAGGAGTGCCTTCAGTTGCAATACCTTGATTGAATTTTGGTGCATGCGCCCAGCTAGATTCCTACCCACAACTAGCCAAGAGGGCAGTAATGACTCTCTTTCCATTGGTCACTACCTATCTCTGTGAAGCAGGATTCTCCACACCTTTGACGATTAAAACCAAGGAAAGGAATAAGTTGAATGCAGAGGATGACATGAGAGTTGCTTTGTCCAAAACAGTCCCCAGATTTAAATCGCTGATTGATCATAAGAAGCAGAAGGTCTCTGACTAAATTCCCTGTTGCCTATTGTCAAAACTTTTGTGTTCCTAAAATAAACATAGTTTATTATGCATTTTCTGCAAGTTTCACGAGGGGGTGCATGAACTTTTTTGGGCATCTGAAGGGGTGCATGGACCTCAAAAGGTTAGGAACCACTGTATTAAACAATGAACCAGATACTGTCGGCTTCATATCAGTGAGGGCATATACCACAAATCCATGTCTATGACGTATATGGCCCATACATTCCTGCCTCTGACGTAAATGGACCATACATTCCTGCCTCTGGCCTAAATGGACCATACATTCCTGCCTCTGATGTAAATGGACCATACATTCCTGCCTCTGACGTAAATGGACCATACATTCCTGCCTCTGATGTAAATGGACCATACATTCCTGCCTCTGACGTAAATGGACCATACATTCCTGCCTCTGACGTAAATGGACCATACATTCCTTCCTCTGACGTAAATGGACCATACATTCCTGTCTCTGACGTAAATGGACCATACATTCCTTTCTCTGATGTAAATGGACCATACATTCCTGTCTCTGACGCAAATGGACCATACATTCCTGCCTCTGACGTAAATGGACCATACATTCCTTTCCCTTTTATAATCGGACCACAAATTCATGTCCCTGACACACACGGACCACAAATTGTTGTCCCTGACATACACGGACCACAAATTGTTGTCCCTGACATACACGGACAACAAATTGTTGTCCCTGACACACACGGACCACAAATTGTTGTCCCTGACATACACGGAACACAAATTAATGTCCCTGACACACACGGACCACAAATTGTCCCTGTCATACACGGACCACAAATTTCTTTACCTGACAAACGCTGTATGGACCACACAATCCTATCACTGACATACATCTACTTTTGACAAATGTATTTGCACTTGAGTTTTTTAACGAATTCAAATGATACATCTATGTGACATTTATTGGTGCTAAGCTGTGTCATCCACACACGATGCTCCCTTGGCTTATCCAGAAATAGTTAAGCTTTTTCCAGAAAATTCCTATGACCTATAGATTTCCTCCTGCGCAGTTCAGACCATTGAGTCGCGCGGCTACCCGAAAAATGTTGCCTCTTCCTCCTTCTGTGTCCTTGTTCTTGTAATTGTCGTTGATGTTGACGTAAGAGGGTAGATTTGACTTTGAGTGACCTATTGATACGTTTTCCACTTAACCCCCCCCCTCCACCACCTCACACGCCCACACACAAAAACCTGGGCCGTCTCAGGTATGCCGACGTGTTTTGATTCAATTCTCGTGCATTGAGCAATGAGTCAAGTCCTCGGTAGCCCAGCGTCGGGGCGGCCGGCCCCTTGAGATTGAGATAAAAGGCCAACACGTTATTGGTTTAAGGAATTAACTCTCCAGGTTTTTTTTTCTTTGTTCGTGACGATGTACACTCGTGAACACAAAACAGACGATCGTGTGGCGAGTGGAAATAACTCCGACCTTTCGTGTTAAACTGCATGTCCCTAATGACCTCTCGCGCCATCAAAGGATCAATCATTGGTATTGTGTGGAAAAAATGGGTGGGGGTGGAGGGTAAGGGGTGGATGGTATACTTAGCGCCTTCTCCCCCTTTCAGTTACTTTCTCTTTGTCTCGTGGTAAAAACAGTTCTGTGAAACTATAGATCTACGAATGCTCATGAATTAAGGTCAGTGGAGTAGGTCTTTATGGTGAACAGCATGAGGCCACGCAGGTCAGACCAAGGGAAACAGCGGTGAAACTTTTTTTATACTTCATTGTGGAACATGCTGGCTTTTTCTTATTATTTTATTTCCCTGGTGTTACAAGGAATTATGATCACAACCCAATCACACGAACAAAGAATTTCTGAAGTAGGACGAGTGAAGAGCAGGTTCCTATTGTTTACTGGGGCACGACAGGAACACAAATCTGACTTGAGTACTGACAACCCCCCCGCCCCCAAAATCAGCCCAAGTGGCAGGACGATAAGTGGTATGGGGGCGGGTAGTGGAGTTGGCCGGGTAGGTTGACACCATTCCAAAAGTTAGGGCCCACTCAAGGAAAGTTGGGGGCACAGTAAGGAAAACGTTGTTTGTTTGTTTGTTTGTTTTTTCTAAATAAAAGATCGTATAGAAATAAACTTGTTTAAAAGTATCTTTTTTTTTAATGTGTAAACAAGACCAATAGTAAACAGAAATCTCGCATTTTAACACAATGTCTCCCCACTCCATTGTGTGTGTTTGTGAGGGAGTCCAATAGCCAGAGGCGTAGCGAAAAGGGAGACGAATGTCCCCGGGTGCAAAAATGAGGCTTACGACTTTACATTATAATGAAGGAAAAGGATGGACGGCAATTTTTTTTTCAGGTTGCCACTCGGTGCAAAATATCCTAGCTACGCCTCTGCCGACAGCCGCTGTTTTACAATTAAAATCAATGAGAACATGAACTTCAGTCTTAAATGCTAATTTAGGGAACATTTCCTTAGTCCTATTTGTCTCTGTTACTGTGTTGCTAGATGTTTATTTTGTTTTTAAAATCCCTTATATTAACTTCACCGTCTTGTCTCTCTGTCTCTCTGTCTTGGGCGGGCGGAAAAACAAAAGTCACAAATGTCCCACTTCCCGTAAAGCCATCGAGCTGAAAATTGGCACACGGACCCGTGTCACCTAACAATACATCGTATCAAAATTTCAGATCGATCAAACGTACTGTAATTAAATTAATGCATTTTTAGTTTATCTATATAAACTATATGTAGCGGTCGCTATTGTTCACATTTTACGGGTCACTTGACTTCACGCCGGCCATCGGTGACCACATCTCGTGTTTTAATCCATGTGGAATTCATTCAGTTTCAGGCTGTAAATATTTGTGGCGTTTGAACGTAATCAATACTTTAAGTTCTGTCTCATATATAAGGGATTTATAGTCAAAAACTTTGTTTTTACGGGGTTGTTTAATTAAATCCCTTATATTAACTTCACCGTCGTATCTCTCTGTCGTTCATGGTCGGGCGGAAAAACAAAAGTACAAAATGACACACTTCCCGTGATGCCATTGAGCTGAAATTTTGCACATAGACTCGTGTCACCTAACAATGCATCGTATCAAAATTTCAGGATCGAATGTACCGTAATTAAATTAATGCATTTTTAGCACACACACGCACACACCCACTCCCCGTTGTACAGCAAATGGGAGTTAAGTCAGTTTCAGTCTGTAAATATTTGTCGCGTTTGAACGTAATCAATACTTTTAGTTATGTCTCATTTATAAGGGATTTATAGTCAATAACTTTGTTTTTACGGGTTTGTTTAATTTATTGCTACTTTCAGTGGGCAATTATAGGGAATGGAATTTGTTTTGTTTGATGAAGTTTGTTCTGTTTTGTTGGATGTTGTTTTGAAAGTGTTTGTTTGTAGCGCGTGGTGAGGCCAGTGAACGGCGTCTGTATTAGCTACGTTTCTCTCTGTGTGTCCCTCAGGCGTGCAATGAAGCGTGAAGCCAGGCCGCAGCCGGCGGAGAACGAGGAGGACGGGGAAGGGGAGGAGCAGGAGACGACCAAAAGGCCGAGGCCCCGCGGCCACCACAGTGGCCTTCCCCTCAAGGAGGAGCTGAGGCAGTCGATCCTCGCCAAGCGACAGGCCAGGGGTCAGCATGAGATCAAGGTCGAATTCACCGACCCGGAGCGAACCGAGGTAACGATTGACAACGTCATATCCCCAACCCGTCGGGGTATAATCGCAGACTGTCGGTTCACCGACAAAACGGCCCCGGACAAAACGGCCCCGACAAATCGGCCCCGTCAAAACGGCCCCGGTCAAAACGGCCTCGGTCAAAACGACCCCTGTCAAAACGGCCCCGGTCAAAACGGCCCCTGTCAAAACGACCCCGATCAAAACGGCCCCGGTCAAAACGGCCCATGTCAAAACGGCCCCTGTCAAAACGGCCCCTGTCAAAACGGCCCTTGACTAATAGATCGACTATTAGTAAAAAATACAATCAAATATTATATTACTATTTTTACTTACCGATTCAGTGTGAGGTTTAGTTCACAAGAAACAATAATAATGACATCACCAGAAACAATTTTATAAACTTTACTCAAAACGGCACCAGGACACAATTGTTTGTTAAGAAGAAATAATATAATAACATGACAAGAAATAATATAATAACATGACAAGAAATAATATAATAACATGACAAGAAATAATATAATAACATCACAAGAAATAATATAATAACATCACAAGAAATAATATAATAACATCACAAGAAATAATATAATAACATCACAAGAAATAATATAATAACATCACAAGAAATAATATAATAACATCACAAGAAATAATTTTACAATTTGACAACTTTCTTGAAAAAGTTGACAAAAGGTTAAAATGCACACAAAAAAATTAATTTTGTGTTGAAAAATGTAAACAATTTGCTTGGGGCCGTTTTGGCCGGGGCCATTTTGACCAGGGCCATTTTGACAGGGGCCGTTTTTGTCCGGGGCTGTTTTGACAGAGGGCGATATGACCGGGGCCATTTTGACAGGGGCCATTTTGACCTGGGCCGTTTTGTCGGGGCCGTTTTGTCAGGGGCCGTTTTGACGGGTCACCCAGACTGTCCACTACTTCACGCCATTTGTCCCGGTCCTTGCTGCCCATAATCCAAATATTGTAATCGTGTTTAATCGTTTGTTTAAGTTTTTTGTTGTGTTTTTGTTTTTTAAAATCCCGTTAACTTTGATCTGAAATAATGATTAATAACTGAAGATTATATCAAGTTAACAATGATATGACCATGGCCATAATATGCAACGAGACAAGGAACCGGCCAAAGGCTAGAGCCCTCTCTAATTTTGCCCACCTGTCAGTTACTGCTACTTTAGCTTAACCGAGAGTGTGCGTTTGTTGTTATTGTTGACGCGTTTCGGTCCTAGTTGTAAAACAATCACCACAATAAACATGTGGGGATTTTCTTAAATAGCATGACGTCATTGAAAATGCCGTAAGTATGTCACGTGATCCTTGGAGATCTAGAAATCTCCAACGCCGGGCGCCTCATGCCGACCCGCCCAACGATCTCTCCCTTTTACTTCCTTCACTGGACAATATTGTTCTTACGCACCGCATTTTACATCTGTACACACCGCATTGTACACCTTTACACACCGCATGGTGCACCTTTACACACCGCATTGTGACCATTTTATCCACCCATATCAACTGCAACGGTTAAATTGTTACACACATCAAAACACACTGGTCACCCTTACATATATATACCTCTTTAACCCGTATGCACTTCGTTTAAGAACCCTCACAAACTTCATTAAGAGAGTCGTTTACACACTTAATTTTTTATTACCGATGCCAGATCTAGTAACTCAGTCACCAGTCACGCGCTTTTTTCCCTTTCCCCTCATGCACAATTGCACCGTACTGTCACGCATGGCTTATATGCCAATTCTCCATCATGCAATACGCCATCCTATATAATAAAAGGTTATGTTCCTTGTGGTCATCGATAGCGATTATTCCCTCAAACACTTATGACTCCTACAGCCAAATCATATTGAACACGTTCACGCGGACGCTCAAAACGAGTTATTTTTGGTGCAGTATTTCTTCCAAGACTTTATTTTGAGTTATGCGCAGTGGGATTTATAGTCAAAATCTCTGTTTTTACGGGTTATTTATTTTAACTATAATGAATAGTATTTTTGACGTGATGCACATGTATGACGGTCGAGACGGCTGTTGGAAGGGAGTTACTAAATGCCACCGACCGAACGGTTGCGAAACGTCCTTGGACGGGCTTTGTTGCTCTTTATTACATGCATGTATATCAATCTACAACGTCATTGATATACAAATTTACATTATTTGAACATGAATTCATTCGTAGACTTTGACTTGATTTTGAAAATATTATGACTCTCGGCACTGTTTTCTATGCTCTAAAAATCTGTGTTTGATTATCAATCTCCATGAGTTGAAATATCGTTTCTTATAACTTATATTTTTAACGTGTATCCCATGGCAACAGCTGACGCCGGAAGAGAGAATGAAGAGAGAAAAAAGAAGAGAGCAGAACAGACGGGCGGCTCAGCGATGTCGGCTCAAAAAAAGGCTATCCGAGACCATACACATACAAGTAAGTCTGTTAGATGCGTAACATAGAGACCATACACATACAAATAAGTCTGTTAGATGCGTTACACAGAGACCATACACATACAAATAAGTCTGTTAGATGCGTTACACAGAGACCATACACATACAAGTAAGTCTTTTAGATGCGTTACATAGAGACCATACACATACAAGTAAGTCTGTTAGATGCGTTACATCATAGAGACCATACACATACAAGTAAGTCTGTTAGGTGCGTTACATCATAGAGACCATACACATACAAGTAAGTCTGTTAGCGGCTAAAAAGGCCAATAACTCGAGATGTTTTGGTATTCAACCCTTTGAACCAACCACCTGTAACAGGATTTAAAAGCACATCCGTTACGTACCAAGCTTTTGCGTGCACGACAATGAATTGGACAAACTAGGGGAGTGTGGGGGGGGGGCTTGATAGACTTTCTGAGAAAATATCAAAATGGACAATTTCGACCCACCGCTAGGATCAAATGTTTACAAGTCCCTTGAGTTTGTCCCCAACTTTTAACGATGCAATCCTACAATTCGACCTATTGAAGGACGCAGTCGTCGAATGAGAACCTCTGATGTTATAAATGAGCTGCCAACACACTCTCCTGGGAACCGGCATTTGTCTTCAGATAGAATCATCTCCTATACCGGAGTTTAGTACCGGCATTTGTCTTCAGACAGAATCATCTCCTATACCGGAGTTTAGTACCGGCATTTGTCTTCAGATAGAATCATCTCCTATACCGGAGTTTGGTTAACCGACAAAACGGCCCGCGGACAAAACAATTTGTAAACAATTTGTCTGGGTCCGCTTTGACTGGGGGCCGTTGTGTCGGGGCCGTTTACCGGGCTGTTTTGTCCTGGGCCGTTTTGACGGATCACGCGGTGTTTATGTTTAAGTGTGAGACACAGCGCATGTATGTGAGTGTCTGTGTGTGTTTTTATGTGTCTGTCTGTGTGGATTAAACAGCGGGTGTGGGGTAGATAGGAAGGGTTTCCATGCTATCCTTTAACCCGTCGGGGCACCATGGAAGACTGTCCACTACTTCACGCCATTTGTCCCGTACATGTGCTGCCCATGGTGAGTCGATGAACGACAGGCCTGTCCATTCCCTCAAGTCGTCCTCCCACCCATCTCTTTTTCTTCCTCCCTGGACTTTGCCTTGCATTAAGGACTTTGCGAGACCAGCAGTTTATAGGTTGTTGTCACATAAAATGACATCAGTATTTTTTTATTGGTCTTTTGTTGGGGAGGGGGGCGTGTGGAGATTCTTATTCCGGCCTTCCCCCCCCCCACCTCCCAAGATGTCACAAACCCCACCTTTTATCTAACACCACCGTTGCGGAGCTCAATTATTCTCAATTTCCCACCAGATGAATGTCGGGTGATACAGCCGGGTTTTTTCTGTCGTTCATTACCGAACATCAACACAGATACGATCATGACTTAATACATTTCGTCATGACCACGTGACTAGCTAGGTCTCGTTAACAGAACTTGCAACAAAGCCCCTTGTTGAAGTCGGTCAATTGAAAATACTCACACACACAAATAAACACACACACAAACAAACACACACAAAACCACGGAAGTAGGGAAATGACGGTGGGACCACAGATCCTATCACATCAACTGCTCATTGCACCGTTCAAGACACTGATGCACCTTACGCGCCAACAAACCTTAAGTCTCTGGCACACACGGCTACAGCGGTGCGCACGAACCACACTGAGGTTACAATCCCTGTCTTTATGTCGTCACCAGAGCGGGGGCGGGGAGAAAGGGATGTAGATAATGGCCGCGGACACATAATATAGGTAAAGAAAAAGTCGTTATTACTTGTCTATTGAAGTCTATTGTGAGGGAAATCGGTCAGTGATGAAAAGATCGGTAACAGATCGGTGTAGATTGTATCAGTCGATTCGGGGAATCGTAATATTATTTATACATGACACACCCGACCTGGATCTCCAAACAAATTTCCAATTGATACAAATAAATAAATTACCTATTTTTATGAAATAATTTGTCTGTGGCTGAAAAACGAGTATTAAAACCTAGTTTTAAACCAACAAAGATTTAAAGTAAGCTGAAATATGAAATAGGTTTATAGCTGGAAAAAAAGTAGTATTGAATCATAACTTTAAACCCATAACGATTTAAAATCAATCAAACCATCAGATTTTTTTATATTCTTTTTTTTCCCCTCAGGGCTATGAACAAGCTCTAGCCACAAACCAGCAACTTCGCCATCAAGTGAATCACCTGAAACAACAAGTGACAGAGATGAAGCAGAGGGAAACCTATCTCCGTCAACAGTTGGCCACGAGGGGCGCACGGTGCCCGTGTACTCGAGCTGTCCTCGGGTCGGATGTGCGATCGTCCTGCTTGTACAGACAGTCTCGAGACGAGACAGCTGGCGATCCTGTACCCCACGCTGCAACTGACGTCGAGGGCATCTTTGAGGACAACCAACTTGCTGCGTCTCCGTCTTCGAACCCGACCCCTAGCTCACCTCTAACCGGGGATCGCCCGATCACATGGCTCGCTCGACTGCTGACTCAGGGCGCCCAGCCCCAGGTCGTTCCAAGCGCCCCCATATCCACGTTTAGTTCCACGGCGGATCTCACAGCGTGTTCCTGGACTCTCATCGACGGCTGCGGCTTCAGCCGTGACGGCTGCGGCTTCAGCCGTGACAGATGCATGTCTCACGAGTCATCCGACGGCAGACTCTCCAACTCGTCCTTCACGGATGAAACCCACCTCGGCAGCGCCTCATCAGAGGCGTGCGGCTGGCGCCCCGAGTCGGTCCCTGCTGCGTACGAGCAGCACGACCCCAGCCGCGGGCAGGTCCCAGACGAGGACAGCGATGATGTGTTCGAGGCTTGGGGTCAGGGTCACGACCCCAACAACAACATACCGTCTTTCCCGGACAACAACAGGGTTGCTCCCCTTGAAGACACGATCGCCCCGCTGGCCGACGCCAACGAACTGAACCTCAATGACGTGTTGGATAACGTCATTCTCCCGTTTGAGGATGAACTCTTGAGTCTCAACCCGAATGACCCCAGTTTTCTCATGGGGTTTTAAGGTCAAGGTTATTCAAGCCATAACTTTGTATGTTACGCTTGCGGGGATTGGTTGCATTTTTATTTTAATGAATTTTATTGTTATTTATTTTATTTTTATTGCGATATTTTGAGAACTCCTGTGCATGTTTTCCAACAGGACCGCTGCTTGCTCGAAATGTCCGAACGGGAATTCGGTTTCTTTTCGTGTATCTTAAAATTGCTATGAGTTTCTGCATGGGCCATTGGCCGAGAATTCCACCAGGGCCACACAGATTATTTGGTAGATTACAGGCAATGTTCCCTGTTGGCTGTGCGGTAGCGTGGCCGCGCAGATATCTGACCGACGCCGCGCAGCAGTTTAGAATTACAACGCAGTAAAATTTTGAAAATGTTATTAAATGTATAATTATGAGGTGAAAATTTTTTGCACAAAAAACAAAATTGATCCTGTGCAACTTTGCACACTATTTCATTATTTTGCACAAGGGCCAAAGAAACTTAGAGGGAACCTAGATTACGGGTAACCGGTCTGATGGTCTTTTCTGACGATTTCATCAGTAATCGATCTCACCTTTGAAGTCCGATGCTAGGACGAGGCGGTCTAAAGAATACAAATCCAATCAATTAGATAGATGCGAAAAAATCTTTTAAAAGGTTTAATTGTTTTTTTAATTGTTCAGATAACGCATCTGACATTTCCCAGAATCTTCTTTTTTGTGTCTCTATTCCCACCCCTCCCCTTTTTTCCCCGTCTTCTCCAGTTCCCCAGACATTTTTATTTCTGGGATGTTGTTAACGTAAACAAAAAATGCAAGGGGTATAACCCAATAACATTCCACATGTAACTCGGGTATGTCCGCGCGTCACTAGCTTTATATGATGTAGCCCCTACTGGGAGGTTTTTGTTTGGTTATTTCGTTGAAGTGGGGGGGGTGCGGAGGCGTCACTAGGGGGTGCGGGTAGGGCGGTCCTCACCGGGTGAAACCAAAAGTAACATTCTGTAAACTCCATTTATTTGGCGCTGGAAGACTCGGAAGAGGTCTATGGGGTAAGTCGTTTGGGGGTAGGGGTGGGTGACACCATGAGCTACCACGCTGAGTGACACCAACCCTAGTTAGTGACGCCTCTGGGGGGGGCAATATCCCATTCTTGAGGTTGAGATGAGAAACCAATTGTCTTTAGCCAATGGTTAAAACACCAGTAGCGTGGCACGGCGAATGGTTATTTATTACATCTGTATTAGTTATCTTCACCAGGGCTTAAAATGTTCAAAGATGTCGACGTTATTTGAAATGCTAGGTTTTCAATTTATATACAGGCAAAATTGATATTACTGGAAAATATGTTAAGAACGCTAACGCGTAAAGAGAAAATGTTTTAACCTTTAAACAAATTCTATATATTATATCAAATTATGTTCCAGATGTCATGATTATAATTCTTGTCTTTTCATGTATCATTTGCTTGTAGTTACAATAAATGGCTGTGTATTGAAGACGCACCCCAGCCTCCCTCCCACCTACAACACTCCACCTACAGCATTACTGTAAGTGTTTACATTTGTATATACATGTACTCTTGGGGATTGCTCTAATCTATCTATATATGAAGTTCACATGAAATTAGGACAAGCACAAGACGCTGGGAAATAAGCATGACGAATGACCCTCGCTAGGGTCGACCAATCACAGTTTCTGGCTGGCAAGCGAGGGTGGTGCAGGGTGATGGGACAGGTAGCTAACCGCAGTTCGCATGTTTAGAGACCAAAAGTGCGTCGGTGGTCCCTCCAACGTTCATTCTGGTTGTTCCCATTTCTTCGTGCTGCTGTTTGTATCCCTTCTTTTCTCCCTTTCTTAGCACTATCTAAGAGCAAGTATGCTTCGTGTGCTACGCCGCGGGTCGTGTCTAGTGGTAATTATTTTACGATTCAATTTAGTTTCATTTGCTGAATCCGCTCTTTTATCATGTCCGAAAGCTGTGAAAAAAAATATATATATAATTATAAACCACTATAAATAAATAAATTTAATATGTAAAATGGATTATCTACCGGTTTTTGAAAAAAATATATGTTTAAATTTGTGTTTTTTTCTATTAACAAAGTGCAGTATTACTCGAATTTTGAAAGACAAATCCATTGCTGTTTTTTTTAAAAACTTATTATTATTTTTATTATTATTATTTTATTTTTTAAATAATTAACAATATGTTTCGCTTAAAAATTCTTATTAAATTTTTATCTCTTATTTAAATTGACCAAGTATCCTCCAAAAAAAAATCACTAATTATTTTGTAAAACAATTATCCAACAATCGCCTGTGCATTTCAGAAGAGGCCTTATCACTATCTGAGTATTTTCTTATTGAATAATTAATTATTTTTTTGTCCTTAGTGTTAAAAAAAACAAATAAAAAACATAGAAATATCTCTTAGTTCATGTATTTTGCATTGAAACTCTGACTCTGAACTATCATTTTTTTAAATCTGATTTTGATACATTCCATCTTAAGATTAAGATTTTCATTATTTTGGCTTTATGTTCACCTTAATCAATCATTAATAATCATTTTTTTTTAAAGGAATATTTTTTTCAAATAAAGATTGTCAATTATTTTAATACAATATGAAATGCTAGTTTCTTTAATTTATTTTCTATTATTATTGGTTTCCTGAAACTAGTTATTTCTTTAGAATTCATAGTTTTTCTAATATTTAGAGATTTAATTTGATTACACTAACACCAACTGATATGGGCACGCCCCCATCCTAACAACATCATCTGATGAGGACACGCCCTCATCCCACAACACCATCTTAGGACACGCCCCCATCCCACAACACCATCTGATGAGGATAGGCCCCAATCCCACAACACCATCTGATGAGGACACGCCCCCATCCCACCTACACCATCTGATGAGGTACCCGCCCCCATCCCACAACGCCATCTGATGAGGACACGCCCCCATCCCAAAACACCATCTGATGAGGATATGTCCACATCCCACCTACACCATCTGATGAGGACACGCCCCCATCCCACAACACCATCAGATGAGGACACGCCCCCATCCCACAACACCATCTGATGAGGATAGGTCCACATCCCACCTATATGCCAACCCCCCCCCCTTGCCCAAAAAACACATAAGTACTACAGCTACCTTATCCCTCAATTGCCCAGATTTTACAATTGCCCACATCTGTCACGTGTCCTATGTTTAAATTTTCTAAAATACCCCAAGTCCCAAATCTACCAGTTCCAAAAAAACTGGAGCCTAAATACGACCTGGTCTTACGAACGACATTATAAAATCTGCCGGAAGTGCTCTTGCATGCTGGAAAATGAATTCTCATCGCTGGAGACGTAATATCTGCAATGCTACGCAGCTATTTCGGTAACCGCACGAGTGAGCGGATGGAGTGGAGATTTCCGTGCTTAAAACTTGAGGGTTTTTAATTTACGCATCTTAAGCGCTGCAGCATTCTAATATAGCATTCCACTTTAACGAGCAAGGAATATGTTGTGGTAAGGGCGCTCGGAAGTGGGATTTTTTTTCTTAAAATTTCTCAGAAGTAAAATGAAAATTTGGGGAAGATTTAAGGCAAGGGTTCCAAAGTCCGGCTCGCGGGCAAAATAGGTCCCGCGCTTAAATTTTAACTGACCCGCGGCTTAAGACATTCACTGACTCGTAGATATTTTCTGTAACAACAAAATTATCAACATACATAATTCCCGTAATGGATGTAATGCTGATTTGTTCAATCGTGCGCACCAAAAATTACTGCACCAAATATAACTCTTTTCGAACGTTCCGCATAAAATTGTTCAATATGATAATAAATGAATCAAATAAAAATAAATAAAATAAATGAAAGTTCTGTATTATGTTATTTTTTAATCTGATGTGTATTTATTTTGAAAACGTTCGTCATTTTTGACGGGTGATACGCTAGCATTTATAAGAAAAGCCAAAATTATACCATGTTTTGAGGACGAAATACGACGACGTCACGTGACGGCAAAAATTGATGACGTTTTATTGCTAACCAACGTGAGTAAATATGACAAAAAGATGTGCTGTAGTCTGTACTAAATTTGACGACGTCCGATTGCAAAAATCCGTGTAGCAATATTGTTTATTTTTGCCAACTCTTAAAAGGACATGAATGAGAAGTCGGTGTACTTAAATTTTATAAATGTTGTTGTTGTTGTTGTTGGCTATTTTTTTTCATCACAATTTTTGACTCAACATCTTCGGCTCTTGTTATATTTCAACACATTTATATATTGTGACGTTAGTTAGTTCCTCTCGGGTCGAAGACGGCACATAGGGCAGAAGTCATGGATTTCCATTTACGACGATCCGTCGCCAATTGTATTAGGTCTTGATTATTTCTTAGACCCATGCATTGTTGAGCTTTCTCTTTTTATTGTTCTACGTAGGGTTTCGTTTGGTCTTCCTTGTTTTCTTTTGCCTTTTGTTGTCCAAGGCTTGACGAGGGCGTCTTCTCTCGTCCATTCGAAAAACATGACCGATACAATTCCAACGTATTCTCCTTATCAAAGTTGACACATATTATTGGTTGGTTTCTTCTCATTGTTTCATTTGATTTAAAATCACTCCATTTTATATTCAAAATTTTTCGGAGGCATTGTTTTCGAAGGCAACTAATTTCTTTTTTATAGCTTGAGTGGATTTCCAGCTTTCGCATCCATATGTTAGACAAGGATTACGCAAGAGCTTCCGCGTTCAAGATGGAGGATATGTTTATCTTCTAGCTTGCTTCGGACGGTTGATCGGTGGCCTAACAATCCACCATCGTGAAAAATAACTGTTACTGAAACAGAACTATGGATTCCAATAAATGGACGCTTCGTTCCAACTTGCTTGAATGCAAATCTACCATTAGAATTTGGTTATTGTTATTGAAAAACGCAGGCAAACAATTCTTATTTAATGAAAATCTACACATAATTTATTCAGGGAGAAACGACGACCAACACTCGGAAGGTGTCGCAATCCTTATGACACACATGCAGAGCTGAACGATCGCTCATCAGCTGGCAACCAGACAACGGAAAGGATGATAGCAGTAAGATACCAATCAAAATATTTCAAACTATCTGTTACACAGTGGTATGTACCAACCAATCAAACTATCTGTTATACAGTGGTATGTACCAACCAATCAAACTATCTTTTATACAGTGGTATGTACCAACCAATCAAACTATCTGTTATACAGTGGTATGTACCAACCAATCAAACTATCTGTTACACAGTGGTATGTACCAACCAATCAAACTATCTGTTATACAGTGGTATGTACCAACCAATCAAACTATCTGTTATACAGTGGTATGTACCAACCAATCAAACTATCTGTTACACAGTGGTATGTACCAACCAATCAAACTATCTGTTACACAGTGGTATGTACCAACCAATCAAACTATCTGTTATACAGTGGTATGTACCAACCAATCAAACTATCTGTTACACAGTGGTATGTACCAACCAATCAAACTATCTGTTACACAGTGGTATGTACCAACCAATCAAACTATCTGTTATACAGTGGTATGTACCAACCAATCAAACTATCTGTTATACAGTGGTATGTACCAACCAATCAAACTATCTGTTATACAGTGGTATGTACCAACCAATCAAACTATCTGTTACACAGTGGTATGTACCAACCAATCAAACTATCTGTTATACAGTGGTATGTACCAACCAATCAAACTATCTGTTATACAGTGGTATGTACCAACCAATCAAACTATCTGTTATACAGTGGTATGTACCAACCAATCAAACTATCTGTTATACAGTGGTATGTACCAACCAATCAAACTATCTGTTATACAGTGGTATGTACCAACCAATCAAACTATCTGTTATACAGCGGTATGTACCAACCAATCAAACTATCTGTTACACAGCGCTATGCACCAACCAACGATAACACTGACGCCCAGAAAGACTCACTCTACAATCTGTTGACGGACACAATTAGTAAAATACCAAAACATGATATTATTGTTGTGATGGGAGATTTTAATGCCAAAGTAGGCGAGGACAACAAAGACATTGAAAGATGAATAGGAAAACATGGCATCGGAAACTTACATCAAAATGGTGAACGACTAATAGAATTTTGTCAACCATCAAAACTTGTGATAGCAAGCACCTTACTTCCCAATAAAGATATACATAAAACTACTTGGATCTCTCCGGATAATTGCACCAAAAACCAAATAGATCACTTCTGCATAAGTGCAAAATTTTGTTCATATTGTGAAGTACGGAGTGCGAAATAAAAATCGCAATTCCATAAGTCCGGCTTATAGGCCTGTACTCAGTCTCAACGTACGTCACTTATTTTTTTTTAATTTTCGTAATCCGGCCCGCCCATATTTTTACTGCATGCCCTCTTTGTAAAAGTTTTTTTAAAAATGTCCCCCCCCCCATGATTTAAGGCGTGTGCATGAACATGACATGACAGGATTTATTATACACAAATTCAAGATTAACGCGTGCAAGAGGTTTTTGGGGGTTTCGGCAGTGGTTCTAATAGTTGGCGGTACCCCCCACCCCCACCCCCCGCCCCAGAGGAATGTTGTAATGACCTTGGGGAACTGGGTGTTCGGAGAGAAATAGTTTTAGTTTTGGGGGGTTGCTATGAAAACTTGTTAATTTTTTTTTCTTCAATTACTTCAATGTTAAAACTAAACATAATTTAGACTTTAGACAAACGGTCACCGCAGGTTACACAAAAAAATGACGTCATTTAACGTTGTCACGGAACAAAGTCAGAACAAACTTCTGAAACACTAGGGTAGGCCAAAATTGAATTCAAACGTGCAGGCCAATTTAAACCTCGAGGAAACACTTTCATCAGAAAATTGTTCCACGTGTGAATATATTTAGTCAATTGGCACTGTATACACGGGTGGTCAGTACGCAATAACACATTTCAACAAACAAAAACTTCAACAAACAAAAAAATAATACTATTTACCTTGTGTGCTTCACCCTCACTACTGTAAATACAACGCCATCTGAGGTGCCGAATTCTAAATCCAATTGTGGAAAATAACGCTGGAATTGCAATCCCTGGAATAGAACCCGTCTCCACCAGAGCGCTAGCAATGTATCGTACTGCACGGCCAGAGTATCATACAATGAAATAGTGTTTTAAAAACATTTGTAAATTGTATGCGATGGCTCATTGTATTTGACCACTGATTACGTTTAACGGATCAAACAGCCCAGCCTAAAAAAAAATAAATAAATAAATAAAATAAATAAAAATAAATAAAAAAATAATAAAAATAAATTTAAAAAATTCACCGAAAAATTCTAGTTTTATGTGACAAAATGTACAAATATTTAAAAATGCAGTCAAAGACCGCCTAATTTTTTTTCTTTATATATTATCCAGTCTAACAACCCGATGGATTGCGTTATTATTGTTATGCTGTTACCTACACGGAAGTTGGAGAATTAGTGATGAGTCAGTGAGTGAGTGAGTGAGGGCTTTGCCTTTTATTAGTATAGAAAATTATATGAAAGCCCTGCAACTGCAATGGATTTTTTGGGGAGGCCCAAAGAAATCAAAACGGTTGGATCACCCCAATTTAAAAAAGTTATATCCAACTTATATTTCCGCCCATGGGTTTCTGAAAATGGGGACCCCCCCCCCACCTCCAAGCTACGTGCCTGAATACATGTAAACTTGAAAGATGAAACAGATAATAGGAGGTCAAGAGAAATGAACACGAACCTGACTTTCTGGATATTTCCCGCACCGTCTTGGGGTGCAGCCACAACTGGGTGAGACCCCTTGTTACGGATGTCACCGTTTCCGCTTTACGCATTTGCAAGCACGCTGAGGCGATTAAATAATGAATTCATGCAAAAATTTTATTTATTTTTTAATTTAGTAGTAAAAACGATTCCATAAGAAAAGCGCCAGGTAAAGACTTGTGAATGGAGGCGTTAGGCATGGCACGTAGTCTAAAACGTATCTCCCCACGTCAATGTGGCGTACGTGCTGTGACACTTCAGAAGTACCTTTTAATGTGTGTGTGGGGGGTGGGGGTGGGGAGGGGTAGATGTTCGCCTCCCTTGATGAGATCAACATTAATTAAATCATTAAACCTTCAAAAAACTAGAGGATAGAAGAACCAAGGGTAAAGTAGTAATAATACATAAAGCAATTAACTCTAATTTAGAAAATACAACTCAAAAATAACTTAATACAACCCTCAGATATACATAGGGATAAAAACATCTTCCGTGCGCCGTACGCAAGTGCAAACACACACAAATTCTCGTTTTTCCAGTCGGGAATTATGGCGTGGAATGGGTTGCCAGAAGAAACCAGGAAAACCAACACTTTATCAACATTTAAAACTCTATTAAGAATGCAGGGCTAGACACAATATAAAAGATGGCGTAGGACGAAACAATCTTCTGTATAGAAGGAGCGTCTGTAACCGATAGTGTTCTCGACGATGATCGCCTCCCTTGATGATATTAACTTCTCGACGATGATCGCCTCCCTTGATGATATTAACTTCTCCACGATGATCGCCTCCCTTGATGGTATTAACTTCTTGACGATGATCGCCTCCCTTGACCTGGAAGACACCCTTTTAACAATTCCCAATTTTTTATTTTTATTTTATTTCGTTATATTCGTTTTATTTGTGTACTATGTGTTCGTTGAGGAAGGCTCTTTGCCGAAACGTTCGCTGTCTTGTTACGTCCTGGCAGTCTACCTCATACCCTGTTTATTTGTTATACGTTTACTGACAATTCCCAGCTCGTTTGAGTATCATGCTATTATTTCACAGGGGCAGGGGCCAACAAGGCATGCTTAAACTGTTTGACACCATAACGTTATAAGAGGCCGTGGTACAGGGTAGTGTGAAATGTGTGCAGGTAGGAGGGGAGAGAAAGGTGTACAGCATTCTTTCTCGGCCCCGGGGTGGAAGGGGAGGGTTGGTGAAAGGGATTAACAGAAGACATCTGTTTCATTTTTTTAATAAATGAAAACCCTTGCCAAATGTCCAGAAATTCCATAATAATAATAATAAATAAATTGATAATTTATATCAATCGGTTACAATTTTTACTCATTTTAAGCTTTTGTCAACTTTTTCCCCCTTAAAAAAGTGGTCAAATTGCAAAGTTATTTCTTGTGATGTTATTATATCATTTCTTCTCAACCAACAACCCTGCCTTGGTACCATATCGAGGAACTGTTATTAAATTCTTTCTTGTGATATCATTATTATTGTTTCTTGTGAACTAAACCTGACACTGAATCGGTGAGTGAAAATCAATATACATAATTCCCGTTGTCTGTATGTATGGATGTAACTAGGTGGCGCTGCGAAATTTGTAATGCTGTTAGGTGGCGCTGCGTTTAACATAATAAAATTACCGCACCAAAAATAACACTTTTCGAAAGTTCCGCATAAAATTGTTCAATATCATAATAAATGAATCAAATAAAAATAAATAAAAGTTCTGTATTACATTATTTATTATTCTGATGTGTATTTTTTTCAAAATTAATAGAGTTCAGTTATAATGTATTCATATTGAAAACGTCCGTCGTTTTTGACGGGTTACACTAGAACTAATATATTATTTGATTATATTTTTGACTATTAGTCCATCTTTTACTCCATCTATTAGTCCAGGGCCGCTTTGACCGCGACCGTTATTTCGGAGCCCATTTGTCGGGGCCGTTTTGTCGGTTAACCAGCGCTGTACCCCAGTAAGGACCTGAGCTCACGGCGATTTACATGGAGATAATAACATACAAATAAGTATTATAAATTAACATTCATATCATAACAACCACATAAATGACAGTACGGTACAATAAGCACGTTTATCATTACAAAAAATTTTGTTTAATTAATTTTGAAAGTGAAGTTTGAAATGATGTGTCCTAAGTGCACTCTTGAAGGCCTTAGTATTTGGAATACTGCGGATGTGTAATGGTAGAGAATTTCAATGTTTGGCGGCACAAAGAGAGAAAGACCTTTCGCCAAATGTTTTAGTGCGTTTCTTAGGAACAGCGAGAATACATGTGTCTGCGAAGGGCATAAGTCAGAAAAGAAGTTGTGACAGAAACGGATAGTTTGTAATCGATTCGTTCTTGTATATTATAGGGAGTCAATGAAGTGGGGGGGGGGAAAGCGGAGTAATATGGTCTTGTTTCAAACTCTCATCCACGTCATTTGACATGACAAGTCCTGGTACCTCTCTATTTCATGTTAGACTTGACAAGTAATAAAATAGTTTACAATCTCACTCTCTGTTTATGACCCCCCTCCCCTCCCTAAGACGACCCTTTACCTCCACGTTTCACGTCAGTCCACCAGCCTAGGGCACAACGGAAGTTGTTTCCGGTGTCATACGACCAGTGTCACAACCCGGGTTCGCCCCCACCCCCCAATCGGTCCCATTGTGACTGTCAGCGGTCTGTACTCTATGCTAACCACCTCGTCATGGACAGTAGTGTGACGAGGCCAAGAATCCCACGTTCAAAATAAGCCATCACAACTGTCTTGTATTCGGTGTCGAGTTTCCAGTGTCATGTTTCCATTGACATATTTCCAGTGTCATGTATCCAGTTACCATGCTTCCAGTGTCATGTTTCCATTGACATATTTCCAGTGGCATGTATCCAGTTACCATGCTTCCAGTGTCATGTTTCCATTGACATATTTCCAGTGTCATGTTTCCACTGACATGATTCCAGTGGCGTGCACGTTACTTAAAGAATTACATATTTGGGAGGGGGGTTCCACAATAGGGCTTGTCATTTCTAAAACCGGAAAACGACATTACCCATTGAGTAATGTTCTATTTTTAGATTACATTGTTTGGAACAATGTTTAGAAGCATAAATACAGTCTAATCAATAAGCTCTCAAAATTGTTAGCATAGTAAAATTACGAAACTGTTTTGTGTTGTTCAAGTCCAATAAGCTGTCTTAAATTAACGAAGAATTAACAAATAGCTGATAAGATACTTCCTTCTCAATACAACTACATTTACATATTGACTCGTATCTTTTATTAAATTTTTATGTAATTCGTTCTAAAATAAGACCCCAAATATTTCTATTGATAGATATCCACCATATTATCATGCCAAGGCCTATACGACTTGATTAGCTGTGTAAGGAGATTGTATGAGGTGGTTTGAACTATACAAGGGGATTGGATCTATACTGGGATAGTGAAATACTCCCCCCCTCCCACTGTTGACACAACCCACAAAGGAATCAACATGTCAATAAAAAGCCATATTATGCATGTGTGCTTTCAATGAACCGAAAAGTTCCATGCACCCCGAACAGGTGGCGTCCCCTTATCCCCCCCCCCACCACATACTTACAATGGTGTTATTACAACTGTAGTGGGATAGCGCAAGGGAGTGAACTGCGGGCCAGATCGGCCATGGATGGATGATCAGCCCCTAATTGAAGACTGTTGGGCTGGCTCTCGCCGGGGACAAAGCTTGTTTAAATTCCCTCGCAATAAACCAGGACCTATAACATGAAGAGGGGTTGTCCGAAACCATTTCTGAATCGAAGTGTATAATGGAACTTTAAATAGCAAAGAGGGTGAGGTATGGAGGGAGAGAAAGGGACGACGAGGCAGAGAGACATGGATGGTAAGACAGGGAGACAATGAGGACGAGACAGGGAGGGCGAGACATAAAAGACAGGAAGGCAGGGAGGACGAGACAGGGAGACAAGGAGGACGAGACAGGGAGGGATAGACATAAGAGACAGGAAGACAGGGAGGGCAAGGTATGGAGACAAGGAGGACGAGACAGGGAGGACGAGACAGTGAGACAGGGAGGGTGAGACTGTGAGACACGGAGGGCGAGAAAGAGAGAAATGAGTGTGAGACAGGGAGACAGTGTGACAGGGGGGACAAGACAGGGAGACAAGGTGACAGGGAGAGCGAGAGAGAAAGAAATGAAAGACGAAATTGAAAAAGAGATATAAAAAAGAGAGGAGAGAAAGAGTGCGAGGGGGAGAGAGAGAAAGTATACTGGGAGAGGGAGAGAAATATAGATATAAGCAATCACCGCCTTGAAATCGCTTATTATAAACTTACATTCACTTTTTTTTTATTATTGAATACTTTCGTGTATTTTCAAAACAAGGCCATGACTCTATTTTGTCCCTTTTTACACGCTTTTATTTAAGTCACAATGTTTGTATGTTGTATCCATCCACCCTTCCATCCATCCTTCCTTCAAAACTTGAAACGTAAAATTATACCACTTCTGATGGTCCTAGAGATCTAATTTTTTTTACCGCAGATAGATCTTGGATGACAATGCATTGTATCAAAATTTCAGATCGATCGAATGTACCGTATTGAAATAATTGACTTTAAGTTTTTAGTTTTTGTCTATATAAAATATTATCACTTGCGTCAATGAACCATGCCTCAATTCGCCCTAGAGGGATACAATTATTAGATCTATAACTTTAATAAGTTAAATGTAAAAAAATCTTTTTTTAAAAAGGACACGCTTTTATTTACATATAGAAATTGCACTAAATATGTATAATACAAAAAAACAAACATTTTCCCCTAACTGAAAATTGAACCTCGTACCCCCATGTCGGCAATCGATCACGCTTATATTTCGGCCAGCAAGACTTGATGTTGTTAGAACTTTTTAAAGTTATAATAATTGTATCCCTTTAGGGCGAATTGAGGCATGGTTCATTGACGCAAGTGTTAATATTTTATATAGACAATTCGATCGATCTGAAATTTTGATTCAGTGCATTGTCATCCAAGATCTATCTTCGGTAAAAATTTTAGATCTCTAGGACCATCAGAAGTGGTATAATTTTACGTTTCAAGTTTTGAAGGAAGGATGGAAGGAAGGGTGGATGGATACAACATACAAACATTGTGACTTAAATAAAAGCGTGTAAAAAGTACTATCAACATCAAGTCTTGCTGGCCGAAATATAAGCGTTATCGATTGCCGACATAGGGGTACGAGGTTCAATTTTCAGTTAGGGGAAAATGTTTTTGTTTTTTTTTGTATTATACATATTTAGTGCAATTTCTATATGTAAATAAAAGCGTGTCCTCTTTAAAAAAAGATTTTTGTTTACATTTTACACGCTTTTATTTATTTCTGAACTAATTTTTTTCCCTTGTCTACACTTGGTCTTTTCGTTCATGGGGCTTTCAGAAATGATCTTAGCCAGTAAAGATCTGCTAACAGAGTATTTCATAGCCAGTATAGATCTGCTAACGGGGGCGCGGTGGTCGAGCGGTAGCGTGCTGGGCTGTCGTACCGAGACTATCGAGCCTGGGTGCTGGCAAGGTTTGTGAAAAGTAAAGGCTGATCCTGCATACTGGATGTCATTCCACCCCACCCCCCTTGCTCAATATATAAGATATACGCGCCCCATAAGATATGCGCACTCGTAAGCCGTAACCAACGGGGAAAATTGAGGAGCAAAAAGCGACGAGAACTTTATGTCAGCCGAGTGTGACATTGTTTATTCGGCGCCCAGACAACCAACCGTAACAATATTTGTGGAGGCGGCGCCCATTGAATGTGTGCGTTTGTCCTGGTTTACAGATTAGTTTTGGAGATTATGACAAAGCTTGGGGAGGGGGCGGTATTTTTAAAAAGCCACAAATCCCAAAAATGTGCCCCCACACACACACAGACACATTGTCACACGATCAATGTTCCACGAAAGCCGTGCACCAGTATCCGCACCGTCAAAGCTTGAAAGGTGCTTGCGCACGATTGAAGTAGAGCGGCGCGCACAATAAAGGAAAAAACGGCAGTGCAAACAAAATCAGTTTTAACCCTTTAAGTGAGCAGGCTTGTTTATTTTAGTATTAACAGCTTAATAAGACATTAAAGGATTAATTTTGTTAAACAGATATATGTTATGAAATGTGTCACCTATATTTCTCTGCTAGAAATTTTACCTCTACTGAACACTCTATTAAAAACATAAGGGAAAATTTCACCATACGCCAAAAACAGGACTGAACATTGGATTGTAATTGCGTTTAATGTGAACGCGGGGTTTTTTGTTTGTTTTTTAAATTCAGACATGGAGAAGATTGACAAGGCAAGGGCATTGCGTTAGATTTGTTTCAATTTTATCCGAAGGGCAAGAAAAGGGGTGGTGTGGGGTGGGGCGGGGGTTAATTAGCCGAACAAACTTAAGAACACATATCTGCCCGTTGATTCGTGGGTGAAGACGCGGGTGAATACAAAGGCGAATAGTGTAAGGGAATCGTAGCGCCACCTGTGGGGAATCAGTTAAAAGGAGATTAACAAACAAATACGAAAGGAACGAGCACTCTGTGCAAGGGGAAATTACTCTGGATCGCTTTGATGCTTTGTTAACGCGTGCATTGAGTCGGTTAGCCTCCCGTGTTGATTTATTCAGTTACTCGCCGATGATTTATTTTTTTAGGGGTGAGAGGAGGTGCGGTTAAAATTGGGTTGGAAGTGAGTGAAGGGGTCGTGGGGGGGGGGATGGAAACGTCTCCTTGCCAGGCATCAATCACCCGAGAAATGAGAGCAGGCGTAACAGAATGAAGATAATAATAGAATGTTTAAACTTTGTTTTCTATTTGTTGATGCACTTCTTTATATAACGTCTATTAAAAATGTGTATCTTTAATATTATTTCTGTTCTAATTTTTAAGTTTTTGTGGTGGTTTTTTTTTAATTTAAGAACTTTAAAGTCTTGCCCCCTCCCCCTTTACACACACGCACACACACTCACTCCCACTCCCACACACACGCACTCACACACACACTCACACGCATTCACACACACACGCACTCACACACAAACACACTCACACACACACACACTCACACACACACACTCACACACACATATTCACACACACACTCACACACAAACACACTCACACACACACTCAGACACACACTCCCACACACACACACGCACACACACACTCACACACTCACACACTCACACACACACTCACACACACACTCACACACACACTCACACACACACTCACACACACACTCACACACACACTCACACACACACACTCACCCTCCAATCGTTCACTTCCCAACCCTAAAAACACCGCCACCTTTCCTTTCCTCGATTAACCTTGCTGTCCTGTCCGTAGAGACCGTCTCGCTGACTGACCCACATTTAAGATAAACGCTTTGGTTGACAAGTCACGTGACATCAAACACATGGCCGCCCAATCTCATAAATAAATACGCTGCCTCTTTAACTCACTGTGGTTGGTAAGCAAAGGGTTAAAACGGGTTACAGTGATTATTTTTTTCATTTTCAACATTTAACCAATTTTAATTTTAAAAATGTTAACAGTTTGTAAAATGAAAAGAAAAAAAACGGTCGGATCCATATTTGTATTTAGGTTGGGGGGGAGGGTTGCAGTGGGGTGAAATAAGGGAGCAGAGAAGCAAACAATTATTTTTTTTAAATTACGGATGGGGGGTGGGAGGGGGAATCAAATGTTCTGGGGTGGGTAGGTTGAGGTGGTTGAAACGTGACCCGGGTCGTTAAGTCGTCTGGCTGGGTGGCTCTGTTGTAAGTGGAGTAAGAGAATCCACCACGCAAAAAGAGAATCCACCACACCACAAGAGAATCCACCACACCACAAGAGAATCCACCAAACAACTAGAGAATCCACCACACAACAAGAGAATCCACCACGCAAAAAGAGAATCCACCACACCACAAGATAAACAACCACAAGATAAACAACCACAAGATAAACCACCACAACTGCACTCGTCTACACCCGTACACAATTGGAGTATTTTTGGTGTGGCTTTTGTGGTAACATCCTTTTCTCCAAGTCGTTCGCTCTCGGTGCAACATAAATATTCAAATTCATTGAAAAACAATCTTCACACCTGAATTTAAAAAAACAAAACAAAAACAAAAATCACACTGGTAGGCAAATGAAGATGTCACGACGGTGAAGCTGAAACGGTGGGGGGGGGGCAGATTATATATTGACATAAATTTATTTTTTTTACCTGTCAGTGTCATGACGATTCAAGTTACACCACCAATCTAATTTGCTTACAGTTTTATTTTCTTTATTCCGTACTCCCATGATGCATAGGTCTACACCTGAGTTATGGCTTCGTCTTCCATTGTTGCATTTTTTTTAAAATCTAGATTTTTTTTAAAAGTGGTTATAAACTGTCTGCCTCAACGGTTATTAAATTTTTTTTTAAAAATAAATAACAAATACTAATTTTAACAAATTGGAACTAGATAGGATTAAGCTTTAAAAAATAAAATTAAAAAAATTAAATGCCTTTACCACGCATCGTCCCGAATTCTTCCCACGCATTTTCCCCGATTCTTAACACACATTTCCCTGACACTTTACACACATTTCCCCCGATTCTTACCACACATTTTCCCCTATTTCTTCCCACCATTTCCCCTATTTCTTCCCACCCATTTTTTCCTATTTCTTTCCACCCATTTCCCCCTATTTCTTCCCACCTATCTTCCCCTTTTTTCATCCCACACATTTTCCCCGATTAACCCTTCCATACACACACACACACACACACAGATTGTCCATATTCACCCACATACATTAACCAACCAGCCTTTCCTTCACTGTATCCCCGTATTTTCCAACACCTTTTCCTTCATTCGCCCCAACCCTCTCCCCAAATCTCCACAAACATTTCTCCTTAATTATCACTACATCTTCTCGAGCTTCTTTCCATTTACCCCCCCCCATCTCTCTCTCTCTCTCTCTCTCTCTCTCTCTCTCTCTCTCTCTCTCTCTGTCTCTCTCTCCCTCTCTCTCCAGCGGTTACATAGCAAACAGCATTTAACCATCAAAAAAAACAAACTTTTTTTTCTTTCCTGTTTTTAACAGATCGGTCTCAAACCTGTGAGAGTTATCCCCCCTACCACAACTCCAAGAGATGTTTATAAAATAAAAAAAAGACAAGAACCAAGAAATGAGAGAGGTGATCCAAACAATGACATCTGTTGTCATAACCAATCTGTTCCCACCGAACTAGAGCAAACATACAAATAAAAAAAAAGGAAAAATTTAAAACAACGTCAGAGACGGACCAGACGAATCTGCCACCCCCCCCCACCACCACCACACCCCACTCTCACTCCTGTCCCGCTCGGTGTTCTTCAATTCCAGGTTTGGCGGCCAACCACGAGATTCCTCCCCGCCGGCAAAGCAATTCTCTGGAAATCTGCAAGTTTCTTGAGCGGACCCCGTCCCCGTTAGTGTTTGCGGACCGCGGCCAAGTGCTTCATTGTCACGTGATTTGGTCAACACGGGAGCTGGGCAGAGGTGAAGTCATGACGTACGGTGGTGGAGGTGAGGGGGTGGGAGGAGGAAATGGGGTGACGCTGATACACGTAACCAAAAAAAAATGTGTTTCCTAACACGGGCCGATGAGCTCATTCGGTCCTGATGACCTTCGGAACGGAGCTGCGTGGCATTGCTGGAGAGCGGAGCTGCGTGGCATTGCTGGAGAGCGAAGAGGAGATTTTTTCTGGGCGACGTGATGAAAACGCAAACATAATACGAAGTCTTGATTTCATTTCTCGAGTGCGTCTGGGGGGTGCTGGGGAAATGGAATAGTCTTATGACGTCACGTCAGTGTAACAATTCGTGGGAAAGGACAAAATAAAAGTTGAGACAATTTTAGAAGTAGCAAAAAGCAACGGATTAAAATTATCAACAGAAAGTTGTTGTTGTTTTTTTAATCGTCTGCTCCTAAGTGATGTCATCAATATAAAAAAAAGTATCTGTAACTGTAATGGGAAAATTGTACTTGTTTAGAGTAGCTGGTACGCCTCAAGTTTTTGTTCTGGCTTCGGCGTAAGACTTTGGTTTGTTGTAGCGGTGACACAGTGTGACATTGAACAGGCCACAGAGACGAGATTTGTGTGTGCGGGTGATCTTTTCAATGAGTTTGTCTTCAACTACTGCTGCGTTTTTCTTTAGTTTTCAGCTACAGAAAGGTGTTTTTTTTTCCCTTTTCCAATTTTAGTTTTAAATTTAAATGGTGACGTTGCTATTTTTATTTAAAATGATATTTAAAATATATATAATGCTTACATTACCCCATTACATAGTTGAACAGACCGGAAAACGTCCCTTCTTTTCTTAAAATTTTTTTTTAAACATCCCTTTCAAATATAGTTAGAAGTCAGTAATTAAAATTATATTTTAATAACTAATTATTATAAATAATTACAAATTGATTTAATAATTCATAATTTTACAAATTTTCACAAATTACGTAATCGCTTATCTCCCTATACTGTAATGTTTTTATGCTTTTAAAATATATATATTTTTTTTTAAACTGATAAGTATTATCTCAACATATCATTGTTATGGTTGCTGATGGCTATTAGCAGCATTTGTGCATAGTTTCAACTGTTGATAAAAAGAGAGAGTTGGGCTGTAATGCGAACAAGATAGCTGTTTCATCTGGGGTCCACGTTGGTGCTTAGTTTATCAAGATGGCGGCTTCGGTCTCTATGGCATAGCGTTGAAAATAAAGGTCATTGGCGTGGAAAGGAGTTGGGGGGAGGGGGGTATGACATGTGATCAACCGATACGCGCACTCGAGGAAAGTGTGGCGATTATTGTCCCTGGCGTGGATCAGCATTTAGTTTACCCCGTTCTCACATGCAGTCATTACATTGTTACCGGCCCCTTGAATAGCGACCTGCATCTGGTATTGTAATCGACCCTTTGTAAAGTAAACAGCATCTCGAATCGTAAACGGTCTCTAGTATAGTAACCAACATTTGGTATTGTATTCGGTCCCTGGTATAGTAACCAACATTTGGTATTGTATTCGGTCCCTTGTATAGTAACCAACATTTGGTATTGTATTCGGTCCCTTGTATGCTAACCAACATTTGGTATTGTATTCGGTCCCTTGTATAGTAACCAACATTTGTTATTTGTATTTTGCAAGCCCCCCCCCCACCTCCCCCGGTAATGATGTTTTATATTAGTCACCACTTCCTCTAATACTTAAGAACGCATAAAAGATTTTTTTATTTTTTTTAAAGTAATCGTGAGGAACCATGTAGATAAAGAGCAAGTGGTGGTGATGAGAAGGGGGGAAGTGCCAAACAGAACGTGTAGATGACAATCAGTCACACAACTGGATAAATCAGAATGGCAAAAAGAAACGGATCATCGTTGAATCATTATTCATAGCCTAAAGAGCGGGGAGGGGATATCCCCCGCTGAGAAGGGTACGAAGTGGAGAAGCGCTGACATCTCAACCGATTGTTCCGGTTGCTTTAAGTCGCCAACAGATTAAAAAACAAACGGGGAAGTGGGGGAGGGGAGGCGAGGGAGGGGGAGACCACTCGTCATGAAGTCTCAGGTAACGCGAGGCCACGACAAGTCGGGCGGTGACATATTCGGGTCACCGGGGGACTGGATCTGATCTCACGACACCCCCCAGGGGGCTGGGGGATTAATTGGTCTTCCCCCCATCCCCCCTTAACTTCCTAAACATAGAGGTAAGTCGGAGTCGGGTATGTTTTTCCGTGGTCTTGGGGAAGGAGTCGAAACTTGTCGTCTGGAGTGGGGAATGAATGACATTGCGCTGACATTTATAACGGAGGGATGATGTCAGTCGGCCTCTAAAAGTCCAAGAGTGGTGGAAACGGGAAAATATAATTGTGTCTACTGTCTACTGGTTACAGAAAAGATATTTATGATTTTGCCAGACTCTTGTTTTGTCTAGGGCCGGCCTAGACCTCGAGTGTGCCACCAGTATTATGAAAGCTCCCGTTAGGTTTTGTGGTGTTAACGGAGCTTTCGTATCAAAAGGGGCGCTGACGAATTATAGGCCAGCCTTAGCCTACAGGGCCTGGTAAGGTCATATCTTTTGTAGAAGATACAATTTTTAGCAATTTCCACCACTCTTGGACTCTATGGCTATTTCCACTGCTGTCAGACTATTTCCACAAGTCTCTGGTTATTTCCACAACTTTCACGCCACGTCCACAAACAACTCTCAGAGCTTTCTTCAATGTGCGGTTGTTTTAATAGCTTAGTATTTATGTATGGGATCTTACACGTCTGTCTCTCTTCTCCCTGTTGCTTTTTCCTCTTTACATCCGTCTTGCTGTCTAACCTTCTCCTCTGCCTTTCTCTCTCTCTCTCCTCTCATTTTTTAATTATGTTTACTCTTGGAGCTGCTTCTCCATTTCTCTCACCCTCTCTTTATTCATCTCTCTCTCTCTCTCTCTCTCTCTATTCATATCCACCTCTCTGTCTCTCTCTCTCTTTCTCTCTCTATCTCCCTTCTAAATCCCCCTCTCTCCATCCCTCTCTCTTTCCACATTCCCTACTTTCTCTTGCCTTCCACCCCCCCCCACGATTCTATCGCAACTGTTTGTCCCCGCGGGGTGCCATGTGGACATCTCAAACAGAGAGACCGTCCCTTCGTGCCCCGGGGCGGGTGAATCGAGCAACAATGGCTGAGCTTGGGACACAATTACCTGCAGGCCTCGGTGAATCGCGGCCGCTGGTCGGTCCGACGTGCAGTATGTGTCGTCACGGTCCGAGCCGGCCACACTTGAGTCACACTGTCCCAGAGTGGTTATCACCCGTGGATGGAAGGGCCCCGGAATCGGTGCTGGGGTGGTTCAAGCAAACACGAGGATTCTGGTGTATCCGGGGTATGGATTGTGAGAACCGTTGAGTTCATAAGTTCTTAGGTAATGGAGATGTCGGGTTGCTCACTTGTTACAACCACAGCTACCCACACTGGCTCACAGTCCAAACCAGCATCCACGTCTTCCACCACACTTCAGTTCCAACCACAACATACCTACAGTAGTCCGTACCCCTACCCACATCCACACCCCTCTAGCCACAACACAACACACACACACACTTCAGTTCCGGCCACATCGCCAGTCTTTGGTCTTCTATTCTGTCGCAACAGTACGTCGTCTCGTTGCCGGGTTTTCGGATTTGTAAAGAGAAAAATAAATGATCAGGGCAGGGAGCTGGATTCGTTGTTTGTGTGTGTGAGGAAGGGGGGGGGGATGCAACAATTTTATCAACAATTGAAGTCTTATTAATTTTTACTGCAAACCGAAACTTTGTGTATACCATTTTCACATGTATTACCACATGTATTACCACATGTATTATCCCATGTATTATCCCATGTATTATCACATGTATTATCACATGTATTATCGCATGTATTATCCCATGTATTATCACATGTATTATCACATGTATTATCACATGTATTATCAAATGTATTATCACATGTTTTATCACATGTATTATCACATGTATTATCACATGTATTATCACATGTATTATCACATGTATTATCACATGTATTATCACGTGTATTATCACATGTATTATCACATGTATTATCACATGTATTATCATATGTATTATCACATGTATTATCACATGTATTATCACATGTATTATCATATGTATTATCACATGTATTATCACATGTATTATCACATGTATTATCACATGTATTATCACATGTATTATCGCATGTATTATCACATGTATTATCACATGTATTATCGCATGTATTATCACATGTTATATCGCATGTATTATCACATGTATTATCACATGCACGTTTGAATCAGTATCTTCACACTCGAGGGTATCAGTGAGATACATTTGTTTGTGGCCAATCTGTGAAAAGCTCACGAAACTTTCAATGTTTAGTAAGATTAACGATTAGAGTGGGAAGGGGGGTGCTGCTTTCAAAGCAGATAAAACTATTGACCACTGGTCACCGAATGAGGTGCGTGTATGAGTGATCGGTCGGTGGACTGGCGACATAGTGCTTACACGGTGACTTGTGTTTAGACGGTGACTTGTGTTTAGACGGTGAATTGTGTTTAGATGATGAATTGTGTTTAGACGGTGAATGTGTTTAGATGGTGAATTGTATTTAAACAGTGAACAACGTTTAGACGGTGAACTACGTTTAGACGGTAAACTACGTTTAGACAATTGTGTTTAGACGGTGAATTATGTTTAAATGGTGAATTGTGTTTAGACGGTTCACTTATGCTGTACTGGTTCTTTAGTGAACTGAAGGTATAAGGCGTCCATGCGTACTTACACATGATTATCAATAGTTCAAGTCATCGGTATAATAAGGTTAGGGCCAGATCAATGGGCAGGTAGGGCCCCATCTCTGAGTCCTTTACCATCACGTGACAGATCAGTTTGAGGCCCGATTGAAGGGGCGATGTACCGACCTGGGCGAAATGACGTCACCGGGGCCACACTTATAGGTCCGTGAGATCGATGACAGAGATCGAGGTCTAAGGTACGTCTGATTGATGTGTGAGGGACGGGCACCTGGTCAGAGGGTGTTTCGGGGGCGGGGGGGGGGTACACATCGGTGGGACTTTTCATTGACCAGATAGGTGGTGTCAGCGCCAGGTACGTACGTACGTACAAACACGTGAAAATACCGACTAACCTCAAGGGGTGGGGTTATTTAAAAACACTCTTTTCTCCGCCTCAATCAAGGTGTATGTATGATGCACACCTGCAGTGCAAAGGTATCAAGGGTTAATGACCGAAAATTGTCAGCTTGTTTTATTTTCCACGTGGGCGAAGTTTCAGGAAAGAAAGTTAAAGTACGGATTTAAAGCGTGATTTCCATGAAGTATTTATTTATCTAATCTACAATTAAGTTATTATTGTATCTTTCTGGGTAGGGAGAAATCATTATCTAATATGGATATTAAAAAAAACTCACCAAATAAATTTTCTGGGAGGAAAACGCGCTTTATGACATTGTTTTTTTTTGTTTTTTTTTAATACCAAAGTTGAGGTTGATGCTATTTTTAGTTGTGTAAGGAAAGAGTTTCAATTTTAAACACACACACGCACACACGCGCACACGCACGCACGCACAAATACACCATACACAGAGTGTGTAGTCAAAACAATAAATTAAAACATTAGTTTATTGTATTGATTGCACAATTTGTTTGTTCACCTTGCAGTTTATTTCAAAGCTTTATGGCAGTCCTATTCTATACGATACATTTCAGTTCTCAATCGGAGCGATTAATCTCAGATGAAGTGGAACATTCATTGTTTAATGTAGTTCAGGGGCGTGGAAAAAAAGTAGGCGCAGGTTGGGGTGGGTAGCGCTATAATTATCAAGAGCACTCCTCGAGTGGAAGATAACATATGGCCAGAGGCGTAACAACGACTTGGCACGGGGGCAGCTGCCAAGGGCGCCGAGGGCCAATCCTCCAATAATCAATTTATTCTGTATAATGTAGTATTTTCACTATTTCTCAAGGGCGCCAAAAAAGAATTAGCCAAGGGCGCGGAAAACCCAGTTACGCTTCTGCATATAGCCACCAAATTTTTAGGGGCGGGGGATGGGGGTATTTATTATGGGTCTACCGATATATCGGCACCGATATCAGGATATCGGTAGCATGTAAAGGTCCCGATATTGACGTCACCGATATTTCATAATAAGTGATATTTTGACCAAAAAAAAACAACTATCATTTAGATTTACAATATCTCGACAAATTAATATATCGATCCCGATACCGGTATTGAAATAGCCAAAAGAGTCCTAGTATTAATATCTACAGCCACGATACAGTGTGCCATGTGCTATGATATTGTTTTAGGTATCGGCCGATTTTCGTATGCTCGGAAATACTGTGTAAATAGTGCCGATGCCAAGTATACCGTAATTGCTCTAATAAATGGATAACATGTAAACATTATGTTCACGTAATTGCTCTAATAGCAAAGATGCACGCAGAATCGCAGATGTCTAAAACATTTCGTTTCGTATGGAATAACAAAATGTACCGTGTGCAGACTTGTTGTCATGGGCAACCATTCATCCTTCAACCTCATTTCACTCTATTACTATTGCTTTGTTCTCATTGTTTCATTCATAAAAGGTGGCCGTGTGCAAAAGCCATTAAACTATTGGTTAGAATTAATAATTATGAGTCAAAAGTTGAAGTTTCAAAAGGAGTACCTAATTTTGCTTGTACATTTTCATAAAGGACGGTTCGTTTTGTCATGAGTCCTATGTAGGTCATGATCTGGAACTTGTAAACACATCAGAAACTTCGTTTCGGAAAAAAATAATAAATCGGTAATATCGGCATAACTGGATATCGGTAGAGTGTAGACCCCTAAATTATAAAATATAAATAATTACATATGACGTCATCAAATATGACCGCTGTTGTTTTTTTTTGTCCTAACAAATACTCATGTCGGAAAAAAATATCGGTAATATCGTCAATAAAATAATGTAAAAAAAGTCTTTTTTTAAAAAGGACACGCTTTTATTTACATATAGAAAGTGCACTAAAAAGAAGAAAATAAAAAAAAATTCTATGAAAACAGGTGAAATCGGTGAACCTGTCTACTGCACATAAAAGCGTGGGGCGCCCATCACAAATCATTTCTCATTGCAACTATTCTCTTTACATATAGATAAATATTTCTAATTAATGTGATAGTAGCATTTATATGATCAAATTTGTGAAACTTTTACTGTTTATTAATATTCATACAAATTTGTTTTTATGTTTCGCAGCCTTGTACACGATAGAGAGTTGTGATGAACGCCCCACGCTTTTATGTGCAGTAGATAGGTTCACTGATTTCACCTGTTTTCATAGAAAATTTTTTATTTTCTTCTTTTTAGTGCACTTTCTATATGTAAATAAAAGCGTGTCCTTTTTTAAAAAAGACTTTTTTTACATTATTTTATTTTCTACTTTTTCAGTATCAACATTTTTTAAAATTGATTTTTCGACCTTATCAATTCAATTTAATTAGTTAAACTTCATTGTCAATAACTTAAATGTGATAGTGGTAAAAAGAAAGATTATTCATTACAAATTTATGTATAATACATTTGCCCCTAACTGAAAATTGAACCTCGCACCCCTATGTCGTCAATCGATCACGCAAATATATTTCGGCCAGCAAGACTTGATGTTGATAGTACTTTTTAAAGTTATAATAATTGTATACCTCTAGGGCGAATTGAGGCATGGTTCATTGACGCGAGTGATAATATTTTATATAGACAAAAACTAAAACACTAAAAGTGCATTAATTTAATTACGGTACATTCGATCGATCTGAAATTTTGATACAATGCATTGTCATCCACGATCTATATGTGGTAAAATTTTGAGATCTCTAGGATCATCAGAAGTGGTTTAATTTTACGTTACAAGATTTGAAGGAAGGATGGATGGATGGATACAACATACAAACAGTGTGACTTAAATAAAAGCGTGTAAAAAAGCATATCGGTAGACCCCTAACATAAAATATAAATAATTAGGCATTAGGAGTGATAAATTTAAGTATGACGTCATCAAATAAGACCGCTGGTTTTTGTCCCAACAAATACTTATATCGGCACTCATATCGGCAATATCGGCAATAATGCATATCGGTAGACCCTTAGTTTTTATAGCCACCATTGTTTGGCCTGCTTTATCCATTTTCATAGAATTACGCAAACGCTCTTACAAGGGGAGAGTAACTGATAACATCGAACAAAACAAATGGAGTTTCTTATAACTTGTTGAACTGACGGGGTTGTCTATCGTGAGCTGACGTCACAGAGTTGGTCTGGTGTAGCGAGATCCGTTTGGTGTAAGGAGGTGAACAGGTGAGAGGAGGAGGTGTGGAGGAGGAGTGAGTTTACGTCACAGAGTTGGTCTGGTGTCCTCCCAGATCGGTTTTGGAGTACGGAGGTGAACAGGTGAGACGAAGACGTGGGGACACAGGGTGATATTGGGGTCAGAACTTGGGTTGGTTGGGGGGATGGGGGGTAAACGAGTCGGGATCGCAGAGATGGAGACACATGTCGACATTTGGGTTGGGGGGGGTCACTGAGTAGGGATCACGGACATGGGGCACTGAGTGATTTTTGGTCACGTGGTGAATTGGAGCTAGAGATTTCAGATCACAGAGGAGGAGTCCAATTTAGGGCCCAAGTGCGAGGTAACGGCTCTCACACTCACAAAGGCTTTAATTGAATTGGAAGGTGGACTTTCGCGCAGAGCTCAAGTATTGAACCAGCCGGAGAAATATCCAGCAGTAAATACGGTTAGAACACCAATAGGTAATGTGTGTAAATATCTGTTCTCGGAATATGAATAAAGCAATTGTTAGTAGCAGTACTCGCCTGCGATTTGGGTCTAGACGGCAACTTGATGCCAAGTTTTGGAGTCAATGTTCCCTTTAAGCTGCGTGGCTGCGCAGATATCTGACCGACGCCGCGCAGCAGTTAAGAATTACCGCGCAGCAAATTTTGTAGAATATTGCACAAAAAATGGTTTCTGTTCAACTTTGCACACGAGATTTTTTTTTAAACTTTCCCTTCGGACCAAAGAACCTTAGAGTTAGAGCAGAGGCGTCACTAAGGGGGGCCTGGACTGCGGATCGCACCAGGTGACACCTTCACTAGGGGTGACACCATGGTGTAAAATTAAGCATTTTCTCATTTTTAGGTACTGGCAGACTCGTAGGAGGTCTATCGGGTAAGTCGTCAGGTGGGGACACCAAGAGCTACCGCACTGGGTTGACACCAACCCCAGTGACGCCCCTGCCTTTAAATTAGAGGGAACATTTGGTAGTGTGTGTATAAATGTCAGCGCAGTTTGGGAACCGATCACGGAGAACATTGTCATCGCATTCAACTAAAACTCGTTAACGAGGTTAAAAACTCCCGAGGTAGCAAGTCTTCGTTTATAGGCTATCATTTCTTGCACGCGCCATTAAACAGTAATAAACAGTGGTAGTTAACAATGCAACTTCCAATACAACTCATAAATAAACATTTTTTTTCTTTTGTTTGGGCAATAAATACCGTTCTTCAATGTCAAGGTTAATCAAAGTCTGTCTGGCTTGCGGTTGGGGAAGTTGGTTGTGGGGAAAAGGGGGGGGGTTTATATAATAAAATAGGTGTCACCTTTGTGATTGATTCACAAACTAGGACGGACCCTTAGAGGAGCATTCGCTAATTTGATGCAGTTAAAATATTCGGTTACCGCCAACTCATTTTACCCCGTCTCACCTACGGATTTTTATTTATTTTACCTTTTATTAAAGCCAGCACTGGTGCTTTGATTAGTTGTTGAGAACAATAAAACTTAAGCTCGGAGTGTAAGCCTAAAATTGCACCTTTTTAAAAAATATTTTTTAAATGTAATCTGGCGTTATTTAGTCTTTGTGACGTGGAGGCTAATTATAAATTTGGGGAATTTTTTTACGATTTGGGAGACATGATGTCATCAATTAAACAACCAGTAAAAACGAAAGTTTTTTTTTACTACAAATTCCTTATATATGAGACAGAACTAAAAGTATTGATTATATTCATCGCGCGACAAACATTTACAGACTGAACGTGACTGAACTCACCTTGCTGTTAAACACGGGGATGTGGTCATCGATAGCTGGAGTAAACTCCGGTAACCCGTGTAGGTCAATTATAGCAGACGGCAACATAGAGATAAACTAAAAATTCATTAATTTAATTACTGTACATTCGATCGATCTGAAATTTTGATACAATGCAATGTTAGGTGACAAAAGTCTATGAGCAAAATTTAACTCGATAGGATTACGGGAAAAGGGTCATTTTACTTTTGTTTTTCCACCCGCCCGACCGACCGACCGACCGCGATCCCACGACAGAGAGACTAGACGGTGAAGTTAATATAAGGGATTTAATTAAATAACCCTAAAAAACAAAGTTTTTGACTATGAATCCCTTACATATGAGACATAACTAAAAGTATTGATTAAGTTCAATATAATCCGTACTGCGCGACAAACATTTACAGACTGAACGTGACTGAACTCGGCTTGCTGTAAAACACGGGGATGTGGTCATCGATGGCTGGGGTGAACTCCAGTGACACGTGGATGTCAACAATAGCTGACGGATACATTGAGTTATATAGCGATAAATTAAAAATGCATTAATTAAACTACGGTACATTCGATCGATCTGAAATTTTTATACAATGCATTGTTAGGTGCAACAAATCTATGTGAAAAATTTCAGCTCGATAGCATCAAGGGAAGTGGGGGCATTTTTTTATTTTTGTTTTTTTTCCGCCCGACCGACCAAGAGACCAGGAGATCACGACAAGACTGTGAAGTTAATATCAGGGATTTAAAAAGGTATTACATTTTCTATAACGGGGAAAAGAATTGGCGAAAATAATCTGGTTCCAATTTCCTTTTGTTTAAAATTTGTTAAGAGGAGATTAAAACATTTTTTTTAAAATTATTATTTATTTTTTTTAAAGCAAATTTGGTAAATTTCGACTTAGAATTGATGGAAACGGTTAATTTTGAAATAAAAGAAATCTATATCTACCTCCATCCCCGCCCCCTACTGTGACGCAATAATCTTCTGTATAGAAGGAACGTCTGTTGAAGATCCCTACTGGACTGCTTGGATTTCACCGCAGCTAAGTGTTTTTTAAAATTATTATTTCGTTTTATTCGTTTCATTTGTGTACTATTTGTCCGTTGAGGAAGGCTCTTTGCCGAAACGTTCGCTGTTGTGTTACGTCTTGTCAGGCCTACTAATACACTGTTTTTTTTATATTATAAATTTACCTGTTGAAGATAAGACGAGAAGATAACGCGAAACAATTTATGTCTTAATTACTGTTAGGGTCTCATTCGTTGTTGGATTATTGCTTGCTCTCCGCTGCATACACACAAGAGATGACACAAGATTTCGGGTACAAATCACTGTTTATTCTGCTATGTACAATTGTATAAACTGGCGGTCCCGCCTAGACATCAAATACATCTATCTACAAATGGCTTAATATTCGAGCATGCCCTTGGTCCGACTCGACCATCCTGGGCCCACGCTCAACTCCTCTTACAGCCACACGTATACACACGAAGTCTCTAAGTCCGACTCGGTCCGAGTCCACTCCGTGTTACTATCACTACCCGGTCTATCACAGACCGTTCCGTCTCCACAACTCTGCGCCAACTAACCTAACTCTACTCAGCTCGTCCCTTTTAACCCCCCCCAAACTGGTCTCGATTGACCCTGGCGTGTCCTCTGTCATACCCCGTGTGACCAGAAGTTCGCTCAGACATCCCTACGACATATTCTCGTGACAAGAGTTCACTCCCGTCAACAAGCATTCACTCCCAGTGATTCTCATACCCCTGACAATTACCAGTATCCATTTCAGACAGCACATTCTGCTTCTGTCTATCACGTAAACAGGGTTGATTGCATTATCATCCTATATACACTAAAAGGCAATGTTCTGTCCGGTCATCGATAGCGATTGGTCCCTCAAAATCCTACAGACTCATACAGCCAATCAGAAGATTTCATTTACATATTGAACACGTTTAACACGAGTTATTTTTTGTGCTGTATTTTTTTTCCAAGACTTTATTTTTAGCGGTGCGCGTTGGGATTTATAGTTAAAAAATTTGTTTTTACGGGTTATGCATTATAACTATAATGAATAGTGTTTTTTTGACGTGATGCACATGTATGGCCGGTCGAAACGGCTGTTGGAGTTACAACATGCCACCGAAACGACGGCGGAACGTCCTTGGACGGTCTTTGTTGCTCGTTTCTTAATCGTAAAATGGAATTGTATATTTCTGTGCTCTACACTGTAAAAAATGCAATGTATTCTAACACGTTTATACCGTTATTTTACACTAAACTGCTGTAAATGAATTTTTTTTTACTGTTTTTTTTTAAAAACAGTAACGTAATGTAATTTAAGTTCATTTACAATAAAATCCGGTATTAATTTATACTGTAAAAAATATAATGTTTTTTTAACACATTTATACTGTTATTTAACGCTAAATGGTTGTAAATGACTACTTTTCACTGTTTTCCCTTTTTTAACAGTAATGGAGTGTAATCAATGTTCGTCTATAAATATTTTCAATACAGTATATAAATAAATAAATGCAAAGCGTTTTATGGGTTACTAAACATTATATTATCCGATAGACATAAACATTTTGGAGGTTGTTGAGTTTACTACCGCGAAGGACAATGACAAATATTTTGACCTGGTGCCCAAAGTGGCGTTTTTTTCTTTTATATGAGCTATTTAAAAAAATATTTTACGGACAGACAAACAGACAAAAAGGACCGAAAGTAAGTTATTAAAAAACGTGGTAAAGAGTGATCATTCGATAGTCGTAAACTCAAGTCCTAATATTAGTATTAGCAGTCTAGTCTTAACTTACATTTAATTCTTTTTTTTTCTTTGGTCCTTACGAAATAATATGCCTTTGTATTTATTAGTAATATACTATTACTAATATCATGATTTTAAATATAATTACAGCTTTCGTATTAAATACTATAAATAATTTTTAATAAATAATTGATTTCCTTCAAAATATGATTAGCCTTATAAGGGTTTTAATTTTAAATTATACTTGCACTAATTAGGCCGGTGAACCTTAATGTGTTTTCTTTTCTTATGTAAGCTAAAAAATGTTATTTTATTCACCCGATCGCAATGAAATTTTGGAAAGCTGTTGAGTAAGCCTACACTCTCGCAAAAGTAAAGGTGTATAGTATTTTATTTTAAAATATAAAAATTACTTCAAGTTTTCTTTGAATATCTTTTTCTTCTGCCATTACTGCAATGCGTGACAGGTAATCTAGCTCAATTTAAAAATCAGTATTAATTATTTCACATGGGAACAGACACATTTTTTCCCACAAATTATCGAGTTCTGACATAATAATATTATAGATAAACATTAGGCATGATTCAGACTAAAATCTATACTGTAGGGGTTTTAAATTTAAAATGTTGCAACGTTTTGGCCCGGGAACCCATAATGATTAATTAATGAAGTTTTGTTTTTCTTATTTAAGCTATTCAATATAAATATTTTAGGGCTTCGGAAATTAACGATTAATTTCTAGATTAATCGTTTAAAAAAATTAACGATTAAATTATTTTTTAACGATTAGTCGACCCATCACTTAAAAATTATTGAAAGTCAAAAAAAAATAAAAAAAATGAAATAAAATTAAATTAAAAATTTTAATTTAAAAAAAAATAAAAAAATAGCGCCTGATAAATTACATGAACATTTTGGTTTTAAACTATTGACTGACGGGAATGTTCAAAATGTTGAAAACTTTTGCCTACCATGGTTCTAACACTTCGCCTACTTATCAAACCAAATGAAAAGCCTATTAAGCTAATGGCAGTAATGGAGTCTGACTCAGAGACAGAAAATGACCACAGCTCTTCTGATGAATTACTTCGTTACAAAATGGAGATGAAACTTCCCGAATCCATTAACCCTCTACAATGGTGGAAAGTTAATGAACACCGATATCCGACAATGCAATTCCTTGCCAAGACCGGTTAGTGCATACCAGTTACTCCAGTTCCAAGTGAAGGATTGTCCAGATCGGCTGGTTATATTGTCAATTAGACCCGCTCATCACTTGAACCAAATAATGCCAACATACTTGTCTTTTTGCGAAGTTGGTGAAAAGATGACATATAAAGTAATAAAGGAGACATTCCGGTGTTATTTAGATTTTCAACAAGAACGTTTAATAGGCGTTACTTATGACATCATACATTTTAATTTTTTGGCTTTAATCGAAATTAACGATTAATTAATTGTTAATTTTTCAAAATATAACGATTAAATTTTAATTAATCGTTAACAGCCCTAAAATATTTTTATTATTATTGTATTCTATCGCAATACATTTTTTGAATTGAAAGTAATTGAGAACACTCCAGGTAAGATTTCAAGTTTAAAAAAATAATAATAAGATAATAATAATAATAATAATAATAAAATTTAATTTTTAAAAATATTTTTAAAAAATATTTAATTATCATTTTGTATTTTTAAATTTAAAAGCTTTAATATATATATTATATATTTCTTTATATTGGAACAGTAAAACTAACAAGACAATTTTTGACTCATTATCCATTCCGTACATTAAATTTGTTTTATTTAAACAAAAAATTGCAACATGTTTATAATTTAAATGTTTATAAGTAAATATTAAATATTTACTAGAAAATAAATAAGTTTTCTTTAATATTATACTAAATTTGTTTATTCAAAATATTTGAAATATTGTTCCGATCTATACATGTGGTGTTTTTTAAAAAATCAGTTGTCTTAAAAGAAACTTCCGCCCTACTGGAATCGACATATTGACAATGGAATTACTTTAACTTTAGTTGATATTTCGTCAGTATATTAAGTATAAATTTCGTCTTTGCGTTTGATTGTATAATTGAATTATTAAGAAACAGGTAATTATTTCATTTGAAATGGTTATATATCTATTTTTATAGCTTCAGCCGTTTAAATTTAATTAAATTCGCCCCAATTCACAATTGATAGTATTATTGGCGGCATGACGATAAGCCGCCATTGTGTTAAAAAAAAGTATAAGTTGAGTCGAACTATATCAGGCTTATTATTCACTGCTTCTATTGATCTATTGTTTATTGCTCATAAGATTGTATGGCCGTATTTAAATATGCCATAACCTAATACTAATTTTAATCTTACAGTTGTAAGGATTGAAAACATTTTTAATGGTCCACGGCACATGCCATGGCCATTTTATTATTTTTATGATTCATTCTCAGCAGTCACTGAGTAGTAAGTGTCAACTAAATGTGTCAATAGTTTTAATTGCATTTTATATTTTACCAATAAAAATAGTAATAGTCATTAACTAGCATATTTTGCATTAAATTTTGAATAGCAGATTCAGATATTAAATAAGCCAGTGATGTAGTGGGTGTAAATATTTGGCAAGGCCTAAAGTTAAAGCCTAAAACTATACTATAGGGAAAGTGTAACAAGTACGAGTAATAGTAAATTAGCATGGATTACATAGCACACTAGGAAATGTAAGATTTTAAATATTTCCAAAGCACATGGCCCATGGCCATGCTTTAGTGAATAGTTAATGTCCATTACATTTAAGTTGTCATTAGTATTATTAATGAAAATAATAGAAATTCATGACGGTCTACAGGCAGAGTAGAAGAGTTCAAGAAATTTAAATATTAAATTTGCGTGGTGTGCAATATACCTTAAACGTATAGGACTTAAAATATGTCCAAAGCACATGGCTTGACATAGGCACTTCGATACTCCTCCGCGCATCTTTCTGCGCATATGGAAAATTCACGCAAAAACTGTCATGGCGATCTACACTCAACTCATACGGCTATATCGGGGTTTTTTGCGTTCTACGTCACATTTATACTAATAAAAGCGCAGTTTTTTATCGGTGACGTGTGCAACAGAATTTCTTAGCATGGGGATATCTATTGTGCTGTATTTTCGATTTCCTTATCGGCAGTGATATAATTCTTTTGAAGGGTGTGTTAGAATAATTTTAATTAAAAAATAACCTTTAGGGTTAAAGGCTTGATTTTAATAATGTACCTAGTTTTTATATTTTCCAAACGGAATAAATTTATTTCATCGGAAACGGTTTTGACAGAAAAAAGCTAAACAAATCGGCGTTTCATCAAATTTTTCGAGTCATCGCCCCTTACAAAATATGAAGGGGTTGTCGGAAATGGTTTATGTTTATAATTTTATCAATTATACATTGTAATGCATATATATAATTATATATTTAATTGAAAAGATTAAGTTCAAGTTTGTTTACGTTATATTTAAATATAATAATAACACACATAATAATAATAATAAAAAGTTAATAAAACTAAAAATTATTCAGTTACAATACTATGACTATAACCCTGTACTGTATACTCTATTGACTCTATACTCAGTTTAATAATAAATTTTTTAAAGGACACACTACAATTAGATCCTAATACTAGTAGTGTTCTAGTACTAAATGTAATGGTGTAATATCAATGGTATGCGATGGTATTATTAATATAAATATACTATACTATACTAAATTACTGGTATTTTATTTATAATTATGGTTACTATTAAATTAAATATAAGAACACAGACATGTCTAGACATAGTGACATTGACATAGTAATTAAATGTTTTGTCTAATACTAAATCCAAACAGATACTTACCTTACCTTAGAATTAATAATAATAATAATGATTGTGCTGTAATCCTTTTATTTAAAATGTACCGGTTTTTGAAGGGTAATAATATAATAATTAAAATAATATGTATTTTTTTAAAGTCTCACTTACTTACCATCATCTTTTTACAAAGATGTTGACATAGACAATTGCCAAAGAATATTTTTTACAAATTCAATCAAAAGAAAATAAATCTCAATTATTAAAATTAAATAATTTGACAAAGTAACTTATAAGAGATAATAATATTCAAAATCAACTGAAGAATTTGGAATTTTTTCAACTGACAAATAGATGACGAAAACAATGACAACGCTTATGAATTACATATTGAGAAATTTGAATACTTGTTATTTACTCAGAAAAATGACAGGAAAAATGTTCTTATTATCATATAATGAAATGAGATACTGAAATCTACAAATACTTGTTGAAATTAATTTTAATTTCACATCTTAGTAATTAGACCTCGTCGTTGTGGTATATTTTAACAAATAATTTTTAATAATTTGCATTAAATTTTGTTTTTAAAGTCAAATACTTACCCTTCAAACATTTAAATATTTTTATTGATTTAATTGTACCATATATTCAGTTAAAATACAATATCAATAGGCATGCAAATGTTTGAACTGATTTGTATTTTTGTTATAATTTTCAACATGATTTTTTCAACATGCCTTTGGATATATTTATTAACAAATTCAAAATCTTGATTTACTTTAAACATTTCTTGTTCATTGTTTTGTACATTGGATTGTGAATGTATCCTGAAAATTTGATACCCATATCTCTAAAATTAAAAAAGTTGTGAGGGAAAGAGTACAGAATTTTGAAATTTTGGTCACAAGTTTTGGAATAAATTATATAGGTTATATAAGGGGCAAAAAAAATCGACAAAAAAAATCATAACTCCACTTCTATAGAAGATAGAAAGACAAAACAGGTGTTTTTGAAAAGGTCTTATCAAGCCCTTTAAAATGATATATTATTTAAGCATATTGGACTACATTTAAATTTTCTGTCAAAGTACCTACTTGACACGGTCATGCTTTAAACACTTTAGTCAATAGTTTGTATCTGTTACAATTAGATTATCAATAGCTTCAATAGTATTATAGTGATCATAATATAATAATGGTCAATGTTCATTAATGCATAGCAAATGTCAATAGGCATTAATTTTGAAATAGAAAATATAGAATAAGCTGGTGATGGAGTGGGCCTAAATATTTGGCAAGACCTATAGGTAGAGGGGTCTAGTCCGAGGCATGTTTAATTTGCACGATGTGCAATGCACCATAGGCCTATAAGATTTTAAATATTTACAAAGCACATGGCGGTACTTTAGAGAATAATTTCTGCCATTATAGTTTCAAAAATATTCCCAATAGACTTTTAAAAATAGTTAAGTATTGGCTTTTGAGTTGACAGAGAGGGTGAGAAGTGGCCTAACATATTTTAGCTTTAATAGAACGCACTGTGTTCATAAGCCCATAATTATCTCAGTATTCATTTACAGTTGATAAATAGAAGACCACTAGATAGAATTAATATTGTAGTAAGGTATTGGTAGACTAAGATATACAAATATTAGGGGTCTACCGATATATCGGCTGGCCGATATATCGGCACCGATATCTGGATATCGGCAATATCGGTATCGGTAGCCTGTAAAGGTCCCGATATTGACGTCACCGATATTTCATAATAAGTGACATTTTGACCCAAAAAAAAACGGAAACAAAAAAACTATCATTTAGGTTTACAATATCTCGACAAATTAATATATCGACCCCGATACCGGTATTGAAATAGTCAAAAGAGTCCTAGTATTAATATGTGCAGCCACGATACAGTGTGCCATGTGCTTTGATATTGTTTAGGTATCGGCCGATTTTCGTATACTCAGAAATACTGTGTAAATAGTGCCGATGCCAAGTATACCGTAATTGCTCTAATAAATGGATAACATGTAAACATTATGTTCACGTAATTGCTCTAATAGCAAAGATGCACGCAGAATCGCAGATGTCTAAAACATTTCGTTTCGTATGGAATAACAAAATGTACCGTGTGAAGACGTGTTGTCATTGGCAACCATTCAAGCTTCAGCCTCATTTTCACTATATTACTATTGTACTTTGTTCTCATTGTTTCATTCATAAAAGGTGGCCGTGTGCAAAAGCCATTAAACTATTGGTTAGAATTAATAATTATGAGTCAAGGTTGAAGTTTCAAAAGGAGTACCTAATATGCTTGTACATTTTTATAAAGGACGGTTCGTTTTGTTATGAGTCCTATGTAGGTCATGAACTGGAACTTGTAAACACATCGGAAACTTCGTTTCGGGGAAAAAAAATAGGTATTTCGGCAAAACTGGATATCGGTAGACCCCTTAATTATAAAATATAAATAATTACGAGTGATAAATTTAAGAATGGCGTCATCAAATATGACCGCTGTTATTTTTGTCCTAACAAATACTCATATCGGCACTCATATCAGAGAAAAAATATCGGTAATATCGGCAAAAATACTTATCGGTAGACCCCTAATATAAAATATAAATAATTAGGAGTGATGAATTTAAGAATGATCGATGTCATCAAATAAGACCGCTGGTTTTTGTCCTAACAAATATTCATATCGGGAAAAAAAAATATCGGTAATATCGGCGAAAATGCCTATCGGTAGTCCCCTAATATTAAAGATAAATAATTACGAGTGATAGATTTAAGAATGATGTCATCAAATATGACCGCTGGTTTTTGTCCTAACAAATAACCCTATCGGCACTCATATCGGAAAAAAATATCGGTAATATCGGCAAAAATGCGTATCGGTAGTCCCCTAATATTAAAGATAAATAATTACGAGTGATAAATTTAAGAATGACGTCATCAAATATGACCGCTGGTTTTTGTCCTAACAAATACTCATATCGGCACTCATATCGGAAAAAAATATCGGTAATATCGGCAAAAATGCGTATCGGTAGTCCCCTAATATTAAAGATAAATAATTACGAGTGATAAATTTAAGAATGACGTCATCAAATATGACCGCTGGTTTTTGTCATAACAAATACTCATATCGGCACTCATATCGGCAAAAAAAATATCGGTATCGGCAATATCGGCAAAAAGGCATATCGGTAGACCCCTAACAAATATTCAATTTTTTTTAAATGTCCATAGCAATTCTTTTTACAAACAATTTGTAAATGGTGTGTTTGAAGATTTAGTGGATGGCAAATTGTATACATCAAATCCCTTTTTTAATAATGAAAATGTTTTTTGGCTAATTATTTACCAAGATTCTTGTGAAGTTGTAAATCCGATGAGGATCAGGTAAAAAGAAGCATAAGATGCTTTGGAATATTCATGAGATCTTTAATAAATCTATAAGTCCTAATCACAGTCCAAGCATCCATTTTAATATAGTTATGCCTTAAAACTTGCCACAAGTTTATTACATTAATTTGCTGCTTTAAGTTTACGAAGTGATTATTCGCACGGTTTTGGCCGTGCGGATAATGCTGATATTATCTGCACGGGTCGTCTGCGTCTTACTTATAGTGGCTGGTCACGATGAAAAAAAATCGCGCCCGGTGTAGACAAAATAATGGCCGATATCACTCAATTTAGGCTAAAATGTGTAATTTATATGCTAACACATATTACAATTTCATGATTGGTGAAATTTTAAAGTACCATTGCCATAAAAATTTATTAGTGTGCATTTAATGATAGTTACTTATAAGTTTTAAATAACAAATATTTTCATCAGCAGTTTACCGTGCGGATAATGTTGGGCATTATTTGCACTGCCAAAACCGTGCGAATAACGCTTAAGTTTAATAACGCTTAATAATACCTTAAGTTTATGTAAGTTAGGACTCTTCCTGACATCTATGACATATTTTCAAAAAAACTTGGTTTCAGGTAAAGATCACATGAAACAGGGAGTCTAGGTTAAACTAACTGAACAATACAAGTCTTGGCAAATTATATGCTTTAACATTACCACTACCGATATGTAAGTATTAATACATTTTAAATTAAACAGTAATGAAAGTATGAGTCTAGAAAAAGTTACGAGAATTTATCATTTGTCAACTTTAAAGTCAGTGTATGGCATATAAATATTTATATGCAGAATATTTTTCATGTCTTTTAATATTATTATACAGAATTAAGTAGATGTAGTCTAATTATATTAAAAACTGTTTACATTTTCTTAATTTTTAATAGGTATGTAGTTATGTTACACATGTATAAATTCTGTAACAAAAGGAAAATTGTTATTTGTAATCATTTAGTTAATTATTTTTACTTGAAATTTCAGGTTCTGTCTTTTACAATAACAAAAGGGGAGGTCTTTGATTACAGAATGACCATTGCATACAATAAAAAGATCGATAACCACTTAAGGTCTGTCATGAAAGGTTTTAAATTTGAATGTTTTCAAATTGAATGTTTTGCTGATTTTAAGTTATATTATAAATAAGTATCAGTCTTAACAAAATTTATCAGTTTATAAATCATGGTAATATTTTTTGGTTCTAATGCCAGTTGAGATATTTAAACCATGTGTACATTTAAACGTTAGTTAGAGATTTAACATTTATTTTTTATTATTTAGGTGTTGGTTAAGATTATTGTCACCCTAATTTTGTCAAAACTAGATAATATATAATTTGTATTTTGGCTAAAACTAAAAATCAATCAGAGCATTTAGATCTCTTACTAGCTGTGCAGTTATCAGATTTGTTTTAATCATGAAGTTCTTTTTTTTCACTTTCCATTTCAGATAATAGAGAGAAATAAGGTGGTCTTTGATTACAGATTAGTCAAGGCGTATAATGTCACGGTGGATATAATACCAAGATAAAGTGTTCAATATTCGAACTTCATATTGAAATGGTAAGTTGATTTTATTTTGAAAACTTATTTTTGTGATTAATAATTATGTCATAATTACACTTATTTAACATGTGAGATTGTATTCTGATTTTACTCAAGAGTGCTACAATATTTTTGTTTTAAATCATAAGTAAAGTAAGTGGAAATAGCATCTTGTTTGTTAATTTAGATAAACGCCAATATCTTGGTTTGACCAAAAGTTTACATAGAACCTTGTTATTCTAAGGTTAATATGTTTCATAGTTAAATTTTATTTTTATGTATTATTCTTTGTCCTACATATCAGTAAAATTGGGGTTTGAGTAATTTCTATATATTAAAATATAAAATATTCTATTATCCCATCTCAATGACTCTACTTAATTTTATAGGGTTACAAGTTTTATTGAAAGTTAAGTGAATATCTTCAAGTCAAAAAGTTCTTTGGGAGTGTATTACAGATACCCTTTGACTTTTGTTGTACCATGATTTGATTTGTACTTTTTCTTTTTTTTTAAAGCCTGCCAGCACTGTGGAGGAAATTGAAGAAAAATCTTTGCCCCCTACACCTTATCTAATTCTAAGGGGTATGTGAAATATTTAGTGAATTTAACTCATTAGCTCCTGAAGGGCTACTTCCGAATCTATTTCATATTCCGGACAAAAGGGAAGCAACTTCGTTAAGCTTTTGATTCCATTAGAGAAATGCTTTTATTTTCTAAAGATATTCATTTATCTTAAAAAATAAAATGTTTAATGCATCAAGAAATGAATTAAGTTTAATAATAATATAACATGCACTGCGAAATAATGAGGATTGCAGTCTGATAACGCGATTTTCGGCACCTCGGCTGAATACATACGCCATATAGACGCGTCAAACTAATTCACACATGGATCGAAAGTGAAAGAAGATAAAAACATCCGGTGATGTTTATTGAAATCTCGTAGTAGAATCACGCATTAGCCGGAAGTCTCGAGAAAAGCGAGATTTCGTGCTATTTTTAAACTAAAAATACGATAGTGCGTCGCTAGACGAAAAGACGCATTAGGCGCATCCGTACGGACCCCTATAAGGACGCATTTAGTCGCATCAGGAGCTAATGAGTTAAACACTTTTTTTTTGGTTTCCTTTACGTTTTCACATTAATTTTTTAAAATAAAACTTGAAAAGTTGCTTTCATTTGAATACCCATGTCTTAGGGTAAGACTTACATGGTTTTAATGTTTTGCACTAGTAAATTGTTATTTTGTTTCTAGGTAACAGTCTCATGGGAGTTGAGGACTGGATGCTTTCCATTGATGGCAAAGTAGTCATCCATGCTGATGAGAATGATTTTCTAAAGGCTGTTGGTTGCCTCTGCGGTGCCTATTACACATTCAACATTAAATATGATACAGAAGCAATCTCAACTTTGGAGTTTTTGCAAAGGTTAGAAATTTATGTTTTCATATGTGATTAAATGTATTTGTAAATTTCATTTCAGAAGTATTTACTCTAATTTTCCTTTTTTCCACAATTAATTTTCCCTCTATGAACAAGTTTTTAACTATCTGGTATGCGTCCCTCTCCGCCTTATGGTTGCAGATGTTAAGATTAACTAGTAAAGGCTCTTTCCAGATTATATAGATAATTTTAACGTTTAATGCCCAAAAGCGAGGTAATGCGCGCCTTGTCTCTAATCCCAAAGCGCGGTAATGCGCGCCTCGATGGCACTCTTTAGTAATGAGATCATAAAAAAAAGAAATTCTTCATTTAGTGAGAGAAGCTTTAGTCGACTTCCGTAAATGGCGACGGTTGCCTTTGCTAGTATTATCGCTCCATTCGCAAAGTTGTGCGTGTTTTAATTTTTAAAAAATTTTCTGAAGATGTGATTTTGCTATGCTTTTTTGTAAATATAATAGTACTAAACTACAGATAAAATTAGTATTAAACTCAAGTTGGTCTTTTGGATACATAAAATAACCATTCTTATCCTAAAAGATGAAGTCAGTATGATAATAATAATATAAATACATTTTCCGTAATTTTTTTAAATTGCATAACCAGTTGATCGCAATTAACTCATTAGCTCCTGAAGGGCTACTTCCGAATCTATTTCATATTCCGGACAAAAGGGAAGCAACTTCGTTAAGCTTTTGATTCCATTAGAGAAATTCTTTTATTTTCTAAAGATATTCATTTATCTTAAAAAATAAAATGTTTAATGCATCAAGAAATGAATTAAGTTTAATAATAATATAACATGCACTGCGAAATAATGAGGATTGAAGTCTGATAACGCGATTTTCGGCACCTCGGGTGAATACATACGCCATATAGACGCGTCAAACTAATTCACACATGGATCGAAAGTGAAAGAAGATAAAAACATCCGGTGCTGTTCATTGAAATCTCGCAGAATCACGCATTAGCCGGAAGTCTCGAGGAAAGCGAGATTTAGTGCTATTTTAAACTAAAAATACGATAGTGCGTCGCTTGGCGAACAGACGCATTTGGGCGCATCCGTACGGACCCCTATAAGGACGCATTTAGTCGCACCAGGAGCTAATGAGTTAAAGGGAAATCCTTACGGGACTGAGGCTGAAGTTTACCGAAAACCTTATGGGGCTTTAAACGTTAATAAACTAAATTTTGTGTTGTCTTTTTTCTACTTTGTCTTCTGAATCGTTTTCTTCTAGTCAAGTTATTATTGTTATACTTCTTTGTTGAAATCTTAGCCAAGGTGTTTAGTATTCATTAACCCATCTATGTGTGCCCTTTTATTCAGCCAACAAGAAACTTATAGCAAAACTGTTTTTTGAGAAGCAGCTTTCTCTTGGAAGCTGAAAGTTTTTTTCACCAATTATTTAAAAATATTTTTTAAAGTTTTGTTATTACTTTTAATTTATCAAATTTTTCTTGCCCATTTTAAGAAAACCTTCAATTTTTTTTAATTAAATTAAAAAAAAACAGAATTTAAAAAAATTTAAAAAAAAATTTAAAAAAAAATTTAAAAAAAATAAATAATAATAATAAAAAAAATTTAAAAAAAAATAATAAAAAAAAATTTATAAAAATTTTTTTTTAAAATTCAAAATTTTTTTTTAAATGTATATATATAAAAAACTTTAAATTTTTTTTTAAATTATGAAATGGTTTTAATTCTTTTATTTTTTTATTTTTTTTATGACAATGACTGGTTTTGTATTCAACCTTGGATGCTTTGAAATGCTCTGGTTGAACATGTAATTTTCAAAAACACTTACTGCTATCAATGTATTGTGTGTTTTTACATTTTAAGCTTTCCTTTAAATGTATTTTCAGTTACAGAATTTAATAAACCTGTTATTCCTTTCTTTTTCAATTAGGTGGATGCAAGATAAAAGAAAATGGCAGCAGCACACCCAGTAAAGGAAAAGCAACAGAAGAAGGCGTTGGCAGAAAAGTTGCAAGCGTAATAAGAGATCTCTCAGACTTTGAATGTACACAAAGATGAATGTTGATGCTGTTATGACCTGAATGGACTTAATAAAAAAATGTATTAATTTTTAAAATACTTATCTCATTTTTTTGCGTCCAGTTTGTATTGCTTATTAGTAGCTAATGTTAAAACAAGGGCTGTATTAATGAGGGTGGGGGGGGGGACTGCCCTAAAATGGAGGGGGGGGTGGTTATCGTTTTTTTTTAAAAAATAACGTTAACTTAACGTTAACGGTATCCTAAGAGTTTACGACATTCCGTCGTAAAATAACGGTAAGCCAAAAACGATAAGTTATCGCTGCGGTAAGTTACCGTTAAAAAGCGCTTAGTTAATGGCAGCTAGTACACGATAACTTACTGTCGTTTTACGGTAAGATTTTTTACAGTGTATGGTTTGAATCTGAGTTGCTCCATTTCCACCAAACTGGCAGTCGTGATGAGAGTCTTACTCTACTCTCGTTTAGACAGACGCTTGTCACTTCTACTTGTTGGACCAAAGCCATAAACAATCTCCATGGACAAACTACACCCCCCCCCCGGGCTTCACATTCACGCACACACACACACGAACTGGCCTACCAACCACCACCAAATATAACTCGACCACCGACCCACCTTCACGCACACACACACGCACTGGCCTACCAACCACCACCAAATATAACTCGACCACCGACCGGGCTCAAGCCGCACGTGGTGACAAATCCGTCCAAATCAACCTGTTGACAAGAACCAATCTCCAACATGTCAGCAGACGGTTACCGTCTGCCATCTTATTGTTGTGCTGATGATGACTGTTGATAATTTACTTTATGCCCAACGTAACCCCCTCCTCTCCCCGCCAACACACGGTCTCGACTTCCCGCGGGAGACGGTCCCTCCCGGCCACACGACTTGAGTAAAGATGAGGGACGGGAGGGGAAGGGGGCGCCCACAGTCGCGTCCAAGGGCCCCGTGTTCTATGTTTGGTCAGTTTTTGTTTTGTGTTTGATGATGATGGCCGAGAAAAGCCGGGTGTTGACTTAGGCGTGATTCTCTCCACCGTCTCCCTCCCACCCCGTCCCCTCTCCTCTCCCGTTCTCCGCCCCCTGCACTCAGCTTTTCTCTCTTCGCTTTGAACACAGCCGATTTTTTTCTTTGTATAGCCCTACTCTACTTAAACCAATAAATTACAACTTTGTTAAATATTACATTTCGTCTGTCTTATTCACCTTTAAGTACTTCACTTACCGCGACACCTGCACGAATCACGCCAGTCTTCTTCTACCTGGTGGTTTTACCCCCACCCCCACAACACCCCAACTTTCTTTAAAAAAAGAAAGGTGGGGGGTGTTGTGGGGGGTGGGGTGAGGGAGCAGGGGCTGTGATGAAATGAAGACTGGGCGTGACTCAGTCTTCATTTCATCACTGCCCCTGCTCCCTCACTTTAACATGAAGGGGGTGAGACTGCAATCAGGCTTATAGATCAGTAAATGGATAACATGTAAACAGGGTATGAGTTAACCTGACAGGACGTAACAAAACTGATTGACTCTTCGGATTTCACCGCAGCTAAAATTTAAAGTCTTTTTGTGTTTTTTTTTCTTTAATTTCTTTATATTCGTTTTATTTGTGTACCTTTTTGTTCGTTGAGGAAGGCTCTTTGTCGAAACGTTCGCTGTTTTGTTACGTCCGGTCAGGCTAACTCATACCCTGTTTACATGTTATCCCCCCACCCCCTTTACCAGGCCTGTTGTTTTTTTTAAACACGACATCACTACCGTTAAGATAAACACATCTTTTAATGCAGATGAACTTTATTTTCTAGGCCATCTCCTCCGTCTGACACTAACTCACTAACTCCTGGTTAAGAATCCATGTGACATTGGATAAAATTTGTACATAGCCAAATAGCAAACAAAAGCGAAGGACGCAATAATCTTCTGCATAGAAGGAGCGTCTGGAACATATACAGTAAGAACAATTTTCTGAAAAATTATGTTAACAAATCGCCGTGATGTCTAATGGAAAAAAAATGGAAACGTTTTTTGGATAAATCCTGTTGATATCTTGTAAAATGCGCACCACGCACCAACCGCACTGAATAATACGCATGTTGAATACCATCCCCCGGAAAATAGCAAAACTCTCACTCAGTAACCAGAAAAAACAGTAAATCAAAAAGCCCTGGTGGACTTTTAATGGCTAGATCGATATGCAATGAAGAGCGATAATTCGATTCATCAACGGTAACTCTTGAATAAAATTGATACTGTCTTCGATAAAAGATTGCTTAACGCTTAGGATGCCAACGTATCATTGATTAGTAGTTGGTGGCTAGGTCATACATGCAGATAGTGAAGGCCACGGATTATCAAATAGTTCAAATTCACTGTGCACAAATATTGGACATGTGGTTCAATTTATTGCGTACAAATATCGGAATTATAGGGCCTTGTCCAATTCCTTGTTTACAAATTAATATCGCATTATAGCTCAAGTCCCATGTACAAATTAATATTTGGTACCTAGTTCTTTTCCGGTGTAAAAAAAGAGTGTGGGCCATTATTAAGTGTTACAATATGGCTTTGTAAACATTGTTCTCTGCTTCAGAGGAAGACGGAAGTGCAGATTAACATCACGAAATCCATTCAGTGTAAATTATAAGTTGAAAGATAACGAAACAAACACCCTTTTCCCAATTTATTTTGAGGTTGTTTCTTGTTTTACTAAATAGTAATAGGAGTGGCCTGACCATGGGCGTCGCTAGGAATTTTTCCAGGGGGGGGCAAAAAAATCCCACTTTTTTATATTTTAACTGGCAATGCCATACAGGTACAATTTTCAATTAAATTCAAGTTCAGTATAAAATAAGGGTTGAAAAAAGCCTTAGAAATTAATAAGACTTACAAATTAGTACTGTAATAGTTAAAATACAACATTTATTAATGCATTTAATGAATGTTTTTAAAAATTCTCAAATGTAGGGGGGGCAAATGTCCCCCTTGCCCCCCCCTTCCCTACACCCATGGGCCTGACCTCAACCCCCTTCAACGCTCTTCAACTCCCTCCCACACACGTTTTCCTCCAGTAATGGGAAATAACGTTTTGTTGAAGCAGGGTCAGGTCAAGATGACATTTGAAGGGAAATAAGCAAACACATTAATTAACAGTTAACTATGAGTTCTAACATTAATTTGTTAGTATTTATGAACATTAATTATTTGTTATCACACGTGTTTGTTTTTTTTGTGTTTTTTTTTAATATTTCATTTAATTTTATCTTTGCACTGTCAAATCAACGCTAATATATTATTGTTATTAGTATTATTAAAACCCATGCGAACATTTCTTTAAATTTTTAGCAAAGATTGTATTTCGCTTAGAAGCGGAATTGGAAAATGCATAGTAACACCGTTTTTGTTTGTCCATTAGAGTGCACTAAAGGGGTCGTCAATAAAGTACGGAGGGTTGGGGGGTGTAAGAAATTGTAACAGGGGGGAGGGGGGGGGGTCCAGCCATGTGTGACGTGACTGTGTTTTATATCAAAATTTAATTATTTCGTTAATTTTTTTTTAAATGTTCGAAATCGTGACGTACTTTATGGAGGGGGGCGAGATTTGTTATAAGGGGAGGGGGGGGGGTTAAAATGGTCAAAAACAGCGACCCCTAAGAGTACCACAAAAAAAGAAGGCAACACAGTATGGAAAGTTGTAACGATGGGGTTTCCCCACCCTAATATATATAGACACCGGTATATTATATAGTTGAGGGTTACTGAGCATTAAGAGATTCTTCATAAATAGTGTCTGGAAAAGAATATAGTACTTTGAGCTTATGACTCGCTAGAGGCAAGGGGTCGTCCATAAAGTACGTCACGCTATTTTTGACCATTTTTAACTCCCCCCTCCCCCCTGTCACAAACTGTCACACATCTTGGACCCCCCCCCTAAAGTACGTCACACTTTCGAACAAAAATGTTGTTTTTTATAAACAAAATAATCAAAATTTAATATAAAACAGCGTGACGTCACACATGGCCGGATACCCCCCTCCCCCTTGTCACAAACTGTCACACTTTCTTACACCCCCTCCCCCCTCTGGAGCGTGACGTACTTTATGGACGGCCCCCAACTTTAAATGTTTTTCATTTGTATTCTTATTATATTATATATCATAATTCCCTACTACCCCAGCCTATGTTTTTTAATGTAAATTGTATAATTATTCTGAACACACTAATCTCACTTGAAACTATTTTTAAAATTGCATGAACAACGATTGCTGACTTGAGATGTCCAAGAATTTGTTTTAATAAGATAATTGTGTTCCATATCATCTCATCTTTCTGTCCTTGTTAATCGTGTCCCTTCCATCTTTTAACAGCTGTCGCCGCCTCCAGCAATCTTAACATCGGGCAGAACCCAGGGATTCAGGGGCCACCACCATCAACCAAATAAGCCCGCGGATTTGTACAGCGTTCAGTGCCAGGAGTAGACGACGGAACCAGGGGAACCCCCCAAAACCCACCCCCCATACCATACCAGCCAGAGGTTGCTGCGCCATTCGAACAACAACAACTCGCGCGTGTGAATAGGGCGCCCGTAATTTCATCGCGGGGGGAAAAAACGACTTTTTAGACAACTTTTAACGCAGTGGGAGGCTATCTCAACAACAGTTTTTTTTCCATAAGAAACACAATTTCTTCAACTTAATATCTATTAACAAGAGGCGACGCATCCGTGAATTTTATTTGCCGGGCAACAATACGCGATCTCAATCATACTAAATTCCCAAGAACTGATCTGGTTAAGAATAACATCATTCTGTTAACATCCAGCGAAGCACATCAAGAAAAGTGGCCAAGAAATTAGATTCCTTTTACTTCTTCGTGGCATTGAACGTCTGGTTTAATTTCCAGGAAACCATCTATCACACTGGGAGGGTGAGAAGTAACAAAAACCAGCAGGTCAAGGCCATCCACCGGTCAGAGTGACCCCCGAGAAAAATTCCTTGTACGATATCCTCGTCCTGTAGGCTCCCGGCTTTTCGTGTAGAGGTTTGTTTGGTTAGACGTACCCAGTGTTGAGATCGTATCGTGCAACCATGCGTTAAATAAATCTCTATTTATTTTTTTTACGAAGTTATATTTACGTGATGGCCCAGCAGCCGACCAATCAAGTCGTGGCGATAATCTCAGACACCAAAACGTTCAGCAACTCGCACGTGGAAATGTCCCAGTATCAGAACAACAACAAACCCACCGTCGGCGTTTCCATGGCGATGACCGACAACAGCATCTTCCAGAAAGCGGAAGGTGCGCACCCGCACGAGACCAACATCGACTTTGGCGGCATGGACCCGGCGGACAAATCCCCGAACTCGCCGTCCGAGGAGGAGAAGAAGGAGCTGAAGATCATGACGATAAAGAAACGCTCCTTCCCCTACCGTTACCACCAGAGGGCGCGGTGGGCGAGGGGCGTCAACTCCCGGACGAAGAGGATAGCGGACTCGCTCCAGTTCCCGAACGGCCAGATGGCGCCGTCGGACGCCAAAGAAAACCCCGCCGGCGGGAAGGCGCAGAACGTGTCGTCCGACGCCCCGCAGGCCGGACCCAACTACCAGCAGCAGAGCAGCCACACGTTCATGTCCATGTGGGTCGGCATCACCAGCATGTTCCGGAGCAAGTCGGCCTCGGAGACCCAGGGCCCGTGCCAGGACGGCGTGGGGAGCTCCGTCTGCGCGAGGATAGACTACGTGGCCGACAACACGGGCAGCCAGAACTCACCGGAGACGGACCAGAGCCAGACGTCACCGACGACGCGGCTGAACGTGCACCCCAGCCAGATCCTGTCCAGTCAGATCAGCGCCAGCACGCTGTCCGAGTGCAGCACCGTCCGCATGGAGACGGTCAGGAGCAAGGTGAGGCCCAGGGGCAAGTCGCTCGCTTCCTCCGGGTCGGTGACGATCTCGAAAGACGAGAGCTACACGGTGGAGAAACGAACCGTCGACCACGGACAGAGCGCCAAGCGCGAGAAACGGCTCCGCGAGCGGGGCAGTCCGGTGGATCCCAAACGGCTGCGGCTGGTGCTCCGGAGCATCCAGAAGCACTTGGACGAGGAGAAGAAGAAGGTGAGCGGACCGAAGAGGAGGAAATCCGGCGGGGCGCAGAAAGGTAAAACGGGCGCGGGGAAAAACTTGAAGCTGCAGGGGAGTCCCACGAAACTCCAGGAACCCTTCAGCGGGAACGCCGTGCACAGCATCATCAAACCGAGCTACTCCCGCAACAGATCCCCGGAGGTGTGCCTACCCGCAGACCACCATTACCGAAGTCGCTCCTTCGACAAGAAGCTGTACCCCGGGGCCGTGAGAGGGGAAGAGCGCTTCGAGCCGATCGCAATTTACAGGCGGAACCAGTCGACCCCGGCCCTGGCCCCGCAGCCGGCGGAGGAGATGAACGCTCTCGCGCAAATCATCCGGAGCGACCCGAATGACGAGGGCTGTCGGGGGGCGCCGTCCACCCTGTGCTGGATGGGCGACGAGTTTCCGATCCCTCCCCACTATTCCCCGGCCAGCCACAAGCGGGTCCAGTTCAACACGAGCTACGCGCGGAGCCTGGACCCCGTGGGGACCAGAGAGTCGACCTCCCTGTACCCCGGCAAGCGCACGGAGGCCAAATCCTCATCGGCGTTCGCCGCCAAACAGGCGATCAGATACAAGGTCGGCAGAGCTATGCACGCCGCGCCGAGGGTGGGCCCGCTGAAGGGCCTGCACCACACCGGGTCCTCGCAGATGACCTACCTGCAGTACGCCGACAGGATGCAGAAGGTGGACAACAGCAGCAGCTCGTTCCCCAACCTCGTGAAGAGCTCCTCGGACGAGGCCGAAAAGTGCATCAGGAAGCGCATCACTAAGAACGTATCGAATCCCATTTACAAACGCCAGCGCCGGTCAGCGTCCCAGCCAGACAAGTACAATATCCAGTACCGATCATCTCCCTCGTCCTGCTCCCTGCTGGATTTTTGATTGGCAGGTGGCCCCCCCGTGTGGGCGGCACCCCTAGTGGGGCTAGAGGCGCGCGGTTTCTTGAACCCACACTAACATTCTGTCATTAATATGTCAATGACCATCTAAAAAAAAATGTGTTAGTTTTGAGATAGTTAATATTGATTGACGCATGGGAAAGTTGATATCAATTTTAGAATCGATGCCACCTTTGGTAGTCGGAAATCTAGGCAGTCAAACTTTGGTAAACCTCTTTGTCGGGCTAATGATACTCAAATTGTTATCGAAGGAGAAACGATGGTTATTTTTTATTTTTTTATCGGTGTTTTTTTCCCCCGGGTCAGGGTAGATGAAGGGGTTACGAAGTGGTTATGAAGTGGTCTAACAACGAGTGCCACTGGTGTTATCTTGGACTTGTCACAGAACGTCTAGGACTTTCTGAAACCCTTTACCGCGTGTCCGAGTTCATCCAATATTCTGCGGGAAAAGAGTCGTTAGGTCACGTGTCAGGAACTTTGAACAGGTTCATCCGTCATGGGATATGTCTCTTTTTGTCATTGAAACTTCTGTGCTCTAAAGTAGTGTGCCTTAAATACCCATAATCAGTTGTGTGTTGTCGCAGTGGTTTATCGGCAGATCGTATCTGTTGTCTCAATGGCTTTTTGACTTATTGTATAGTAAGTTCTGAAATGCTTTAATCCGACGATAGTTTTTCTGATAAGTTTTCTAAAAAAGTAATAATAATGCTGCACAAAGCCAGATAACAATAAATAAGTTACAAGTTGGAATGTATCTCAATACACTTACAGAGCCAACTAGACGAGAGATCGTTGGGCTGATAAAGAGTTCTGTGCATGATTTATGCAGGAACTAATCAATTTGACCCCAAAAAAATATTTATTTATTTTTTAAAAGGATTTTGACATAACTTTGTTTGGGATTTCTGCGAACAGATGGCAACAGCCAGTCGCTGGGTTAACTTCTGCTGGCTGACATAAAGCAAAATTATTGTGGAAGAAATTGTATTTAATACAGTAAAAGTATTGCGCATCTTTTTTAAAAAAAAATAATTAATTCCCAAGAAATTTAAAATGAAAACTAATATATTTGTTTGCAATTGAGTATTTTAAACAACTTAACTTGTCAAGGCGAAACAAAAGTTTGAAATTTTGAAATCTTAAGTCAGCATCCGAGCAGTGACTCCGCTAGATTTGGGACCTCGCGATACGTCACCAACACGATAAGACACCCACACAATCCGTTAACTATTATAATCCCACTAACACCCCCCACACACACAAACACACACACACACACACAATCTCACACATCACTGCCAAACACAGACCATTCCATTTTACTATTCGCCACTGTTATTGTCATCGTGGAACAGTCCAGGTTTTTGTGTTTTTTTTTAATGTTTAGCTCAGAGGACCAAATGACCCACGTTCTGTACGCACCTCCCACACACACACACATAAAATAACAGCACACATTTTGTGACGTCACTGCTTTGGGGGTTTCTTAAGGTTTTATATAAAAGTGGTGGAGATATAAAAAAAAATATAACAAAATTTAAATACGTTTCGTTCACAAATGAGTAAAACTGTTTTTCTTTTATCATAAAATGATAAATATCTCTGATGGTTTCATATCTTTTCATATGGCTCCATATAATCTCATATGGTTTCATATGGACAATATGGTCTTATGGCTTCATATGGACTCGTATCGTTTCGTAAGGCTTCATATAATCTCATGTGGTTTTTATATGGTCCAATATGGTTTCATATTTCTCATATGGTTTTACATCGTCACATATGGTTTTAACTGGTTTTTGGTTCCTTTTCGGCTTCATATGCTTCTATATGGTCTCTTTAGATTCACTTGCCATCATTTGGTTTTATGCGTTTTCAAAAGGATACACACAAAAATATATATATATATATTAACGTAAGCCATGAGGCATAAGGCAATAAACTTCGAAATGTATTCAATTATTATTATTGTTTATTTTTTTAAAAATCTCTGAATTTCAAATGCCTCTTATTTAATTCCTACGCGTTCGCTCTCTAGCCCCAAACACTGGGGCATTTTAGGCTGCGCCCCGTGTATTTTAGGCTGTGCCCCGTGTATTTTAGGCTGTGTCCCGTGTATTTATAGGCTATGCCCCTTGCATTGCAGGGTAGATTGTCAAGGTAATACAGTAAAGTGCTAGAATTTCTTTTACACTTGAGGATTGGGTGCAATATTTTCGGTCAGTTTCAAATAGATACTATTCACACACAAAAAGTAATACCTCAATAAATGAACTTGAGTGCAAAATAAGTCTACACATATTCGTTGTTTTTCTTTCGTTTGTTATTGCTTATTCTTATAAGAGTAATATTGTTTTGTTATTCCTTATTCCTATAGGAGTAATATTGTTAAATGTCATTTGATAGTTATTTATGGTAAAGGTCATGAGGGGTTAAGCGAATGAGTGGAAGAAAGCTAGGAGAGAGAGAAGCACAATGAAGTAATGGGTCAGAGGAACGCAAATAAGATAATATAATAATTTGATAATTTATATAGCGCAGTACCCCAGCAAGGAACTGGGCTATTGGCCCTTAAGATGCATATAGTATAACACACATAATTATCAATTCATTCAAGTTCAGTGTAAAACATTGCTATACTAAGTACAAAATGAAATTACAGTGGATATAAGCTACACGCTTTAAAATGAACAATAACCCCCCCTTACCAAACTGAAATTAGAACAATAAACTCCCTTACCAACCTGAAATTAGAACAATAAACCCCCTTACCAACCTGAAATTAGAACAATAAACCCCCTTACCAACCTGAAATTAGAACAATAAACCCCCTTACCAATCTGAAATTAGAACAATAAACCCCCTTACCAATCTGAAATTAGAACAATAAACCCCCTTACCAACCTGAAATTAGAACAATAAACCCCCTTACCAACCTGAAATTAGAACAATAAACCCCCTTACCAACCTGAAATTAGAACAATAAACCCCCTTACCAACCTGAAATTAGAACAATAAACCCCCTTACCAATCTGAAATTAGAACAATAAACCCCCTTACCAATCTGAAACTAGAACAATAAACATCGTCCAACACTGAAGTCAAGACAACTACAACCTTTGTAACACTCAAATGAACCCACCTAGGCCTTGACAGCACTACGTCTGCAAGATTGCTACCGTCCCAAATCGGGGCCCAAGATACACCCCCCCCCCACGGTCGACCCCTTGTTTAAAAAAGAAAGGATTAAGTTTGCATGTCAACCCATACCCCTTCCTTCCCTCCTCAAAGATCTCCAATAACCCCTCCATCCCCCCCACCCCCACCCCCACCCCAGGAGGTAAACAATCCACCAGACCGACGACGAGACGGAGGCAATGCACTAAACTGTTCCCTCGGAGAACCAACAAAAAGGCTTTTGACACGTGCCCCAGGCAGACGGCCCAGGTTAACGGTAAGGTGACAGTTTGTGACCCCCCTACCCTCCTTCCTAGCACTCCACACTCTTGTCCAGGTAAACAAATCGTAGTAGTAGCGGTTGTGAAAACGACCTTCAGGAATAATGGTTACAAGAGGGAGAGGGAAAAAACTCGAGCAAACACACGAGGGCAACAGATCCGTGGTTTCGTTCTATTTCCAGCCCTGACGTGTTGCTGCGTGACCTCCCAACCCAATGCAAAGGTTTCTCTTTTTTTCCTTGTCACTGATTGTTCAAACAGAAGATAATCTGATGCAGTGCGGCTAGGGACGTAATCACCGAGTGACAGAAAACTACGGAGTTGTAATTTAAATTTAAAAAAAAATTAATTAAAAAAAAATAACATTTAAAAAAAAAGGATGAGGAAAAATATAAAAGCCGGAAGTCGGAAGAAAAGTTGGAATAAAAAAATGTGGAAAAGGAAATAAAAGACTTTTTTAAAAAGAAAGAAAGAAAAGAATATACTACATGAGAGAAAGAGGTAGAGAGAGAGGTGTAGAAGGAAGTAAGCAGAAATAAAGGAAGCAGGGGGAAAAAAGAACAAAAATAGGAAACACGAAAGAAGAGAAATAAATAAAGAAAGCGCAAGAAAGACACGCCAAAAGAAGACAGGGAAAGAAAGAAAAAAACGCCGCCCTGGTAATGTGCAACTTTAAATCTTACCAAGAAAAAAAAACGGGATTATTTCCCAGTCTCTGGCTGACTAATAAAGCAATTTTTCTTTCTTTGTGTTCGGCTAAACAAATACCCCCCCCCCAAACACACACACTCTAACCCACCCATCTTAAATATTCAACCCAAAAAAGCATATTTTAAAAAGATATGTTGTGGAATAATTAAGAGGAGAAAAAAATCACCTTACATAGAATGGCAATATTAGTCAATCATAACGTAGGCCTTTTTTTTCTCTTTATAATATTATATTATTAGTTTTTTCCCTTTTCATTTTTAATTGAGAAATAGAAAATTTTAAATATAAGAAAGGTTAAAACTTTCACTGTGCCAAGTCCCCCTCCCCCACGCCTCTTTATCTGCATTTAACAAATTGTATTGGGGAAGAAAAAAAAAGGGAAAAAACACACAACACTTTCGCAATACTCAACAACATGTTGGTCTTTTATTAAAGGGCAATAATCCAAACACCACAACTTAACGGGGAACTCCCATTATTGTCCAAACAGAATACTTTATGTTTTGACACGTTGGGCCCTCGGCCGTTTGTCTTGTCGCTCTCGCGTTTGACCCACTTGAGTCACAACAAAACGTCAACGGGAAAGTGACATGTTATGAAGGGTCACTTGTCAGGCGGCTCTTTATTAAATGTATGAGTCTCCGGCTCTCACAGCCGCCGGCTGAAACTTAAACCCAAGAGTCATTTTTTTTTAACGGATGCGTTTGATTGAAATGGAGAGGGGGAAACAAAAGATTGCACAATTTTTTATTTTTTTTTATTTAAAAACTATAACTCTATGTCGTATTCATGTCACCAACTGTCACAAAGTCGTTGTAGATCAGTGGAATTTACTCACGTCGTCATTTCAACGAAGCCCACTTCCTTCCCCAACACGATAAAGGTCTTGACCTAAGACAACTTGATTGTCTGGGACTCGCACAGTGACGCGTAAGGCGTGAGTACGCTGCGTCGTTGTCTAGGGCCTCACGCTATACTTTAGGGACAGACTTTTCTGGGGGGGAGGGGGGGCTTTACGCTTCAGTGGGGTCTGACGTTTCTAGCTGTGGCCTCATGCTTCTGGGGGGTCTGACGTTTCTAGCAGTGAACTCATGCTTCAGGGGGTCTGACGTTTCTAGCTGTGGCCTCAAGCTTCAGGGGGTCTGACGTTTCTAGCAGTGGCCTCATGCTTCAGGGGGTCTGACGTTTCAAGCAGTGACCTCATGCTTCAGGGAGTCTGACGTTTCTAGCTGTGGCCTCATGCTTCTGGGGGGTCTGACGTTTCTAGCAGTGGCCTCATGCTTCAGGGGGTCTGACGTTTCTAGCTGTGGCCTCAAGCTTCAGGGGGTCTGACGTTTCTAGCAGTGGCCTCATGCTTCAGGGGGTCTGACGTTTCAAGCAGTGACCTCATGCTTCAGGGAGTCTGACGTTTCTAGCTGTGGCCTAATGCTTCAGGGGGTCTGACGTTTCTAGCAGTGGCCTCATGCTTCAGGGGGTCTGAAGTTTCTAGCAGTGGCCTCATGCTTCAGGGGGTCTGAAGTTTCTAGCAGTGGCCTCATGCTTCAGGGGGTCTGAAGTTTCTAGCAGTGGCCTCATGCTTCAGGGGGTCTGACGTTTCTAGCAGTGGCCTCATGCTTCAGGGGGTCTGACGTTTCTAGCAGTGGCCTCATGCTTCAGGGGATGTGAGGTTTCTAGCAGTGGCATGCTTTAGAGGGTATGACGTTTCTAACAGTGATATGCTTCAGAGGAGGCTAACCTTATATGCAGACATTATCATACCCGCAGAGGGGCACTACCGAGAATGAATTTATTTTTTATCTTTGGTGGGAGCAGCAGCAATAAGCCGATGACGCATGTTATGTATCACACCCCACCCCCATAACCCCCACTCCCTTGTTATAAGGAACATTGTGACCGTATTGAGCCCCACATGCTTGCTCTGATAACACGACTTGAATAGAAAAGGCTGTGGGGTGTGGGGGGGGGGAGAGATCATCGCATGGCTTTCCCCTGGTCCCCCCGATGCTGTTAAGACGGCCATCTTAACAAGGTGGATCTGGAGCGCATTGAGTCGAGAACCCCGGGTGTTTGAGTTTAGACAGATTTACAGTAAGTAAAACGGTCTACTTTCTGGTGTCCTTGCACTTCCAGAAAATAGTTCTCATAAGTCACCACCAGTCAACAGGGTTTACATCCGCGATCTGCGACGGGTAGCCAATGGGAGGGGAGGGCGGTTGTTTGCGGTAAACTTACATGAAAAGTCTAACTGGGGGTGGGTGGGCGGGGGGTATGTTGTAACAAGTACAATCAGGAAAACACGAGTGCGTAACTCCAAACTGGATAGGATGCACTTTACAACGGCGGAAGTCTCGGTTGCGAAGAGTGGTTAGTCCTCTATTACTTCCCCCTATTCATCGTTGTGCTAGCGCTTACTCATATTATAATATACACGGCTGAGCAGCATCTGATTTAAAGTGGGGATGCGACTGAGACGCTCGGAATTGTTTCAAGATCTACATGAGTATACGTTTGGCTCTGAACTTTGCCTAACATTAACATTGCCTAACTGCCTAACATGCAGTTCACTTTCCTAACAACGAGATGTTAGAAACTAATCTTGCCGCAGTTGCAAATATTTGCTAAGTATAAGCAGCTCGATAATGAAACATAGGGAAGTTATATAGATATTAGGAGAAAGAGATAAAGGTGAGTGTGTGGGGTGATATTTATGCTAGTTGTGGGGTTCATTACATGCATTACTAAACTTTGGTGTCTGGCAGCAGGCAGTAAGATTTATAGCTTCGCGGGCCGCAAGTAGTCTGCTAGTTTAAGTTTAAGACCCATTTGCGGTAGTGCAACGCTCTGATTCACAATGTCCCTGGGTAGAACAGACACGGGTTGTAGAACAGACGCGGGTTGTAGAACAGACGCGGGTTGTAGAACAGACGCGGGTTGTAGAACAGACGCGGGTTGTAGAACAGACGCGGGTTGTAGAACAGACGCGGGTTGTAGAACAGACGCGGGTTGTAGAACAGACGCGGTTTGTAGAACAGACGCGGGTTGTAGAACAGACGCGGGTTGTAGAACAGACACGGGGTGTAGAACAGACACGGGTTGTAGAACAGACGCGGGTTGGAGGCTCGGATTCACAATGACCTGGGTAGAACAGACGCGGGTTGTAGAACAGACGCGGGCTGTAGAACAGACGCGGGTTGTAGAACAGACGCGGGTTGTAGAACAGACGCGAGTTGTAGAACAGACGCGGGTTGTAGAACAGACGCGGGTTGTAGAACAGACACGGGTTGTAGAACAGACACGGGTTGTAGAACAGACACGGGTTGTAGAACAGACGCGGGTTGGAGGCTCTGATTCACAATGTCCCTGGGTAGAACAGACGCGGGTTGGAGGCTCTGATTCACAATGTCCCTGGGTAGAACAGACGCGGGTTGTAGAACAGACGCGGGTTGTAGAACAGACGCGGGTTGTAGAACAGACACGGGTTGTAGAACAGACACGGGTTGGAGGCTCTGATTCACAATGTCCCTGGGTAGAACAGACGCGGGTTGTAGAACAGACACGGGTTGTAGAACAGACACGGGTTGTAGAACAGACACGGGTTGGAGGCTCTGATTCACAATGTCCCTGGGTAGAACAGACGCGGGTTGGAGGCTCTGATTCACAATGTCCCTGGGTAGAACAGACGCGGGTTGTAGAACAGACACGGGTTGTAGAACAGACACGGGTTGTAGAACAGACACGGGTTGGAGGCTCTGATTCACAATGTCCCTGGGTAGAACAGACGCGGGTTGGAGGCTCTGATTCACAATGTCCCTGGGTAGAACAGACGCGGGTTGGAGGCTCTGATTCACAATGTCCCTGGGTAGAACAGACGCGGGTTGGAGGCTCTGATTCACAATGTCCCTGGGTAGAACAGACGCGGGTTGGAGGCTCTGATTCACAATGTCCCTGGGTAGAACAGACGCGGGTTGGAGGCTCTGATTCACAATGTCCCTGGGTAGAACAGACGCGGGTTGGAGGCTCTGATTCACAATGTCCCTGGGTAGAACAGACGCGGGTTGGAGGCTCTGATTCACAATGTCCCTGGGTAGAACAGACGCGGGTTGGAGGCTCTGATTCACAATGTCCCTGGGTAGAACAGACGCGGGTTGGAGGCTCTGATTCACAATGTCCCTGGGTAGAACAGACGCGGGTTGGAGAACAGACGCGGGTTGTAGAACAGACGCGGGTTGTAGAACAGACACGGGTTGTAGAACAGACACGGGTTGGAGGCTCTGATTCACAATGTCCCTGGGTAGAACAGACGCGGGTTGTAGAACAGACGCGGGTTGTAGAACAGACGCGGGTTGTAGAACAGACACGGGTTGTAGAACAGACACGGGTTGGAGGCTCTGATTCACAATGTCCCTGGGTAGAACAGACGCGGGTTGTAGAACAGACACGGGTTGTAGAACAGACACGGGTTGTAGAACAGACACGGGTTGTAGAACAGACACGGGTTGTAGAACAGACACGGGTTGGAGGCTCTGATTCACAATGTCCCTGGGTAGAACAGACGCGGGTTGGAGGCTCTGATTCACAATGTCCCTGGGTAGAACAGACGCGGGTTGGAGGCTCTGATTCACAATGTCCCTGGGTAGAACAGACGCGGGTTGGAGGCTCTGATTCACAATGTCCCTGGGTAGAACAGACGCGGGTTGGAGGCTCTGATTCACAATGTCCCTGGGTAGAACAGACGCGGGTTGGAGGCTCTGATTCACAATGTCCCTGGGTAGAACAGACGCGGGTTGGAGAACAGACGCGGGTTGTAGAACAGACGCGGGTTGTAGAACAGACGCGGGTTGTAGAACAGACGCGGGTTGTAGAACAGACGCGGGTTGTAGAACAGACGCGGGTTGTAGAACAGACGCGGGTTGTAGAACAGACGCGGGTTGTAGAACAGACGCGGTTTGTAGAACAGACGCGGGTTGTAGAACAGACGCGGGTTGTAGAACAGACACGGGGTGTAGAACAGACACGGGTTGTAGAACAGACGCGGGTTGGAGGCTCGGATTCACAATGACCTGGGTAGAACAGACGCGGGTTGTAGAACAGACGCGGGCTGTAGAACAGACGCGGGTTGTAGAACAGACGCGGGTTGTAGAACAGACGCGAGTTGTAGAACAGACGCGGGTTGTAGAACAGACGCGGGTTGTAGAACAGACACGGGTTGTAGAACAGACACGGGTTGTAGAACAGACACGGGTTGTAGAACAGACGCGGGTTGGAGGCTCTGATTCACAATGTCCCTGGGTAGAACAGACGCGGGTTGGAGGCTCTGATTCACAATGTCCCTGGGTAGAACAGACGCGGGTTGTAGAACAGACGCGGGTTGTAGAACAGACGCGGGTTGTAGAACAGACACGGGTTGTAGAACAGACACGGGTTGGAGGCTCTGATTCACAATGTCCCTGGGTAGAACAGACGCGGGTTGTAGAACAGACACGGGTTGTAGAACAGACACGGGTTGTAGAACAGACACGGGTTGGAGGCTCTGATTCACAATGTCCCTGGGTAGAACAGACGCGGGTTGGAGGCTCTGATTCACAATGTCCCTGGGTAGAACAGACGCGGGTTGTAGAACAGACACGGGTTGTAGAACAGACACGGGTTGTAGAACAGACACGGGTTGGAGGCTCTGATTCACAATGTCCCTGGGTAGAACAGACGCGGGTTGGAGGCTCTGATTCACAATGTCCCTGGGTAGAACAGACGCGGGTTGGAGGCTCTGATTCACAATGTCCCTGGGTAGAACAGACGCGGGTTGGAGGCTCTGATTCACAATGTCCCTGGGTAGAACAGACGCGGGTTGGAGGCTCTGATTCACAATGTCCCTGGGTAGAACAGACGCGGGTTGGAGGCTCTGATTCACAATGTCCCTGGGTAGAACAGACGCGGGTTGGAGGCTCTGATTCACAATGTCCCTGGGTAGAACAGACGCGGGTTGGAGGCTCTGATTCACAATGTCCCTGGGTAGAACAGACGCGGGTTGGAGGCTCTGATTCACAATGTCCCTGGGTAGAACAGACGCGGGTTGGAGGCTCTGATTCACAATGTCCCTGGGTAGAACAGACGCGGGTTGGAGAACAGACGCGGGTTGTAGAACAGACGCGGGTTGTAGAACAGACACGGGTTGTAGAACAGACACGGGTTGGAGGCTCTGATTCACAATGTCCCTGGGTAGAACAGACGCGGGTTGTAGAACAGACGCGGGTTGTAGAACAGACGCGGGTTGTAGAACAGACACGGGTTGTAGAACAGACACGGGTTGGAGGCTCTGATTCACAATGTCCCTGGGTAGAACAGACGCGGGTTGTAGAACAGACACGGGTTGTAGAACAGACACGGGTTGTAGAACAGACACGGGTTGTAGAACAGACACGGGTTGTAGAACAGACACGGGTTGGAGGCTCTGATTCACAATGTCCCTGGGTAGAACAGACGCGGGTTGGAGGCTCTGATTCACAATGTCCCTGGGTAGAACAGACGCGGGTTGGAGGCTCTGATTCACAATGTCCCTGGGTAGAACAGACGCGGGTTGGAGGCTCTGATTCACAATGTCCCTGGGTAGAACAGACGCGGGTTGGAGGCTCTGATTCACAATGTCCCTGGGTAGAACAGACGCGGGTTGGAGGCTCTGATTCACAATGTCCCTGGGTAGAACAGACGCGGGTTGGAGAACAGACGCGGGTTGTAGAACAGACGCGGGTTGTAGAACAGACACGGGTTGTAGAACAGACACGGGTTGGAGGCTCTGATTCACAGTGTCCCTGGGTAGAACAGACGCGGGTTGTAGAACAGACGCGGGTTGTAGAACAGACGCGGGTTGTAGAACAGACACGGGTTGTAGAACAGACACGGGTTGGAGGCTCTGATTCACAATGTCCCTGGGTAGAACAGACGCGGGTTGTAGAACAGACACGGGTTGTAGAACAGACACGGGTTGTAGAACAGACACGGGTTGGAGGCTCTGATTCACAATGTCCCTGGGTAGAACAGACGCGGGTTGGAGGCTCTGATTCACAATGTCCCTGGGTAGAACAGACGCGGGTTGGAGGCTCTGATTCACAATGTCCCTGGGTAGAACAGACGCGGGTTGGAGGCTCTGATTCACAATGTCCCTGGGTAGAACAGACGCGGGTTGGAGGCTCTGATTCACAATGTCCCTGGGTAGAACAGACGCGGGTTGGAGGCTCTGATTCACAATGTCCCTGGGTAGAACAGACGCGGGTTGGAGGCTCTGATTCACAATGTCCCTGGGTAGAACAGACGCGGGTTGGAGGCTCTGATTCACAATGTCCCTGGGTAGAACAGACGCGGGTTGGAGGCTCTGATTCACAATGTCCCTGGGTAGAACAGACGCGGGTTGTAGAACAGACACGGGTTGTAGAACAGACACGGGTTGGAGGCTCTGATTCACAATGTCCCTGGATAGAACAGACACGGGTTGTAGAAAAGACACGGGTTGTAGAACAGACACGGGTTGTAGAACAGACACGGGTTGTAGAACAGACACGGGCTGTAGAACAGACACGGGTTGTAGAACAGACACGGGTTGTAGAACAGACACGGGTTGTAGAACAGACACGGGTTGTAGAACAGACACGGGTTGTAGAACAGACACGGGTTGTAGAACAGACACGGGTTGTAGAACAGACACGGGTTGTAGAACAGACACGGGTTGGAGGCTCTGATTCACAATGTCCCTGGATAGAACAGACACGGGTTGTAGAAAAGACACGGGTTGTAGAACAGACACGGGTTGTAGAACAGACACGGGTTGTAGAACAGACACGGGTTGTAGAACAGACACGGGTTGTAGAACAGACACGGGTTGTAGAACAGACACGGGTTGTAGAACAGACACGGGTTGTAGAACAGACACGGGTTGTAGAACAGACACGGGTTGTAGAACAGACACGGGTTGTAGAACAGACACGGGTTGTAGAACAGACACGAGTTGGAGACACGCCCTGTCATCTAATCATTGGGTAAGCGTCGAACTGTGGCATAGGCGCGGCCATGTTGACACACCCACCCATCCACCCAGAATCTGGTCCGCCACGAGACATATTTGGGCCCAGTATATACAACAATATACGAGTGGTATACGTGCACAACTTCAGGTTTAAAACTCAATCCCCCCCCCCACAACCTCTCAGGATGCAGCCGGCTAGAAATTTTAATATTCTCTATAGACCGGTGCTTCTCAAACCTTTTCGTATGGCGGACCGGCAGGAATTTTTCTATTGCATTATTTTACCTGTGCTGACGTGGTAGCGAAATGTAATTTGTTTTATTTTATTTGTTTCGTTTTATTTGCTAATTGCCGGAAAATTGACGTATTCTATATGGTTAGTATTAACTATTAATAGTTGAAAATGTAAGATTATAATTATATTTTTCTGTCCTTTCTTGATAACTTCTGCGGACCGTCGGCGGATGGCCCACGGAACGGCACCGGTCCGCGGACCATCACTTTGAGAGGCGTACCTGGGGGATGCGGACCATCACTTTGAGTAGCACTGCTATAGATTTGATTATTTATAGCAAGGACTCAGAGGCGTACCTGGGGGATGCTGACCGCACAGGGTGACACCATCACAGGGGGGTGACACCATCACATGGGGTGACACCATCACATGGGGTGACACCATCACAGGGGGTGACACCATCACAGGGGGTGACACCATCACAGGAGGTGACACCATCACAGGAGGTGACACCATCACAGGGAGTGACACTATCACATGGGGTGACACCAAAGGGTTAAATTCTGTATGCCTCATTATTTGGCACTGACAGACTCAGAGGAGATCTATGGGGTAAGTCGTGAGGGGGTGACACTGACGTTACGCACTGGGTAAAACCAACCCTAGGGACGCTTCTGCAAGGATTATCTATTGAAGCCTGTAAAGAAGAAATAATGTAAACTTCCACAAATTTTGACTGAAGTTCAAAAGATTAAATACCGTGTTTTCAAATAACAGGGGAACAAAAGTGCAGTTAGTATCATCATAGACCAGACGGATGTTTTTCTCCAGTTCCCGTTTCTCCAACCGCGAAGCCAACATTTAAATTACAACCAGTTACAGATATGATAAAAGAGAGATAATCAGTACTTTATTTTTACGAAAGTTATATCACAAAGTTAACTCCCATGATAGGTTGAAAAATTCTCTACCACTGGATGCACGCCTCACAGAGGTAAGGAAAGCCGGCGCTCCCAGTCTGAGATAAGAATGTAACAATATAAACGTGGCTTCAAAAAAAATAGTTTGGGATGGGAGAATGTTAAAATATGTTACAGTAACATGGCCTACACCAGATTTATTAGGTGATGGGAGAATGTTAAAATATGTCACAGTAACATGGCCTACACCAGATTTATTAGGTGATGGGAGAATGTTAAAATATGTTACAGTAACATGGCCTACACCAGATTTATTAGGTGATGGGAGAATGTTAAAATATGTTACAGTAACATGGCCTACACCAGATTTATTAGGTGATGGGAGAATGTTAAAATATGTTACAGTAACATGGCCTACACAAGATTTATGAGGTGATGGAAGAATGTTAAAATATGTTACAGTAACATGGCCTACACCAGATTTATCAGGTGATGGGAGAATGTTAAAATATGTTATAGTAACATGGCCTACACAAGATTTATCAGGTGATGGGAGAATGTTAAAATATGTTATAGTAACATGGCCTACACAAGATTTATTAGGCCAGAAATTAAACATCACCCATCTTAGCCAATCATACTTACTCTCTGTCCATCACGAAGCCAATCAGGATTCAGCTACTTGGCTATGAATCTAGGAACTAAGAAACTCGAAGTTATAAACAAACTCAGGAGAGATATGTATTTTTTAAATTTTTTATTAGATCACACATAATTTGTTGTGACCCATACTTTACCTAAAGATCACAGCAGTGTCCAGTGTATCACACTGACCAAAATAAGCACACCCCTAGAGCAATCATAACCATATAGTTAAATTAATCAAGCTGTCAGTCATTCTTGATTTTGAAGATGGTACATCACAACTGGTCCTGTATGACATAGGTGTCCCAGTATGACATAGGTGTTCCAGTATGACATAGGTGTCCCAGTATGACATAGGTGTCCCAGTATGACATAGGTGTCCCAGTATGACATAGGTGTTCCAGTATGACATAGGTGTCCCCGTATGATATAGGTGTCCCAGCATGGCATATACAATGTTCACAATGTGGTCAGAGCTTCCCCATTAGAATTCCAAATCTTGTAGTCAATAGAAGAATATTCTCTACCTGCGCAGAATAAATTAAATGTTAAAATATAAGAAAATACTGAATACAGTAGACTACAGACATTTTTAAAATAAAAATATGAACACAATCATGAATACAAAAACAAAACAACTACTGTGCACAAGTAAATGGATAACATGCAAACAGGTTATGAGTGAGCCTGCCAGGACATAACAAAACAGCAAACGTTTCGGCAAAGAGCCTTCCTCAAAGAACAAATAGTACACAAATAAAACGAATATAAAGAAATAACAAATAATAACTTAGCTGCGGTGTAATCCAAAAGAGATCCAAAAATATCAATTGTAAGAAGAGAGTAGTATGAGCTTATATAGGAAAGGAGAGAGTGGGTGTGGCAAATCATTTAGGTTGTCAGCGCAAACACAACATTCATCCCATGTGGTGCAAGGGTCCCATACTCTTGGATTAGTCTATTCTCCAGACTGGCCCTGCCGGGTGTGTTCGTGTAAGAGACCATGGCGGTGACAGACAGGTCATCGACGCCCATATGGTTGCAACCATTGAAGTGTCGGGAGACAGGACACTGCTTGTCTTGTGTTATCACGCACAAGCATGCTCTGGGATACGACCTCCCCGTCTCACCTATGTATTTCAAAAAGCAGCGCTTACACAAAATGGTGTAGACCACATTAAGGCTGGTGCAAAGAAAGCCATTCCTAAACTTAAATATACCCTTAGGGAAGACAATCTGGTCCGCCTGGGTAACAAAATGACATGTCTTACAGCGACGACGGCCGCATGGTTTAGTGCCCAGATGGGAGGGTGGAATACAAAGGGGACTATGAACAAGCAAGTCTCGCAGATTTTTGTCCCTCCTGAATACAATGAGGGGTGGGGCGGAGAATATGTTGTTAGTATCAGGGTCCTGGAGGAGGATGGCGCGGTTTTTCAAAAAAATTTCTTTGGCCCTGATGTTGTGGGGATGGTAAGTGAGAACCAGTTTGCTCCTCTCATTACTATCGCTGACGTGTGATACAAGGCATCGGCATGAGTGAAGTTTTTAACTCGCTGAAGAGCAGATTGTAGTATAGCTTCAGGGTAAGTATTTTTGTATAAAAAACTCCATCATTTCCAACGATTTTTCCCCAAAAGTCCTCCTGAGATTGACACAGTCTACAGAGGCAAAGAAGTTGAGAATTGGGGATAGAGTCCTGACAGGATTTGGGACGAGAAGAGGGATAGAGTAGGTAACAGTGGCTGTCTGTAGTCTTACCCAGATTTTGTTTCACTACTGTGCACAACAAGGCTTTCAGAATATGTGGACCACAGGGCCACTGAGAAATGTGTGCCCAGAATCTGAGGCCCACAAGTTGAGATACTCTGCCCAAGGGCATCAGTGCCATTGAAATTTTCTAGCCCAAGAATTCATCAAGTCAAAGCCATGGTGAAATTCAAAACACACAAAACACAAAACTTGGTAAATTGTCCATACTCTCAACACCAGCTCCACCTAAACACCTTTATGAAACACAAAAACAAAGGGGATGCAAAACTGAAAAGAAAAATCACTCCGCTACTAAAACATCGTTCCGCTACTAAAACATCGTTCCGCTACTAAAACATCGTTCCGCTACTAAAACATCGTTCCGCTACAAAAACATCGTTCCGCTACAAAAACATCGTTCCGCTACTAAAACATCGTTCCGCTACTAAAACATCGTTCCGCTACTAAAACATCGTTCCGCTACTAAAACATCGTTCCGCTACTAAAACATCGTTCCGCTACAAAAACATCGTTCCGCTACTAAAACATCGTTCCGCTACAAAAACATCATTCCGCTACTAAAACTTCATTGGACTACTAAAACATCGATCCGCTACTAAAACATCATTTCACTACTAAAACATCATTGCACTAAGAAAACAAAACTATTTACTGATGGTCATCTTGAACTTGGTGGCTGGTGAAACTTGAACGGATTTGGTATCCACACCGCAGCCGGAATGTGTGAAGTCCTGGATTTTAAACATCAGCTGGGGAATAATAATAATAATAATTTGAAAACTTATTTAGCATAGTATCCCAGCCACACCGCTTCATATAAAAAAATAATTTTAAATAGAATATTTAAAGATACATTCACTTTAAAAAAAAACATTCATATCATGATAATTAAACAAAACGCATATGACATGTATGGCACATATAACCAACGTTTATCAATCAGACAAATGTCAGAGTGTCAGTACGGAAGATACAGTTTTCAAAAATTGTGTTTTGAGAGCAGTTAGAAGGCCTGAAAAGTAGGAATAAGAATGTTACAACTGTGTGATGGGAGACAATTCCATTGTTCAGATCACAAAACAAGAAGGATCTTTAGCCGAACGTTTTAGTGTGCATGCATGTCTTAGGAACAGAAAGAATACATGCAGTAGAGTGCAGCTGAAGAGTGGGTTTGGGAAGAGATAAGTTCAGTAAGACTGGAATGGAAAGAGTTGGGGGTGGGGGAATGTTAGGCTTTTGGTTAGTGAAATTATTATTACTAATTTTTTTTTGTTATTATATAAAATGTGCTCTAGATACTAATTGGAAAATCCATATATTATTTGTGGTTATCAAATATCCAAGACACAAAAATTTGTGCAAGGTCATCCTAAAACTTGATTATTTTTAAAAGCCATCAAACCATAAGTGATTGTTTAGAAATGAAAAAGGCAAGAATACATAATGTTTTGTAGCGTGTTTTAAAGATAATTTAATTAATTCAATCTAGATACTTGATGGAATGAATGTTTTTAAGACACATATATTTTTAAGACTCTCACATATTATTTTATGTCTAGATGTATAACTGAAAAATATCTTTAACCTTTTTCATATTTTTATTTTTATTTCACTTCTTTTGTAGCTTACTACTTTGTAAGAATAACATTTTTGGTAAAAAAAACTTTGAAAATTAATAATCGGAATTTAAACCCATCAAACAAACAAAATACAGAATGAGCACAGAAAAAAAAATTATAATTTTTCTTCGCTTCTTTTCAAGACATCAAATAAAAATATGAGGATCACTGCTGCTGATAGTGATGAAGACCAATCCAAAATTCCAAATTGTAAACGAGACTGAGAGGTGAACCGCTTCAAGCCACAAACCTGGGCATATGAGTTGTTCCCCCTACAGAAGGCATCTTCCACAGTGGGGGCAGGAAGGCCCTGTTCGGTGCCGCTGAAAGTGACCGTAGCTGCCAGGAGGGCTTGTTGGTCTTTACTTGTAAATTTCTGACCTGTCAACAATAATGGACGTTTAGAGAATTGAAATATTTTCTTTTGAATATTTATATAATAAAATTCCTCCAGAATTCAATTAAAAAAATATTGCCAAACTTCCTTTAGGTTATTTACTCCAACTTAAACTACTTTAGTAGACACCCTCTTTACTCCTAATAAATGGGGCTTTATTTGGAAACTGATATTTAAATATAGACTTTCATTTTTGCCTTATCAAAGGGGCATAACTCCCTGCACAACTAACTTTCTTATTTTTTTAATTAAAGTTTTTCATTTGCAATTTAGTCTAACATTTTTATAATTAAAAATCACAATAAATATCCGACTTACAATGCAAACAGTTGAGCACAAAAATCTGTTTGAATACTTCAAAACCCCAGACTTCATTAACTTCTACATTTAATTTAGGGGATCATTTCATCTTTTTCACTTCACATCTTCAAAAAACACTACAAAATTGTAATAAACGTGAAAAGACATAGAGACATCCAGATTTCTTTGCCAAGAAAATTGACACACACAGGTCAAGCATCAATCAATGTTTCAGGTGGTCATCTGTATTAGCAGTAAGGTAGCTTCACACATACTAAATGAGACTTAACTTTAAAGCTCAAGACATTTTCCTGTGTGATGGGCAGGAAGGGGTTGATATTGTTGCTTCATCAAGTTTTAACAGGTTGCAAACACAATTTTAGTTTAATTTTTAATAAAAGTGAATGACAAATAGTTCTTGCCGATATTCCAAATGAGTTCTTTTTTATTACTGGACAACATGACAGAGCCTTGAGTCGGTGTTCCCTCAAATGATGAAATTGGGGCCCTAGAGAAATAAAGTGATAATTATTATTGGTTGAAATGGGTTAACATTAAAATAGTTACTTGTGTACAAAAAGACATAATTTGACATCAATTTTTCTATAGCTTGAAATGTACTTGTATAGCATGACTATAAAAAGATTAAATAATTAAAACTGATATTGACTACCAATTTAAATCTCCTGCATAATGATAGGGAAAATTTCCATTTCTCTCTACACGATAATAAGTAATCTGATAGAGCTCCCACGCTTATTTCTATGGACAGCAACAGTGATGGAATCAACTACCTGGTGTAGAATGGAATATGCAGCTCACAGTATTCAAAGTTGTTCTTTATCTGGTCGTTCAACTTCAACTGCACAGTGATGGCCGCTCTTATGTCTTCAGGCTGATGAGAGATATAGCTAGAATTTAGATTTAAGTTACATAAGAAACACCAAGTAATGGGGTGGTGTCAAATCCCCGGAGGATAAGAACTACCGTATTTTTTCAGGTATAGGCTGCACTCCCCACTCCAGCAATTAAGTATTTAAATAAAGAGTCCACGCAGTCTCACAATTTTTTAAAAATAAATAGGGGTCTACCGATATATCGGCACCAATATCTGGATATCGGCAATATTGGTATCGGTAGCATGTAAAGGTCCCGATATTGACGTCACTGATATTTCATAATAAGTGACATTTTGACCCCAAAAAAAACGGAAACAAAAAAACTATCATTTAGATTTACAATATCTCGACAAATTAATATATCAACCCCGATATCGGTATTGAAATAGTCAAATGAGTCCTAGTATTAATATGTGCAGCCACGATACTGTGTGCCATGTGCTGTGATATTGTTTAGGTATCTGCCGATTTTCGTATACTCAGAAATACTGTGTAAATAGTGCCGATGCCAAGTATACCGTAATTGCTCTAATAAATGTATAACATTGAACATGTAAACATTATGTTCACATAATTGCTCTAATACTAACAGCAAAGATGCACGCATAATCGCAGATGTCTAAAACATTTCGCTTCGTATGGAATAACAAAATGTACCGTGTGCAGACTTGCTGTTATTGGCAACCATTCAACCTTCAACCTCATTTTCACTTATTACTATTACTTTGTTATCATTGTTTCATTCATAAAAGGTGGCCGTGTGCAAAAGCCATTAAACTATTGGTTAGAATTAATAATTATGAGTCAAGTTTGAAGTTTCAAAAGGACTTCCTATTTTTGCTTGTACATTTTTATAAAGGACGGTTCATTTTGTTATGAGTCCTATGTAGGTCATGATCTGGAACTTGTAAACACATCAGAAACTTCGTTTCGGGGAGAAAAAAAATCGGTAATATCGGCAAAACTGGATATCGGTAGACCCCTTAATTATAAAACATAAATAATTACGAGTAATAAATTTAAGAATGCCGTCATCAAATATGACCGCTGTTATTTTTGTCCTAACAAATACTCATACCGGCACTCATATCGGAAAAAAATATCGGTAATATCGGCAAAAATGCATATTGGTAGACCCCTAATATTTTAAATAATTACGAGTGCTAAATTTAAGAATGACGTCATCAAATATGACCGCTGTTATTTTTGTCCTAACAAATACTCATATCGGCACTCATATTAGTCATATAGGAAAAAAATATCTGTAATATCGGCAAAAATGCATATCGGTAGACCCCTAATATTTTAAATAATTACGAGTGATAAATTTAAGAATGACGTCATCAAATTTGACCGCTGTTATTTTTGTCCTAACAAATACTCATATCGGCAAAAAATATCGGTAATATCTGCGAAAATGCATATCGGTAGTCCCCTAATATAAAAGATAAATAATTAGGAGTGATAAATTTAAGAATGATGTCATCAAATATGACCGCTGGTTTTTGTCCTAACAAATACCCTATCGGCACTCATATCAGAAAAAAATATCGGTAATATCGGCAAAAATGCAAATCGGTAGTCCCCTCATATAAAAGATAAATAATTACGAGTGATAAATTTAAGAATGACTTCATCAAATATTACCGCTGGTTTTTGTCCGAACAAATATTCATATCGGCACTCATATCGGCAAAAAAAATATCGGTAATATCGGTATCGGCAATATCGGCAAAAAGGCATATCGGTAGACCCCTAAAAATAAATATTACAAATACTGGTGTATAAAAGAGTTCAGCTTTTAGTTAGGTACGGCATATAACCTCAGAACCAAAAGGTTGCACTGTAAAATAAATGTACCAAAAAATCTCAGCCGGTCTTTATACACCCGACCCCCCTCCCCCACAAACTGAACCAACAAAATATGCACTGACCCTCAAATCACTAAAATGCGCGAAGACTCAAAAAAATCAAACATTTAAATCAGGGGTCTCAAACTCAATTTGCCTGGGGGCCACATGAGTCAGAGTCTGGGTGATGCTGGGAAGCATAGAAAAAAGTACAACTGTTCAGTCTCCCCCATCTTTATTCATTATTATTTATTAAAGGTTCAAACATTGACTTAACTGGCAGTACTCTTGCTGCCTTTGCTATACCTACTGCTCCTTGCTTGAAGAGACCTGGCTGCATTTCCTCTTACACAGCTGAAGCACATTTGGCTTGAGGGAGGAAGCAGTCGAGACCCTCAGTAAAGCTTGAAGATGATCATCACTGAGTTTTGACCTGTACTTGGATTTAATGAATTTCATGGTGGAGAACAACTTTTCACACATATAAAAATTGTCCAAGCTTGTCTGCTTTTCCATTCACCTTCCTGAACTTAGCTTTCAGATGAGAGTTGCAATGCAAGTCGATGAGTTCCATCTGCAACACAGGAGGGGCATCTTGGACATCAAAAGAGAAGTGGTCAGCAAACATTTTAAAATCGGCTTTGTGATTCTTAAAGTCTGCAAATTGGTGAACAAATTCTTCCTGTAGCTTTTCAATGGCATCAATATATTCCTCACCATCCAATGGCATGTCCACATCAACGAGTGCCTTGCATCCTGGGAAATGGCAGAGGTTTTACTGAGAGAGCTGGGCTTTCCATTAAATAAGTTTTGTGGAAAATGCTCTCACATTTTCATAGGCAGCACTGACAAGCTGCTCCTGTCCTTGTAACTTCTTGATCAGTACATTCAGCTCCTGTGTGATGTCAACAAGAGAAGCTAAGTCCATGAGTCATTTGGGATCACTTAGCACAGGAACAGCCATCCCATCGTTCTCTCCATGAAAGCTTTCACTTCTGTTCTCAACTCAAAAAACCCCTTCAAGCAGGTTCCCCTGCTGAGCCAACGCACCTCAGTAAAGTAGCACATCTTTATATGCAGACTCTATTTCCACCAAAAAAGCCCGAAATTGCCTGTGCTTTAAAAACCCTGGATCTAATACGGTTGATGCATTTCACAATGACAGACATCACATCGTCAAACTTGAGGCATTTGCTGCACAGGACATGCTGATGGATAATGTTCGTTCGTCCGTCGATACGACGAGGACCACTCTAGTCATCCGAGGGTTGTCTGTGCGTGCGCAGATGGCTGATTAGGCAGATCCTTCCACGAAAGGTTCGGGAACAGAAGGGACAAGGGACGAGTGCGACATCTCCGCGAGGGTTGACAGCATGGGCCTTTCGGGCTTGCCTCTTCTTTTCTGCGGCGGTGATCCGGTTTGCCTCGCATGACCCGGCACCTTCGTGGATGGAAGAGCGCCAGGTGGATCGGTCCATTGCAGCTTCGTTCCCACGTGTCTGGATTGATTGCAAACGCTTTCATTGAGGCTTTTAGTGTGTCTTTGAAGCGTTTCTTTTGCCCACCGTGGGACCGCAGGCCATACTGGAGCTCACCATAGAAGATTCTCTTTGGCAGTCCCTCGTCTGGCATTCGGACAACGTGCCCTGCCCAGCGAAGCTGGGTCTGCATCAGGAGGGTGAAGATGCTGGGGAGACCTGCCCTGGTCAGTACCACTGTGTCTGGAATTTTGTTCTGCCACTTTATGCCGAGAATCTTCCTGAGGCTTGTCATATGAAAGTGGTTAAGCTTTCTTGCATGGCGCTGATAAACAGTCCAAGTTTCACAAGCATATAGCAGTGTGGGGAGCACCACTGACCTGTACACTTTCAGCTTGGTCTGGATGGTAATGCCTCTTCTGTTCCAGACATTAGGGTACAACCTGCCGAAAGTGGAGCTGGCTCTAGCAATTCTGACGTTCACTTCGTCATCGATGGTGACATTTTGAGACAGTGTGCTGCCTAGGTATGTGAACCGGTGCACTGTGTTGAGTCTCTGGCCGTTGACAGTGATGTTGGGCTCTACGTAGGGCCTTCCAGGCGCGGGCTGATGGAGGACCTCAGTCTTCTTAGTGTTGATTGTTAGACCAAAGTTTGTGCAGGCGCTGGAGAACAGGTTTACACTGCATTGCATGTCGGCTTCTGAGACAGCGATGAGGGCACAGTCATCAGCGAACAGCAGGTCTCTGATGATGTCTGTCATAACCTTGGTTTTTGCCTGGAGAATTCAAAATTGGCGACGCTCTGCGACTGTAAGGGTCTACCGATAGAGGCGACGCGTGGCGACTCCAAGGGGGAAAGGGTTAAACAAATTAGATAAAAACAATCTAACCAATAAAACTTTATTGTCTAGAAAAAAAGGTCCTGGAAGGCCAAAGAAAAAAATTCCAATTACAGTTTTAAAACATATTATTTTAATTTTATTATTTTTTATTTTCTTCATTATCGCCACGGTGGACCGCACTTGCACTGAACTTGGATATCGAGTGGGGGGCCACAAAATATCATCCAGCGTTCCGCAATTGGCCCGCGGGCCGCGTGTTTGAGACTCCTGATTTAAATGAAATAAAAACATGCAAACCTTCATTTGATAGACACCGAAAACTGGTAGCTCCAAAAGTTTCTTGACCGTGTAATGACAAACTGTGAAGTTCTCTGCAGGAGGAGAGAATCGAATCCTTCGAGGAGCCATTCTGGTATCATTGTTTGATTCTGCTAGACAATGTAGGGGGGAGGGGGTGGGTGGGTTTAAGAAATTTACATGAAAAATCATATTATACAAATTCAGAAAATTTATAATAAATAGCAGCTGGTTAACTGCTAAGTAAGGTAAAAAGTTTTCAGGTTTGAACCGACAAAAACTAAAATGTAACCATCTCAAAACAGTGAACTTTATGCCAATGGATTATGCAATATTTTATAGTTCATCCTTCTACAAGATTGAAAGCAACCTTATTTTATTGAACTGTATTCATTTATTTTTTTAACAGTTTTAGCAGACGTCATGCTGACTGCTCCCGATTTATTAAAAATTCTGTTAAGATTAATTGTGAAGACAACATTTCTTAACTGGATCCTCGTAACCGAGGTCACATGTCCAAACAATAACTGACCCGGCTCCTGCCAATCAGCCCTCTGCACGCAAGGGTGAACTAAGAGCAGATCCAGGGGAATGTTCAGCCCATCTCCCAGGTGAGACAAATTGATGGTGATGTCTGTCACCCCGCCTTCAAACTCTGCATGGCAATTAACTGAACCAAACACTTGGGAGCTATCATGCCAGGTTTCTTGGGCACACTGCCGGGGGAATAAAATCGACATGTTGTCACTTGTGGTCCTAAATCTTTGAATCATAAGCCTATGTAAAAAAATTATTTAATGTTGACAGTAATATAACATTAACACATGGACCTTGAATTAAAAATGAATTACTATCCCAGTTTATTGGCTTATATATGAAATCCAGATATTGCAGTAGTTTATTTCTAACATGTTTGGGACAATAAATGTGTTTTTATACAACTTCATAATCTAAAAACAATACCAAAAAAAAATTAAATATCTCTTCTATATATCTTCATCATAAAATAAATTTAAATTAAATTGCTCATGCTCATTTTATAAAAAAATTTAATGAGGAATAGAAAATAGAAAGAAATTAATATCAAGAGATTTTTTTTTCAATGAAAGGGTAAAATTTCACACATCTGTTGGTTTAAAGATAAGGGCCTCCTTTTCTTTCACAGTACACACATGCTGAAAATTGTTTTAAAATTGTGCTATCTGTTATCTATAACATATATGAGGGATGTTAGAATAACCAGGCAAAGTCAAGTGACCATTGAATAACAAATGATACCTGTGATGCATTAATATATTCTGTTACACTGAGTTGCAATGATGGTTTCCCCTTGAAACTAGATGACTTCCAGGCCGGTATCTGTTGGATGATATATTGTTGACATTTTGGGGTGGGAGTTAAAAAGGTATTTAATAGAATTTGTAATTCAAGTCCATGAGAATAACAAAAAAAAATGGTCTTAAATTAATCTATTTTGAGCCAAAATATAATGAAAAGAAGGTTTTAATAGGGTGTTTATCGTATCTGTTACCGACGCTCCTTCTATACAGAAGATTATGGCGCCCTTCTTATCCATGGTTTATGTCTAGTCTTGCATTTTTATTAGAGTTTTAAATGTTGATGAAGTGTTTGTTTTCCTTAATTTACGAGGCCTGTAGCTCCACCTCATTATTTAGATGTGAGTTTTATAGAGTCAACCCTCTCATTTTGTTAGGTTACCCGCTTGCAACTCAAAATTTACCATATCAAATATATTTTCTTTTTTATTTAGGAGCAGCCACTTTAACAATACTTACTATTGACAATTTTTTCCACATATATTCAGACTGCTATTAATTTCAGAACTTGCATCTCTCAATAACATACTTTTTAAATTGTGGCTCTATCAATTTTTCAGAGCAAATTTTCCAGCTCCTTTGCTGAAGTAGCCTTAATTTATTTTGTCTTTCAGAAACTTTCTTATCTGTCTCAGTCAATTTCAAATTATCAAAATTGTATTTTATTAGTAGTCTCTCTACAAGGTAAAAAAGCATTGATTTTGAGTAACAAAATTATGATTATGATTCAACTGATTTGTTAAAAGGTCATTAACATACTTTCTGTGTCTTAGATATTGCACATGGCTTATCAGCAAGCCTGGAGATTATGTTCTCAGCAGAGCCATCTCTAAGGATTCCAAATGGGGCAGCTTCATTTATAAAGGCTGGCAATTCTAAAAGCCTTGCGGGTAACTGAAATGATATATGTGTATATTGATAATAAAAAAGTTTTTTTAAAATTTATATGTTACACGTAGATACACAGAAAATTAACATTTTATAAAATTAAGTTGTATTTTTAAAAAACACATGGGCATGTAAGTGTAAGTAAATTCAAATATAGACAAATTATCTATTTGTGAAGGCCCAATTAACGAGATAAAAAGAACCTGATTTTTTTAAAAAAATATTTAACTTGTGAGTCAAAAATGTAGAGCAAATGAGTAAGGAGACATCTTTGTTTGAATTAGAACAGTGAACATGATGGTAGCCGTAGGTCCTAAATTTCTTTTGAATTTCTCGATCACAACTCTACAAACTGTAATAGTGCTCTTGGCCAGCCATCCAGCATTACCGCCTTTCACCTGCTTACACATAACTATAGGGCAATAGACATCAAATTAAGAATTAATCTTTTTTGAATGGATACCACCCAGTGGCGTCACTAGGGGGGTGCGGTGGGGGCGGGCCGCCCCGGGTGACACCATCAGGGGGGTGACACCAAAATGTAAAATTCTGTATGTTCCCATTATTTGGCACTGGAAAACTCGGAGGATTTCTATGGGTTAAGTCATGAGGGGGTGACACCATGGGCTACAACCCCGGGTGACACCAACCCTAGTGACGCCTCTGATGCCACCTTTTGCTTTACATTCTCACCTCTTGACTAGGTACTTTTAAAAACTCAGTTACAGCTCCAAGCAGGGCAAATCCAAGGGAAACAGAAGGACTACAAATGCATATAGTAAAACGAAATATTGTTAAAAACAAGAATAATCAGCTGAATTTTAATCATTTTAAAGGAAAACTTCAGGACAATAGTACCCACTGATTAGATTAATGACCTTTAAGGGTTCATCGTCAAAAAAGCCCCGACAAATGGGCTCCGACATAATGCCCTGGACTAATAAATGGACTAATAGTACAAAATTCAATCAATTTCAATCAAATATTATATTCGTATTTTTACTCACTGATTCAGTGTCAGGTTTAGCTCACAAGAAACAATAATAATGACATCACAAGAATGAATTTAAAGCCTTTACTCGATATGGTACCAAGTCACGGTTGTTTGTTGACAAGAAATAATATAATGTAATAACATCACAAGAAAATTGTACCACTTTTTTTAAGGGTGAAAAAGTTGACAAAAGCTTAAAAATGCAAAAAATGTAATTAAAAAAAAATTTAAACAATTTGTCTGGGGCCGTTTTGACTGGGGCCGTTTTGATGGGTCACCCCTTTAAGGTATTGTCAGTGAGTCCCATATTTATAAAAAAAAGAGCCTTCTGAAAAGATTATTTTTTGCGGATAATTTTGTCAAACATTTCAATTTTGTGTTTATTGGCGCTGTGATCTCATGACATAACTGTCTGTCTTTCAATTTCACCAAGGAGGTAGGACTTTAAATTCCTCCAGAGTCTTTCCCTATTACTATCATAGTACATGTGAATAGGAATGTGGAATAGATTTTTAGCCATAATTAAGCTTTTCTTTTGTATGGGGTAAAGAAACAGGAAAATACAGCAATTAAGCTTAACATGTTAACTTCGTGTCCAGCGCTAGACATAGCCGGGGAGGTTAGGGAGGCAAAAGAGTCCCACGTGAAGACAATGTTATATGGCACTGCTCAGCAGCTGAAGCAGGTTAACCAGGTATTAGCCAAGGCCTTAAGAGACTAAGTCTGAGGCCAAAAGAATATGTAGAATAAGCAACTAAGCTTAAACTAGTTGTGTTATAACCAGAGCCGTCTTTACACCATTTTGGGCCCCCTGGCAAAGAAATAGTGTTGGGCCCCTCCCTCGCAGAAATAAATAAATAAATATTCATATTATATATAAATAAACATATTCCCATGGGGCCCCTATGCTCCTGGGCCCCCGGGAAAATGCTTAATGGGCCTAAGCGTTCATATGACACTGGTTATAACAGTTACATTTGACAGAATATAAAAAAATACATTTTAAATACTATGCTAAAATATTTTTTTAAACCGTTTGCTTTTTTTTTCATAAGTTGTATATTTTGGATTTCATAATCAAACCGCATTAACCAAAAGATTTAATTTGTTAGCATACCTACATATTTATAAGTGGTGTTTTTGTAATATCCTCATGATGGACTTCCTCCCCATCTACAAGTGGCAGACAGCAGAAAAGTATACCAGCCTATGATCATTAAAGTAAATAATTTTAATAATTTATTTCATCCTAAACTTAACATACAAAAGATTTAACAAGATGTACTTCCATGATGGAGATGAAGATACATGGAAATGCAGCATGCAGTCTATTTCGATGTGCTAAAATAATTCAACAAACAATTTCATAAAATATCTTATTTTATTGGTACCTTTTCAACTGCAACAATAGGCCACAAAATGCCTTGATCTGTTGAAATCTGATGAACTGGTTTCTGAATCTGTAAATCACATCTATCTCTACTGGGGATAAACTGAAAAAAAATTGTAGCCCCACCTTTAACTTAACTTCAGTAACTTTTGAAAGCATTTTTAATGATTAATTTAACATGTTTAATAAGACATGAGTCATAAGAAAAAAAAACTAATTTACAAAGCAAATGGCAAATAATAATAAAATTTAAGTTAACCAAATTATAATATACCTGAGATACCCTCTGGGATTGTGCAAGCTCCTGAACTAAAATTGGAACCAACTGAGAAGCAGGAGGAACAGGCACGTACAACTGTCCACTAATTAGCTTGGCCTTCTTTTCAGCAAGGGGAAAGTTTCTGATGTCGAAAAGTATATTTTGAAATTTAGGTGAGCTATTATATTATAATGTAATTATAATGATTAAAAACCTATATAAATTTATTTATTAACAAAATACACTCACTACTAATCAATGTTCCCTTTCAGCTGTGCGGCTGCGGAGATATATGACCGCTGTCGTGCAGCAGTTTAGTCTTACAGTTACAGTTTAGTAGTTTAGAATTACCGCGCAGCAAATTTGGTAAAATACTAAGACTAAAATATTGAATATTGCACAAAAATATTTGCTGAGCAACTTTGCGAATTAGGTTTTTTTTTAAATTTTCACACAGATCAACAAACCTTAGAGGGAAGATTGTTACTAACTTTAATTTTATTCAATGCTTAGTCAATGCTACAACTACAATGTCTACAATCTAAAAAATATTCTAAAACATTAATCTAAAAATTACCTGGTGAGGAGGACTACAGATTTGTTTGCGCCTGAAGGCAGTTTAATGACCCATAGATTCCTTATGGCTACATTCATGATGACATATTAATCTCAAATAGCACAATCTTCAACTTTAATTTTGGTGAATCAAATTGTTATTTAAATTAAAGAATTACAAGCCTCATTATTATAACTAATACTGTAATACCCAATAAGTTACATCACTTCAAAGAGTTAAGTGCTTCTCGGCATATCCAATCACGTGACTGCTATATTTAAGTTTTGAATGGGAGTTGTTTCCCTTCACACAAACTCGCATACAATAGAATTTTGGTAATGAATGTCAAAAACTTTAGAGTTTTACTTTTAAAGTACCTCTAACATTGTTTCAGCATCAATCCACCTGAAACGAAGGATTCGAAAAAAAGATTGGCTTACCAAAAGGTTGTTTAAAACAGTAGCATAATAAAACAGTAATATTTTACATAATTTGTCTTAATTTCAATCAACTTTATTTATTTAACTGAGTGATCAGTGAAATATACTGGTATTTAGACGCTTTCAGATTTGACCTAGTTCAGAACTATCCTCAATAGTAAACAATGATTACATGCAACAACGGTGTCATATAAATTTAAAAGTAAAAGCATTAAAATCACCTCAGTTTTATTAAATTACATATAATATATAGACTTTCGTAATTCCTAACAATTTGTCTACTAAATTAAGTTGAAAACGCAGAGGTAATGATTATTTTTTTTACTATTAAATTTAAATTACTGTACTGTACGGTAGTCAGTCAGTAGAGTAGTCTGAGTAGACTCAGTAGTGTACAGTTCTGTTACTTTACTTTACTTTACTTACTTTACTCATGTAAATTCGTAAGTTTTACTCTTGCAGTTTGAGACCTACTTAGTACTTAGCCAACTACTTATACTTACTTTTAGTTTTACTTATGATAGTCTCACTAACTAAATATATTATAAATATTAGGCCTAAATGAAATTTAACTTGAACTTGTAGCCTATCTATATTAAATTTATATTTTCTTCCTTTTACTTTTAGTGAATTTAAAATTGTCTACTTTAACTTTGATTAATAATTTAAATTAAATTATTAACAAGAAATAAGAAAGATTGTTTAAATTAACATATTTCAGGATCCTTTAAATATTTTAATTTAAAAAGTTTAATATAAAAAAGTAGCCTTTGGCATTACTATTACCTACTCGGACTCATTTTATCATTTAATTCATTCAGTCAATCATCTTTAATTGAATGACCCCCTTTCCAGTCCATGACGGACTATGGGGCAAGTGATGTAGCGTTCACAAGTTTTTAGCCACCACTAACGAGCAGGGGAATGTGTGGCCAGCACAATGCCCCAGGATTTTTTTTAAAGAACGAAGTGTCTGCTGCTATGACTAGTCGTAACACTAGCCAGTAAACTGCTGTACTGTTACGACTAGTCGTAGCAGCAGTTTCCTGGCTAGTGTTTTGACTAGTCATAGTCATAGCACTAGCCGTGACTAGTAACATCCTTTAAAGTATGATTTCATATACATTAAGGTTGTTAACGGTTAACCGGTCCTCAGATCAGGACCAGTCCCGTTTAATCAGGTCTGGTTAACCGCAACTTCAATAAGCCTGTATTAGCTTATTACCCGGAGTTCGTTTTTGTCTTTTGTTCTGTTACGGTTAGGATGCAGAGCAGCATAAAACGCGAGCGACAGTGACATCAAGTTGCCTTCTTCATGTTCCGGTATATAAATAATATACTCGTCATCACTATTAGTTTACTTCGCCTACGGCTAAGGAATGATTTTTTTTAAATTTTAATTTGCATAGTTGTCGAGGCACGAGAGCTAACACACAGTGCACGTTTGATGTGAACAACGGTCAAGGTCGCTAACTGTTACTATTTATATTACGAGAGTCATTTTATAGATGTAGCAAAGATACCGGGCAATTAATCAGTCCTCATATTCAAGTTTGGTCTTTTAGTGACAGTTTTCTTGCAAGTCAAAGGCATTTGACGTAAGATTACCACATTAAAATCAAAACTGATATTTTCTTTTTAAAAATGTAATTGTTCTGCGTTGGAAGGGGAGTACGGGGAGTGTGGCTCAAACCCTATTGGAACAGGAAAAATGGGGGGAACGTCTTGTGCGCCGCAAAATTCCATAATTCTGGCGAGTTGATGGTTGAAAAATAATATGGTATTTAAATAAATTCCATTTTATCATCACTGTTTACTCCGTATGCTTTTTAATTTTATTATTATTTTTTTTTAATTCTCAAGTTGACCGGCATCACACACGAGAGGTAAACACGACTTTCCAACGTACGAGGCGAGGTGTGGATTTTTTAAACTAAGGAAAAATACCTCGCTATCTTTAATGAACGGTTCAACCGGTCTTCTTATTTAGAATGGTTAATCACGAGTCCTCAAAAAAAAATTAACTATAAACCATTACTGTTTACTTAATTCTTTGGAAGATTTTTTTAATTTCGCTGAATGGGCATCCCGAAAAAGAGCTTAACGCAACCGGGGGAAGCGGGCTTTGATGCCACCATCAGACGACACGAGTAGAAAACATTCTCTCATTGGTTCTCAAAACATAAGGCAAATAGGAACCGGTCTTTTTTTAACAGTTAACCGGTCCTCCAAAACTAGCAGCCTTAACAACCTTAATATAAATGTATTTAGTAATTTATTAATATCATTACTTTCTATAAAAGAAGGATGAGAGTTAATAAAGATTCAGCTGTCAACGGGAATAAATCCTTTTGGCCTATCATTAAAATAGGCTTATTCTCATGAATTAAGAAATGTAATAATTAGGTAATTTTATAAATCAAGTTAACTTAACTCAGTTTTGTTATAAGTTAGTATTCATTTCAATTTATATATTTATTTTTCAGGAGCCTTTCAAACATGGAGACACTCTATAAATATATATGCTATGCATTTAGATTTTTATTTTTTACCTTCACTAATTTGTATGCCTTGCCATGCTACATTGTGTGGATGACACTGCTAACTCCGGTTCGATATTTGGCACCTGCTGCTTACTGGAAAATGGAGGCTTTCATGTTTAAGATGCTACAAACTATGGTAGTCACTTGGATTGACACAAATGGTTACAAAGGTAAATTAATGCAGCTATTGGGTCATTTTAAAAAAATCATAACTACAGTATTAAAGATTTCCATGAGATTTGTAGGCGAAGAATAAATTTGGCGCGACAGGCTTTTGCCAATCTGAAACAGGTCTGGAGATCTGCATACATCTCTGTCAAAACAAAAGTAAGGATCTTTAACACCAACGTTAAAACGGTCCTACTTTATGGATCCGAAGCATGGCGAACGACAGAGACAACAAAAAATAGACTCCAGACCTTTTAACAGATGCCTAAGAAATATTCTGAAAATAAAATGGTTCAACAAAGTCGAACACTCCAAGCTGCGGGAGAGGTGTGGACAAAGAACAGTAGAACAACAAATCATGGAAAGAAAGTGGAGATGGATTGGACACACCCTTAGGAAAGATAACAGCAGGGCTATTCAGGCCTTAGATTGGAACCCTCAGGGCAAACGACAATGAGGAAGACCCAAGCGTACATGGAGACGGAGCATGAAGAACTAGGCTGAATTGAAGCAGCTGGCAATGGACCATGTAGCGTGGCGAGCTTTGACAGAGGCCCTATGTTCCATAAGGAACTCAAAGGACAAATGATGATGATGAGATTTGTAGCAAGATGGAGGCTTGTCTCAATATATATATATATATTTATTTATATATATATATATATTATTATATATATATATATATATATTAGGGCTGGTACTGATTTAAAAAATGTTGTTCGATTAATCGGGGAAAATTTAATCGATTAATTATATTTTTATAACGTATATGTAAAACCTGTTAAGTTGTGATTCATTATTTTGTGAAATCGGCTAAGTCTATTTAAAATGGACGCAAAAAAACAAGTAAAACTTACTGTAAGTTGACCATGGGAGACAATATCAATACTTAATTACTAGAGAAAATATTTCCTAATCAAGTAAGGAAACACAATAATGCATGTATTTTAATCAATATTACTTCCGTGCGCGCTGTTTGAACCCTTTAGAATGATTTTAAAACTTTTTTTTTCTGTTCATAATTTCAGTTTTGGAATATGGGGATGACATAAGCAAACTTCAGGACAAGGGGACAATAATCCTCTGCAACCATCAGTCTACAGCGGACACGCCTGTTTTGATGCTCTCGTCGTACGGGAAGGGCATGGCATCTGGTAACACATTTTGGATCATGTACATACTTTTCAAGTACACAAACTTTGGCCTCGTTTCCATTCACAGAGGAGACTTTTTCATAGATCAGGTAATACAGTTAAGAAAGTTTTCTTGTATGGGGTCTTAATTTATCATGTTTATCTAGCTATGTATCAAACACATAGGCACTTTGCTGACCACTGTTTTGTTTAAGGTTACAATTAAAGCTGTTGCAGGAAATGAGTAACGATAACTGGTGAATTTTAAGTATTGCAAGTGCGTAAATCCAGCTTTTGGCAATGAGTCAGTCTCACTATTATTATTTCTTTTATTGTAGCTGTTTCACAGTTGAGTTGCTATTTCCTTATTTTTTGGTGCCTTATGTCATTTTTATCTGGTAGACACTTTTGTATTTGTAAAATTTTAAAAAATTAAGTATGTACCACACATTTTTATTCTTGAATTTTAACAATTTTATGCATCCAGCAGTACATTAACAAATTATGAAGGTTCATGACTATGGGAATTCTATGGTTAAAAATACTTTAAAACTTTAGTATGAGTGAAATATTAAATTCCAATAATTGAAAACAGTGACCTTGATAATCAAGTTGATTATTCAATATGTTGTGATTTGTTTTTCCAGGGCAAAAATGTACGCCAATTTCAGCTTGCAAAATTGAAGGAGCACCTTCTCAATTCATACCTGCCACACAACCGCAAGTGGATAATAGTGTTCCCTGAAGGAGGCTTCCTATATAAAAGAATAGAGGCCAGCCAAGAGTAAGCTCATAAGGGTTTTTAATCTGTGTTTTTGATATTTGAAGATAGATTACATGCTTTAATTGATTCTAATATTTGTAATATCAATTAACAAGGTATGTTGTTACTGGCAAGCCTACTAAAAAAAAACTCGGAAAATTTTTTTGCACATGTAAGTATGCTGTGTACAGAAGAATATGTTGGCCGAAACACAGTCAGTACAACTCATTCACAAAACACGTATATTTACCCCCCCCCAAGCCATCTTTTCCCACATTGTGATGTACAACAGTGATTCCTAGTGTTGGTTCTATTTTTAAATAAAACAAAACAACAAAAATAGTTCCAAAAATAAAAAAATCAGTACTTTTCGGGACATTTAACCAGTTGGTTAGTGATGATAATACCACTGTCTCGATAGTAATGTAAATATTTAAGTGCTTTTCCAACGCTCCTTAACTCAATAGCTCCTGAAGAGCTACTTCCGAATCTATTTCATATTCCGGACAAAAGGGAAGCAACCTCGTTAAGCTTTTGATTCCATTAGAGAAATGCTTTTATTTTCTAAAGATATTCGTTTATCTTAAAAAATAAAATGTTTAATGCATCAAGAAATGAATTAAGTTTAATAATAATATAACATGCACTGCGAAATAATGAGGATTGAAGTCCGATAGCGCGATTTTCGGCACCTCGGGGGAATACATACGCCATATAGACGCGTCAAACTAATTATCACACATGGATCGAAAGTGAAAGAAGATAAAAACATCCGGTAATTTTTATTGAAATCTCGTAGAATCACACAATAGCCGGAAGTCTTGAGGAAAGCGAGAATTCGTGCTATTTTTAAACTAAAAATACGATAGTGCGTCGCTAGGCGAACAGGCGCATTTGGGCGCATCCGTACGGACCCCTATAAGGACGCATTTAGTCGCATCAGGAGCTAATGAGTTAAGTTGGCCTACAACCACATTTAATCAATCAATACCTTCACCAATCACAAGTATTGGGGATTAATGAAGAGGATAATTTTTAAATATATTTTATCACTAGATCCGACCCATGGCGAAGCATATGCCACAGAGTTAGGGGGGGGGGCGGTAGCTCAACCGCAGTGCACATGTCTCGAGACCGACGGGCAGGCAAGCGAAGGGGCGGTTTGACTGCGTCTTGCTTGCTCTGGCGTATTCTATATATAGACTGTGTCTTGCTTGCTCTGGTGTATTCTATATATAGACTGTGTCTTGCTTGCTCTGGCGCGTCTTGCTTGCTCTGGCGTATTATATATATAGATGTAATATTTGAAAAAATATCTTGAATTCATAATAAGAGAACGATCTATGCCCTGAAATATCTTAATAAGTAATTATCGTATCGTTTTAACTTACTTATGTCTTCTTCTAGATTTGCTCGTAAATATGGACACCCGGTCTTGCAGCACACAACACTCCCTAGAATCGGAGCAATGAAAACAATTCTGGACACAGTTGGCGTGCCATATCAGCCCAAGGAACAGAACAAGGATATTGATAATGATGTCAACAATTATCAGCTCGGAGGTTCCTCGACTTTAATCAATATAACTCCAACCTTGAAAAGTTTTCTTTTATTTGTTTGAATCAAAAATATCTGGTTTTTTTGTTGTTTTTTTAAATTGTTCAAGCCAAAGATGCCTATTTTTGAAGTGTAACTTTTTACACAGTGTAAGCAAAGAAATTTTCATTTTTTGTTTGTTCTTTCTTCACTAGACCCATCAAGGCCAGTGAAGTGGGTGGTTGATATGACCATAGCATATAAAGATAAACAGCCCTTAGATATGCTGGGAATGTGCATTGGTTACAATCCTCGAAATGACATCCTGCTTCACTATAGGTCAGTATCCCAAAAAAAAATTTCTTGACCCAATTACCTATTTGGGACCCACTAAATTAGTATTGCCCATATAGGCTTATGAACATGAACTATCCCTTAACCCGTTGTTGGGTCGGGGCACCATCGTGAACTGCTCACTAACACATGCCATTTGTCCCGGTCCTGTGCTGCCCTTTGAGAGTCGCTGAATGACAGGCCGGTCCACTCTTTGATATCGTCCTCCCATCTCTTCTTTTGTCTCCCTCTTTTCCTTCCTCCCTGGACTGTGCCTTGCAATATAGTTTTTGCGAGACCTCCAGTTTTTGTCGCGTGTCCGTACCATCGTAATTTCCTCTTCTTAATGGAGGTGAGAAGGTCCTCGTAGGGGCCAATGACTGTACTTATTGTGTGGCGGACCGCTTCGTTTGTGATGTGCGCTGTGTAGGAGATGTTCAATATCTTTCTGAAACATCTCATCTCTAGTGCATTGATTCTTCTTTGGAGGTCTGCAGTGAGCGTCCAAGTCTCACAACCATACAAGAAGACCGACATCGCCAGAGAGCGCATTAGCCGGATCTTTGATCTCAGGGAGAGCTTCTTGCTTTGCCAGATGTGCTTTAATTTACTCAATGCTGCCATTGTTTGGACTACTCTGGCAAGAATTTCTGGCTTTGAGCCTTCGTTGGATATTATGGCCCCTAGATATTTGAAGGTGGAGACTTCTTCGAGTTTTTGCCCGTTTATCCGTGTCTCACTTGTGAATTTACTATTTGCCATGACCTTGCTGTTTTCTCTAGCTTTGCAAGGGAATTCTTTTAGTTCGTCCTCGCTACCAGCTAGGCCGTCTATGTCATCGGCGAAGCGTAGGTTGGTTATACTTCTCCCTCCGATGCTGACTGTTCCGACATGGTCTTCTAGCACATCTGTAATGATCCTTTCAAGGAAAGGTTGAAGAGGATGGGGGAAAGTAAACATCCTTGTCTGACACCAACAGTGGTCTTGAACCAATCTCCCAGCTTGCTGTTGAAGAGAACTGAGCTGGTTGCTCTGTTGTAAAGGTTCTTGATCACTTCAATGAGGTTTGCATTTATGTTGAATTTGTGCATAGTTGCCCACAGTGCCGCATGCCACACTCTGTCGAACGCTTTTTTAAAGTCTATAATGACATGATAGAGGTCACTCTGGTGTTGGAGATGTTTTTCACAGAGCACTCGCAGGTTAAAGATTTGCTCCGTTGTGCTTCTTCCTGCCCTGAAGCCCGCCTGTTCTTCTGAAAGGATTTGCTCTGCTTGTGTTTTCAGTCTGTTCAATATGATCATAAGCATGACTTTGCTGGGGTGACTAATCAGGCTGATTGTACGGTAGTTCTGACACATCTGTAGGCTTATAGGAACCATAAAATAAATATATAAGATGATAATATCTATTATAAAGAAATCAAAATTTCCAAGAATTTATTTATGAGGAAGGTGATGCCATTTCTTACTAACTAACAAATCCATATTTCAAGGAAAAGAATGGATCTTGTTCGATTTCCTCTTTAAAGATATAGGGGCATAGCAAAAATGAGCACATTTTAATGAGATACCCACTTGGAGCAAAATATACACAGCTTTTGTTCTACACGAAATCACACTTATTGCATGAAATAATATTCCTACAGTTGAATTCCTTGGGTGGGTGCACTGAAATATTTACAGTATTAGCTTAATGGGTAAATTTTAAGTTGTTCAGACTTGAGAAACTGTAGGTGCTTAAGCTATGTTTATGTTTGATTCTGTTTTGATTGTAAGAATAAATTTTAAGCATAGTAACTCATTCCTGACTACCAAGCCTTGCAGCCCACTTTTATTTTATCTTTATAAGACTCAATCGTACTTGAAATTTTGCTGTATTATTATATAATTATTTTCTCAATTCATTTAGCTACAATACACAACTCATTGGTATTTTAGCAAGAATACATCTTTACTTTATTGAATAACTAGTGTTGTTTATTTTTTTTTAAAATTTTTTTGTTAGCTGCCAAGTTTCACATAGCTTTGATTTTATTATTTAAAGTTCTTGAAAACTAATTAGCAAGGTTTTATGATGATTTAGATCTATTCAAATCATATGGTTTAAAATGACAGGAATGGGACTTAAATTTAGTTCTGTTACTTTACATCATTAGTTGATGCTACAAACTGTAAGAAGCTACTAGGGACAGTTTATTTGTGAAAATGGAACCATGTTCTCATTTGAATGTCATAATTTGAAGATTCATATTTTATGTTATGAGTTTTGATTTTTCCTTCATGCTTATTTTTTTTTAAAAATCACTTTTAAATCATTTAAAATATTTTTTTTTGCTCTCCCGAGTTGTGCCTCTTCTAACACTCATGTATTGTTTGTTTTTTTAATATCAAAAGTAAATGAGGCATAAATCAGTTGAATTAGCTTTTAAACATTTTAAAATAATCACAGTTCGTTCAGGAGGAGACTTTGTCACCATTTTTTTCTTTTACTTTAACTACTCCACCGTAGAGTGTATCGCGCTGAAGATATCCCGAGAGACGAAGCTGGACTGACCTTCTGGCTGTACAACCTGTACTCCAAGAAAGACGCCGTGCTGGACTACTACTACAAGGAGGGCCGGCTCCCCGAAGATCTCCTCGCACAACCATCAGAGTTCCCTCAGCTTGAGAAGTCACCGCTCAAGTTTGACCTGCTCCAGCAGATTCTCATCCATACCTTCTTTATAACATCTTGTTACGTTCATTACGTCTACCTAGTCAAGCCAGTAGTTGCCATTTTTTCATTTTTTCTCAGCTTCATATTTTAGGCCTGAGTTGTTTTAGTTTTTTAAGTTTGCATGTGAAACGATGCCTTTTCAAATTTCTAAAAGTTCCAACTCATAAAAATAACACTTTTGAACTAAATTCTCAACTTAAATTTAAGATAATAAAAAAAAATATAAAAAAATGTCTTAACTTGATTTATGAAAAAAGCTAGCAATCACTTATCTTCCAGCTGCACAAACTTTATTTCAATAATTGTGGTTATGTTTTTTTTAAAAAAAAGTTAAATTAAATGTTTAAAATTGATTTTTTATAAAGCAGTTCCTGATTTTAAAATATTTTATTACTTGCTAGAGTACAGTAATGAAGAATTAAATTATTGGTTTTCAAAACTGTTGATGGACTATTCGTAAAATTAAAAATTTAAGTAAACTACTCTTATTTTATATGAAGTTTCTTGTTGGTTTTTGTTTTTGGGGGTGATAGATTTTTAAAAAAGGATTTATACCGAGTGCATAGAAACTGATGAAAATGGTTACACAGTTAGTATCAAGGGGCAATAACAGGCTATTACACAGGGGAAAATTGCCTCCATGAAAAATAGTTGTCCAATAATTACCTAGAAACAAATAAAGGTGTAGTGGCAGATAGCCATTTCTTTGAAAACATTTTAAAGGTATTTCAAATTCAAACCACTGAGATTTTTTTTAACAGTCAAATTAGATAGTTTTACATCTTATAGTTGCTTCCAGAAGAGTTTTTTTTTATATATATATATACATGCAGGGCCAGTCTTAGGCCACTGCAACCTAAGCGGCCGCAGTGGTCTCCCCATCTTAATTTTCTCTTATTATCCTTATTTTTTAAAATTCCTTTTCCCTACCCGGAGTGGGCCCCGCACAATCCATTTCGCATACTAAGCCGCATAGGGCCCCGCAATCGCTAGGACCGGCCCTGTATACATGTCTGTCAGATTTTGATCCCAAAATGTTCTAGGAAAAATTCTAACCTAGTAAATTCTTTTAAGCTTAGCCAGCCAGGATTATATGCAATATCCCAAGAGAATGCCTGAGTTTGATAATACTCAACCATATTTGACAAGTAATTATAAGTATTTTCTCTATATTTTTTTTAAAAATTATTGCATCTACTCTTTTTTTATGTTGAATTTTAAAGTAGTCTAAATGCATTAAGAACTTAAACATAAAGATTGATCTTAAAATGAGATTAGGTGCAAGTACTTTTTGTTGGAATGTACCACCGCTCTCCCCTTCCCCAACACACTTTTTTTTTATCCCACCAAAAATGTTTCCTTAAAAAAAACTTCTCTTCCCCACAGAACGTTTCCTTAAAACAAAACTTCTCTTGCCCACCAAACGTTTCCTTAAAAAACACTTCTCTTGCCAACCAAACGTTTCCTTTAAAAAAATTCTCTTGCCCACCAAACGTTTCCTTAAAAAAACATTCTCTTGCCGACCAAACATTTCCTTAAAAAAACTTCTCTTGCCGACCAAACATTTCCTTTAAAAAAACTTCTCTTGCCGACCAAACGTTTCCTTAAAAAAAAACTTCTCTTACCCACCAAACATTTCCTTAAAAAAAACTTCTCTTGCCCACCAAACGTTTTCTTAAAAAAACTTCTCTTGCCCACCAAACATTTCCTTAAAAAAAACTTCTCTTGCCCACCAAACGTTTCCTTATAAAAAAAAACTTCTCTTGCCCGCCATTGTAAAATTGCTCACACATTATGTTGAGACTGTTAATTCCATTTATATTTTCACTTCTCCCATTCCTGCTATTTGACCCAGATATAAATCATGATCATAAAAGGACGTAACTCCAGAAACAGCCAAAATCTTCATCTATTTTCTCATCTAATTTAGTCCATACTTTTTTAAATGAATTCCATCTGATTTTTATTTTTAAAATTATATTTTCCACCACAAGGTAAATGTGTGTGAATAATTATGAACCTCATAATCTTAGTGTGTGAGTAATATATTTTTTTACCCACAAATATGCAAGATGTAAGTTTTACAATTTGTTAACAAGAACATCACGGTTCACAATCATCCACAGCATTGCAGCATAGGAATGTGTTACATTTCAAGCTGTAGAATACGTTGCATGTTTGATTTCATAATTTTTATCAGGTTTGTCTTCATTTAATTTTTCTTTCAGATTTTTATTATTGTATTCAGTGCTGCTGTTAAATGCTTGAGTTTGTTCAATGCATTCTGGTAAAGGTTCACAAATTTATATTTAATCTCTGTACTAAAAAGAATATACTTTGTTATTGAAAGGATTTTTTTTTCAAAATGTTGTTAAATTTTATATATATATATATATTGGTTGGTTATCATTGTAATCTTAACTAGGCCTGCAAACTTAGAATAAATACATAATATGTTATATATAAATGAACTCTTGCTTCTAATCTTGAGAACATGGTATCATTTGCTTCTTGGCTTACTTTGCATTTTTTAAATTATTTTTTTTGTTGCATAAAACTCAGTGCTGTTAATAGCTAAAAATCAGTAACTAAAAGAACTATTAACTTTAAGATTTAACTCTCTATTTTTTAATTTATATTTTCAATAGGGTCATTTTCTTACCTAAAATGCAAAAAGAAACAGCAATTAAGTGAATTTTAAAAAATCTCCTTTTGATAAATTATTTTTTGAGGTTTGTCAGTTTGTGATAATTAGAAATCTTAGCAGTCTATTGTACATGCTTGTTTGTTTTTTGTTTTGTTTTTAAATTGAATCTACATTGAAATTTCCATCTATCCATTTCCACCTTTTTCTCCTATCATTGGCATTTATGTTACTAATTAATATAGCATTGTGATCTATAGATCTGTTATTCCTAGAACGTTCTCCCGTTCATAAACTTTATTTTAATCATAGATTTATGATGTTGAAGAATGAAATCCGTCCTTATAGGAATTGATTCATCAAAGGTAATATGTTTTGTGTGCAAAAGTTTAGCTTAAAATTTCACTTTTATTGAGACTGGTCGGAAAACGATGGAATTCTTTTTAAATCACAAAAATTGTGACAGAATTGTACTCTGAAATTTGAACTGAAATTTTTCATTAGATTACCTTTGATTTCCGTTTGGGATAAGTGTCTAAAATTCTTTTCAAGAATACATACTATAATAAAAGAACATAGTTGAAGAGCTTGTGCCTCACAGAGCTCAAATGATCCAACTTTGATATACACATTTTCTTTTGTAACACCGTTGTGAGAAACTAGGAAACAAAATAAAACTTCACCATGAGTTAAATCAAGAAAGTAAGTGTTTGTTAGTGGCAAACATTTTATGAACTTAGACCATGTTTTACAAAAAAATTAAAATGAAAAAAAAGATTCTAATAAACTTGTCAATCAACAAAGTGCCATAAGCAAAGGCTGACTGCTAGTGACTACCTCCCTTGCCTCTTGTTTACAAATCTTGTTAAAAAAAGATGTGGCATTCTTCCATCTATTTATTCAATATCAAGTTATTAGTTTTGAGATTATTTAATGTTCTTCATTCCCTACCTACATTTTCCCAATTTATTTTTATTTTTTTCACATGCTAGATACATTCTAATCACTGTTTATGTACACTTATTTTCCTATTTTTTAAAACCTAATTTTGGCTGCAATTCTATAAGCCTTTTAACTCATATCCAAAATACATTGTTACGATATATTTACTTAGACTAGTAAATTTTTTACCCTAAACAGATTATTGAATGATTCTTGATTGTCTAGAATTTTTAAATTATGTCTAAAATCGTATCACAATTAGGTTTTTTTTAATGGCTCAAAATGATTCATACGTAGCCTAGGTGTCAAAAAGTTGTGTCTCTCCCCCACTCCCACCCCAACCATTACATAAAATATTAATTAGGATTCTTAAACTCATTGGCTATGCTTATTTATTTCCATCTCTAAATCCATATGCGTGCTTTCAATTGAAAATCTTTTGAGTGAATTCCCCTTTGTTTCTGTCCATATTTGGCTGTGTCTTTTCACTTATTGTCAAATCTTAGTTGTGGAATAAAAAAAATTTTGGAAAGGTAACATTATACCTACCATGTTTAAAATCACAATTTCTGTACGTTGCTATGTATTATTTATTACAATACCATATTTTTTAGAAGACCAAATAGTGAAATGTGTTTTTGAATGTTCAAAGAGCTTTTTTTTTAAATTCAGATTTTTATTTCACTTGGTATTTGTATTATCTCGAAGAGCTTTATTTTATTATTTTAAAAAATTTTACCATTGCACTTGGGGCATAACAATATCAGTAGAGGCATTATTTCTCATCAAAATTATACACCAGTTAAGTTTTGCATCATCAGTAACATTTTATCATGAATGCATATCCAGTTTCTATTCTCTTTGTAGTTGCTTTTGAAATTAGAAACAAATGGTTTTCATTTGAAAAATATGGAAATGTATTTTTTTAAAATAATTATTAGGCAAATAAAATATTAGCTGTGGCTTTGATCTGTATGATATTATCAAAGTAAAGTTATTGATATATATTAGGTCTTGTTGCTGAATTGAGGTGTTCTATCAGAAATTGTTTTTTTTTAATACTAAGTTTAAATAAGGAGCAGTTTTTGTTATTGGTTTTGTGGGTTATGAGATATGGGAAGAACGAGGTTATGAATAAAATTTTCAAGATATTCTTACACAAAGTTCCTTAACGTTATAGCATGAATTCACTGAATAACTGCAAGCAACAAATTTATTACTTTTTCTTATCTGTTTGTATTGTAAATAAGATATATAAAATGATATTTTTAAAACATTGTCAAAAACAAGAAAAAAGTGAAAAAATTTTATGGTAGTTTTAGAAAAGGAATAATACCAGCCTTATTTAGTGCTTTGATATTTGACACAAATATCATATCCTGTACCATTTATTTACTCATAAGCATTTTTATTTTGTATAACGGACCAATCTTAGTTTTGTTGTCTTTCCCCCTCATTATCAGTACTCTGTTCTGTTATTTTTCTGATTTTAGAACATTAAAATATAAACTATGAAAACCTTTCTGTGTTTGCTCATGGCGTTCAAATGGATTGAGATTAAGTATAACCTGCGGTGATTAAGAGCTTGTGGTGACTAGTTCTGTTGCCAGTCTATATAAAGACTTAACAACATGTACTGTCTTATTTAAAAATGACAGCTTTGTTGTGCATTATTAAATTTTGTATCCAGTATCCAGTTAGATATACAATGAAATATAATTTTTTTCATTTAGTGCTTGATATCAAAAAGAGACTCACTGTTGCAGGCTTTTAGTCTATCTAGAAGTAATAAATGTTGCCATCTCTGGTAGTGTGTTAAGTCAACATGTACAATTATCTCTAACCACAGCAGATATGGAAAAATGTGCAAGCACAGATTCTTATAACAGGTCATGCATCAAATATATAATTATTGACAGTTTATTTGAGTTTATCCCTGGGTGCAGAATATCCTCACTACGTATCTGACTTTATTGGTCATCAAAATATTGATTAAATTTTCTTGTAATTTTGTTTTTAAATGAAAATTATTAAACTGTAATTTAGAGCTTTTTTACATATATTTATAATTAAAAGGTTTGAACATAAAATCTTTTAATGGTCGAAAGGGGGTTGGCCTCTACGTGACTCGACAGACGAGTAGGGTTGCGGAACTGACAGCAACCTGAAGCCGACAACTCCTGGCAGGCAATGACGAAGTCCGATATGTTAGGTGTTAGGTGCTAGACACACGATTACGGTCGCTGTACAAATCTTAGGCAAAGCGTCAGATGTAATGCCGATAATGAAAAACCACCGTACCCGTTGAGGGTCGGGTTATTCCGAAGCCACCGTTTTGTCCCCCACATTTTTACCAGCAACGCCATTGAGCGGTGCCGGCTTAGAGCCAGGAGCGCCAGTACAGATTAGCAAAAGGTACCGTGAAGAACGTAGCGGACGCCAGCTCTAAGGAAACCTTCCAGTGAGGGTTACACCCTAGGTAGGTCATTGATGATCCCCCACTTTGTGGCAGTCCTAACCATAGAGACTCGTGTGCTTTGCCGGGGGTGGCGCCAAAGTGGTAGCGAGTCGAAGTAGGGAAAATTCCACCCCTCCTTGTGAGGTCACTTAAGTGGGACGCATTTTCTACTTTGTGTCTTGGATGCCCAGGCGGCCGCTTCAGAACCGACCGTTCCGGTGGGGGTCTCTCAGCTGTTAGGTCCCCTAGGCTGTGAGAGAGCTGAGGGGGTTTTCTGGGAAGACCCATGAAGAGCATTAGGCTCGGGGGTGCTGATTTTCTTCCACATGTAGGATATTGAATGGTGCCAATGTGATTTACAAAGAGGAAAAGTACTGAATCAAAGGGGTGGACTATGGGCCACCACTCAGTCCCACTCTTCTTCCTACGTTACTACTGACGTCTTTGTAGTACAGTGTGACGAAAATGCCATTAACTTAATTTTACTTTTGACGTTTAAATATTGTTTATGGTCTGAGGGTGAGAAAAACTTATAATTGGGCCAAATATATATATTCTTCTAAAACATCAAACAGGCGTTGATCCACTACCTCATTTTAATATATTTGTTTTTTAATCTTAAATTGAAAAATACTGTCAAACCAAAGAAAATAAATGTCAAACTAATTTTTTTTAAAAATATTTTCTCTTTTAACTGTTGGAATGTCTTAATGAAATTATATGGAATTTTAACTTGGTTGAAATTAACGTAAAACCTTTCCCATTTGCTTCATTCATTAAACTTTAAAATGGACATGATGACCAAAAATAAAATGTCACACAATTAAGCTATTTGAGGATATTTCAGACTTACCTGGTAATATTACTAATATTATTAGTTTTAAAATGTTTATGTGACATTATTGACCTTACCAAAATCTATTTCGGTGTAATTTTTGTTCTTGGTATTAGAGTAACAAATACGTGAAGAAACGAAAGTGTAATGTCAAGGACGTTGGTTTTGGGCAGATAAATCTAAGGCCAAAAATCAAGTCTATGAGACTTTAAGAGAGACTTATTACTATTGTGTAAGTAAGGTAAATTATTAATTTCGAATAAGAAATAGCCTAAAGAATTTCAAATTAAAACATGCTCTAGTTTATTAACCCGAATTTAAAACAAAATTTTTAAAAAGTATAACATTTGTTTGAATTATTGATTGTTTAAATTAAATAATAATGAAATTGGAAATAATTCTTTAATTTAATAATAATTAGTATTATAAATTATAGGCTAAGTTAAGTCCCGCCCTAAGTCTCATAATTAACAGTCTAATAGTCTAATACAGGGGTGGCCAGATCTGTAGTAACTGAGAGCTATTTTATTAATGTAATATTAAAAAAATTTGAGAGCCACATTGAGACATTATCACTCACATCCCCACCAATGTTCCCTTAAAGCTGCGTGGCTGCGCAGATATGTGATCGACGCCACGCAGCAGTTTACAATTACCGCGCAGCAAAATTTTGTAAAATATTGCATACAACATGGATGTTGTGCAACTTTGCACACGAGTTTTTTTACTTTGCACACTGACCAGCGAACCTTCTTTATCAATAAATGCAAAATCCCCTTACTTCCCATTCCGGTAGAAAGCTTCTATTTTCATCTTCATATTTTCGTTTCCTGCAACTTGTTGCCATATTTTGTGGATTCTTATCGAAACGGGAACAAGAAATTTAACAGTTTACATCACCAACCACTTACAAACCAATCGCTCCCTTCAACTTTTAAAATTTAAATAAGCCCAAAATATTTTCAACCCTTTGTTTCTGTCCAGATTTTGTTTAAACGTTCATTTATTTTTGTTATTGCAGTGAAAATCTTTGAATGACTGAAAATTATATTTGTTAAAAGACAATAATAGATTGTGTTTTTTTAAAGTATGTTTGGGAGGGGGGGGGGTAGATAAACAAAATTGGCTTGTCTGTCTCAAACGGTAACTCAAAAATACGGTGTATTTCAAAGCGAAGTTAGTGTCCTGTCATATAATAAAAGCAGGAGTGTTATTATTAATAACTCAAAATACCAACCCCTTTTAATTCTCTGGGGTGCGGTCAAGTTTTCCTTGATTCATTCAAAGAACCTAAATCTTTTAGTGTTAATAGATTTTTGTTTCATGCTCAGGGAAAAAAGGGACCGTATTTTATTTCCCGTTGACAGATATTTCTTCTTATTTTCCTGTTAAACGTATTTTACAGCATATATTTCAAACAAACATTTTTAATTTGATCAATTGTTCGCGAGCCGCAAAGTGAACACAGAAGAGCCGCATGCGGCTCGCGAGCCGCAGTTAGGCCACCGCTGGTCTAATAGTTAGTTATTTTCATTATTTTCAGTAATACATTATAGATTACTAAGAAAGCAAAAGCAAGCTATGTAAAATCTTTAAAGTTTTAATTATTAGTATTAGTCCTTTTTTTAAATTTAGTTAGAAAACTTTATTTGCAGTTGGCTAATCATAATTTGTACACATTTTTATTGCAGTTTAATTTAAGTTTAAGCATTTTCAATAAATAGCCTGGATATCATTATCAGTTTCAGTTAGGTGTTAATTAGTGTTAGTAGGGTCAGGCCAGGGCACTCAGGTTCTTAAAGGGTTTATAGATTTGTATTCTCTTACTTATACTATCACTGGCCTAATACGTACATATTTCCCTCTTACCTACATGATCATAGCAATAACAAGTAAAAGTAACACAGATTAATCACTTCATTTAATCATTCCTCACTTATATCATTATTCCTGAAAAAGTTGAGGCTTAAAGTCAAAGTTAGACATCATCCTGCCATAACACCAGTCATTGTTTTTGTAATTTTTAGCATTGTCCCAAACGTTCACTTTGCATTACATTAGCCAACAGTAGTCTATATATTATAAATTATATATAATGTAAATAAATAATATAATAATATAAATTATTATAAAGCACATTGTTTATTTCATTTGTCATTGTCATGACCCTAAGAAAGCCCAATTTTAACTCATTCATCATTGACAATGCAAGTAATTAAAATAAAACATATGTTGTACTCCAAAGCCAAAGCTTTTTATCATGCATGAAAATTCTGAAAATCATGTTATGAATATTATCCTGTTTGAATATGAAATATCAATTTTATTACTTAAAGTAAATGTTATTTTAAAAATAATTTTAATTCTATAAACAGTGAAGCGTCTATGCCTCTCCATGAAAAATGACGGTGTCTAAGTTAGCTACCCTGGTAGGCACACAATGGCTTAGGGAACAAATTCTTTGCACAGCTCGGGGATCATCAAAACTCACAAACACCTTTAGGGTTCTAGACACATCTTGGTCTCCCGAAACCGATGTTGATGGCTACAAACAGTTTTACAGAGAGTAAGTCTATAAAATTTAAAAACTTATATTTTTCCTTTGTTACTATGATTGAGTGATGTGTTATCAGTATGGGAAATAAAAGACTTCTGACAAGTACAAAGAAGTTCATGAAAAAGTTACCAAAATTACACTTTGTTGTACTCAAAATTTCAGCTCTGAGTGTCCTCATTATTTCTTGCTCTATCTATGAGATACTAGGCTTACCGCTCAGAGGTGCCACAGGAATCAGTTTAATTTTTAAACCCTCCTTTTCATCGATAATCACCAGCCTTGCACCTGCAGACATCTTCCCGCTCCCTCTGCTCACTGTAACACTTTTGTCAATACCCTGTATGTAAGGATAGACAAGGCCTTTGAGTAGTCTCATAAAACTTGCCATAAGAACCAAAAACACCATTTACTTAAACATGATGTTTTACAAATTTATTAATAAATAAACAAATATTTAATTTACATATCAGTTAACCTGAAAAATGTTACAAAAATATAATATTTTAAAGAATCGAACGCTCTGATAGCTTCAACCTGGGGCATAGATGTAGTGTTGGTGCTGCACTAAGAGGGTTTAGATTTTTGCCATCATCTCCACACATAAAACCCAGTCGTGTGCTGAAAATGTCCCCTATCACTTAAAGTGCCTTCTCAGGGGTAGACAGCCAACTCTGCCCCCCCCCTTTTTCCACAGTCCTCTCACCTTAACATGATGTATTCAATCTTTTATCAGATGAGCGAATTCAAATTTCCTATGCTGCCTAAGTATCACCGTACATTTTGATTGTTTTTTTTTAAAGACAATAAACATAACTTTCACTGTATAATTCACAGAGCCCACATTGCAACATCATTACACTTTGACTTGAAGAAAGTCAGCCCACCTAAACAAGGATCCCCAATCAAATTTCAGATTCCAGACCCAAACTTCTTTGAGGATTACGTGGAAAGCCTCGGAATCTCCAATGAAACACATGTGATAGCCTACGATAGATTCAACTCTAGACCCTCTTTCAGGACATGGTTTCTCTTCAGGGTTAGAATTTTTAAGTATTATGACATTTTTTTTTCCTTTACATTAGCCTGAGGGTGGTGGGAGAGAAAATAGTTAAATAAATACATTTTAAAATACTACTTAACTCCTATTGAAATGTTGACAGTCCATATACAATTAATAAATAGCACATTTAATATCTTTAATGATGTTTTTTTTAAAAAACAAGTACCGTATATACTCGTTCTATAGCCCGTTCGTTCATAAGCCGACCCCCCCTACTTTTGGAAGAGAAAAGTATTAAAAGTGTATAGCCAGCTCGCAAGCCGACCCACCAAAAATAATAGGACGGCTAAACAAAATGGTACACATTTTCTAAAACTACAAGTACTTGTACAAGCTAATTCTGTCATTATGATTGTTTAATTTGTACTGCCTACCTTTGTCTTTGTGCTCTTTGTTAGGCAAGAGTTACCGGTATTTAAAAATAAAAATTCTTTGGTAAACAGTGACGCAAGCGCTTACATTAAAATTCGTTGTTGAAAACAAAATTTGTAAAACAATTTATTATTAGCACGTTAAAAATGATTAAATAAGGTAAGTGCAGATGTTTAATAATATATTATGGCTTCTTGCAGAGCAGTCGATTCTTGTAGAATGTAGAAAAGGACCTTGGTGATCTACAATAACAACACCGATATTCAATATCCCTGCGGAAATACGTTAATGACCCGTTCGTAAGCCGACCCCCCAACTTTTTCCCTTAGATTTTGTCCAAAAAAGGTCGGCTTGCGAACGAGTATATACGGTAATGTGTTATATGAAATTGAAATACAATCGAAACCGCTTATGTCGACGGCGTTGGGGTATGAAAAATGGCGTCGACATAACCGATGATCGAGATAAAGGAAAATCAATATGGCGGCAAAATATTAACATGTGCTTGAAATTTCTTTATGTACATGATTAATTAGTTAGCGTTAATTAGTGATGGGATGATTTATCGGAATCGTATCGGAACCCTAATATTTCTTCACTCTTTCGTAAGTCTAAGGTTGTAATGACCGTTCGTTTTTAAGGACCGTTTAAAATTTAAATATAACTTATAACCATGGTTCCCACTCAGGAAAACTGGAAAAAGTCGGGAATTCTTAAAAATAAATTCTCGGCCTTGAAAGTCGGGAAAAGTTATGACTAATCGGGAATTTATATATATATATATATATATATACACATGCATATATATTTATGCCGAAGTAAAGGACTTTGATTACGTTTCTGTCATGTTTGATTCCATTTATTTAATGAAAAATAAGTTACCAGTTTATAATTGTCTGCGCATGCGCTAAAAGGTTAAAGTTTACGCTTCGCCGTGTCACAGTCGCGTTTTCCGTCGTATCAGCGAATTTAAAATACAAATAAACAAATCAATATGGTTATTTTAAGTTTAATGCTTTTGATGTATATATATTTATGCCGAAGTAAAGGACTTTGATTACGTCTCTGTCATGTTTCGATTCCATTTATTTAATGAAAAATAAGTTACCAGTTTATAATTGTCTGCGCATGCGCTAAAAGGTCAAAGTTTACGCTTCGCCGTGTCGCAGTCGCGTTTGCCATCGTATCAGCGAATTTAAAATACAAATAAACAAATCAATATGGTTATTTTAAGTTTAATGCTTTTGACGTGCAGGATATCTGTTAATTAACTATCAGAACGTTCTCGAATTTCCTCAGTCAATCAAACTTGTAATATAAATAAAACTATTGTGGCCTTGACCGTTGATCACAGCACGCTGTGGGCTGTGTGTACTGACACAGTACTGTGTTAATCAGTTTCATCGTCACGCGCGTGTTAGTGTCACAGTCACTTATCTTACTGGTAACAAAGCAACAACAACAAACTTTTAAAATAATAATAATTTATTAATTTTTTTATTTAATTATATAAAAACCACCGTCGATTCTCGATACAAACCTTTATTTTCAACCGACGAAAATCGAGTTAAGTTGCAAATTTGGCCCTCTTTTGTGCTCGAGATACTAGGTTTCGGCGACATAAAAGAATCGACATTACCGATGAGAAAATGCTAAGACAAAGAGAGAATTTGGCGGTTCCAATAAAAAACGTCGACATAATAGGGTGGTCGATATAACCGAGCTCGAGATAAGTGGGTTCGACTGTATGATAATAATTGTCCCAATGTGTCATTGTATTATTGTAATGTTCTTCAAAAATGAGCTGGTAGTATATAACTAAGAAAGAACTCAGATTTAGTAGAGGTACTGTAAAATTTAATCCACAGTTAACATGTCGTAACATTTTTTTTATTGCTATGCAAGTGGTTTTTTAAAAAAACTTGTCCATTTCATCCCCTATGCAAATTTAAGGTTTTTATCAGTTACTCTGTGACAAATGTTGACATTTACCAGTAAACGTCAAAAAGCAAATACATAATCACAATTTATTTTTAAATTTTTGGTAAAATAAATATAACATGTATTAACCTCATTAAATGTCATCTAGTAATTTACTGAAAAAAAGCAGTTACTCAAGTGGTCACTGTTTGCAACACAATCAATGTTACAAAAGTGGTTATAAACTAAAAAAATAATGTTACCCTGCGCCCTTGTGAGGAAGCAACGGGGAGCCATATCACAATTTAACTTTGCTAAAAAAAAATATTGAATAAAATCACTTATTCCTATAACATCTGTTGGTTTTGTTTGTGTGTGTGTGTATAAAATAAAATAAGATATTTTGAAAATATCTTATTTTATTTTATACACACACACCCACCAACAGATGTTTTGGGTGTGTGTGTATAAAATAAAATAAGATATTTTGAAAATTAATGTTTTTAGTTTCATGTTCAAATTAATATAAGAGACTTTTCCCTTATTTGTTCAATTCTATGTTTAGCTGTTTGGCCATGATAAAGTGTCCGTCCTGAATGGGGGTTTGAGGAAGTGGATTGCTGATGGTTTTCATGTTACAACAGATGAACCAACCGTGGAGGTAAGTCCGTAAATGAGCTGTTCATATTATTTTGTTTAAATTTGTAACTTGTTTAAAAATTCATGTCTTACTCGTTCATTGAAAATTTGTGCACTTTGTGTTATTTAAGTTTTTACAGACTGAGAATGCTTAATCAGAAAAATACTTATGAGCACGTAGTAATCTATGGGTATATACCAAACTAGAAGTTGAGGAACAGCAAACTTTTGGGCACATGGCAGACTTATGGGCATATGGCAGAGTTATGGGCACATAGCAGACTTATAGGCACATAGCAGACTTACAGGCACATAGCAAATTTATACAAATGAAAATATCATCATAATTTAATGATGGTGATATGACTGACTTCTGTACCTCTAACTGTCCGTGCTAGTCCTTCATGCTCATCGTGCTCTGATGTTAAAAAAATCTCTCAAGTAAAAAAAAATCTTCAAATTTTTCTTAAATTTGACTTTGTTGTCACACACTCCTCCAAAAATTTTATAAGACTGTACCATGATGACTGCGGTGCAACTGATTGAAAGGATCACACACCGTGGACTTCTTGTTTACATCCACCCAGGGAACTTTGAGAAGTCAGTTTTTTGTGATCCATTGACTCAGCTACAGGAAGCCAGTGTGTAGATCCCTAACAAAGATGTGGTCAGGAAGCAAGTGTGTAGATCCCTAACAAAGATGTGGTCAGGAAGCTAGTGTGTAGATCCCTAACAAAGATGTGGTCAGGAAGCAAGTGTGTAGAACCCTAACAAAGATGTTGTCAGGAAGCAAGTGTGTAGATCCCTAACAAAGATGTGGTCAGGAAGCCAGTGTGTAGTACCCTAACAAAGATGTGGTCAGGAAGCCAGTGTGTAGATCCCTAACAAAGATGTGGTCAGGAAGCAGCAAGTGTGTAGATCCCTAACAAAGATTTGGTCAGGAAGCAAGTGTGTAGATCCCTAACAAAGATGTGGTCAGGAAGCAAGTGTGTAGATCCCTAATAAAGATGTAGTCAGGAAGCCAGTGTCTAGATCCTTAACAAAGATGCGGTCAGGAAGCAACTGTGTAGATCCCTAACAAAGATGTGGTCGGACACATTTGTTACACAAATAATTGTAGATTACAAAAGATATATAGATAGAGATTCTACTAAAGATTGACTCAATGCAATGGCATTGTTATAATATTGCAGTAAGTTTGAAGTTTGTTCTGCACAGAAATTATTTTACAAGAAGAGCGACCACCATCAAAACAGAAACAATTTTCTAATCTATATTTTTACTAAAACTTTTAGGAGGGCGAATTTGATGCCGTCTTCCGACTCCATCTGTTGAGAGACTATGAGGCTATGGCTAAAAATATCAAGACGCAACAAGAGCAGGTGATGGATGCCAGGGCTGAAGATGCATTTTATGCATCTCCTGATGGTAAATTTTTTCAGTCAATATCTTATCTTATCTGTTACAGACGGTCCTTCTATACTGAAGATTATTGCCTCCTATGCTTATCCATGGGTTAATGTCTAGTCTTGCAGTTTTAAATGTTGATAGAGTGTTGGATTCCAAACAGACTTTTACTGCTTTAGTTTTCTTATGAAGTACACTTTCAGCAATGTTTTTGTCAGTGGAAAAGAACTTAAATCCAGTCTGTATATTTTTTTCTTAAACAACAGATAACTCTAGTGGCCACATGCCTGGAGCTAAGAATATTCCTTTCAGTAGTTTATTCAATGATGATGGAACCGTGAAGTCTGAAAGGGACCTTAAAAATTGTAAGTTTTTTAAAACATAATTATTATATGATTTCACCTTTTGGCTAATGCTAAAGATAATACCAGCACAAAGAAAAAACTACTACTTGACAGGCATGCCAAATTGTAAATATAATAAATATTGTGTGTGTGTGTATATGTTCACTGAAATTAATAAAGAATGTTAGAAGAAAATTATTGTCTCGTACTGGTATAAATATTTTTTTATCCGTAAAACCTTAGCCTCCAGTCATTAAAAGACATTATTTAAAGCAGATTGAACAAGAAGAGTATAAAATTGGGAAACAATTCCTTACACAAAATATAGAACAACACCTGCTGGTTCTTGTGCTATTCAGTGTTCAACAATGCCTTACACAAAATATAAAACAACATCTGTTTGTTATTGTGCTAAAATGTTTAAGAATTGCCAGGATGTCAGCTACCTTTTATTTTTTTCTCCCCAGTGTTCAACGGTGCCGGCGTGGATCTCACGAAGCCTTTGGTTTCTTCATGTCAGACGGGAATGACGGCGTGTGGCCTTATCCTTGCAGCACACCTCCTGGGCAGGAAGGACATACCTTTGTATAATGTGAGCTCATGTTTTCAAGTATGCTCTACTCTGCTTTCATTCTACACACATTAGGATCATTCAATTATCTCCCTTTGAAACACATATCTAGCTGGCTGAATGTCAATGAGGTACCATGGCTGGTCGTGAAGGTGTGGTGTTAGCTCCCCTTTATAAAATATAGTCAGTGTATCTTTCCAGCTAGTTATTTTTTTTTATTCTACTTCATATGCACATTTAATATTTCCCCTGATCCCCTTTTAAATGCATTTTTTCTAATAAAAAAAAATATGGTGCAGTTTTCTGGTGCTTCATTGCCCATGAACTGACCTGAAGTGATAAAAGTAATTTTTTTATTTAACATGCAAAAAGGATCATTTAGTTTTAACCCTACCAACTCCCTGCTCCCCAAGCTAATTTGTCCCTATACCTGGCCTCCCCAGCAAAAATAAAGAAAATGTACATGGGTTAGGAAATTGCTAGTATCATGCAAACCAGTGGTCAGAATGAGCTCAAACTTTTAGATATAGCAGGAAAGAGGTCTAGCTTCCATCCAATGTTCAATTTAGCTGAGCGGCTGCGCGGCAACGAATATATCTAACGCCGCGCAGCAGTTTATAGTTACCGCACATCAAATTTACTAAAATAATTATTTTAAAAATGGATGCTGTACAAATTTGCACCAATGTGCCCTTTAAGCTGCTTAGCCGCGCAGGCGTTTGACCAACACCACGCAGCAGTTTAGAGTTACCGCGCAGCAAATTTTGTTTATTTATTTTATTACAAAAAAAAACTTATTTTTTTAGAAGATAATATTTGTTTATTTAGTTGAACAATGCTTCCATCTAACGCCAGTATTGCGTTCAAATCTATTGTTTGAGCCGCAAAGGTTGCAGTCCAGCCATCATCTGGAAAATTGTCACCACGAAAATCTGTTTGATGGACACGCCCCCTTTCCTTAACAGTTGGTCTTGCTCTGGATCTATCGTCATCATCATCACTTGACCTATCACTATCGAGATCACGATCCATGTCAACGTCACTAGAACTAGACTAATCATATTGATGAAGCAAAACTGCTTCATCGCCTTCTGAATCGTCTAAAGCTTCCATTACCTGCTGCAGTGTAAAATGTGTAGGCCTTCATCTTTTTCCTGTGGAAGTGCTAAGTTCATTTGCCGATCTTTTCATTGTTATTTTCAACAAAATCAACTTAATCACTAACTAACTGCTTTATTCAAAGAAGAAACCATTTATAAACACTAATCATGCAACAAATGCGAAATTTAACGACGATAGGCTGCTATTTTTAGTGCTTCTTCAAGTGATATCCCAAAAACCTAGAATTCGGTAACTCGTTATATAGTAATTAAATTAATTACCTAATATTCGGTAACTCGCCTTGGTAGGGTTAAGACAACACTCGTCTCTTCATTGAAATCAGTGACTTTGTTGCTGCAATAAGTCAATTAGTGTGAACGCAGGCCTGCCAACCATTCTGATTTTTCCTGAATTATTTATACAGATTTTTTACCCCTGATTACGGAATTCCGATAAGACCTTTCAAATTCCGATTTTTTTACCATTAAAATTTTTTTCTTTATAAAAATCTGGAAGTGGAAAAAATAATTATAAAAGTCGCGTTTGACAGTACTGACAGGAAGTGATGTATTTGGATAATGCCACTTCCTTGATTTTTTCCTGCACTTCCATTATCCAAGCAAACCGCCATCTCTAAATCTTTCTTGATTGGCCATCCGATCGTACATTATTCCTTTTACCAGCCTAATAAAAAAAAATTCACCTGTTCTGTGACGTTTTTTTAAAAAGTTTGGATACATTTATAAAGAAACCTGCTGAAAAAGCTTTCCAGTGACTGAGCTTGAGAGTGATAGTACTAGTACTAAGACTAGTCTAACTAAACAAAGAAAATGACGTCATTAGTTTTCAAAACAGTATCAATATTCAGAAAAACACTAATTTATTCGGCCATCACCCTGTGGCAAAACATTTGCAATCTGTGACAGACCCAGTTATCTGTTGAAAGTGGTGGGTTCAATGATAACAATAAAAGTAGTTTAACGCAAAAATTACAACTGCTGATAAATTAGTAAAGTAAAAGTAGTAAATCTACATCTGTTACTGCTTAATTGTCGAAGGAATCGGCAATTTACTTTCAGTTATGAGATCGAAAGTTTTATTTACCACCCTTCTAATTGCAAGAAATAAATATCTTGCCAATACCTATCTTTTTTAATGCCAGAGTCGAAGAAATGTTTCCAGACCAATTACAATGAAACAAGTAACAAGGGCAAGCATTAAAGCTGGTACTGACACACTTTCTAACTAAAATTGATTTTAATATGTAACTAAAATCAATTGCAAAGCTAACTTCAATTGGCCAAAGTACTTTTAGACAAGCTCAAAAAGCCCACTAGAGAGATGCTGGAAAACTTAACTCTATGCAGCCTCTGTTCTTATATAAAAAAAACATGTATGTTCTGTTGTGTATTTAATGCAAAAAATTTCCAGTAATGTTTTTCTCATGTTCTGTGGTGTTCTGTAGACTCTTAAAATTAAAAGATAATAGAGGTAATTTTATTACTTTATATATTTATTTAGTACGTAGTTCTTAAACCAGCGCCCGGGGGTGCCGCGACTCCGCGCGCGGACCCTCGTACAGATTTTTTTTCCTTGGCAGGTTGGCAGGTCTATGAATGGTTTTTGTTGTTTTCTTAATATTATTAATATGTATTATGTTGTTGTTTTTTTTTAATTTTTAAAATCACTGTTTTGAAGTTTACCTTTATTGTCTTTCTCAAACTCAAAGGTAAATCTGGATTTTTTTTATTTTTCTTTGCAGGGATCTTTTACAGAATGGAGTGCATTAGCACCACCAAATTATATAGTAAAAATATAGAAGTCTTAGACTCAAACATGACGTCTTTGTTGTTTTATTCCCACAAGGGGGTGTCATTGTACTGCTGAAAGACATGTTTATTTGTGAGTCCGTTCTTGGGAGTTATGAGGCTATCAAAGCAGTGTTTTATTTCTGGACAAGGGTTTTTTTTCCCAGATAATTACACCCACCACATTTCTAGGGGAATAAGTTATTATCTTATAGTGTCAGCTTTAAAAGTATGGATGAAATCGAGGAACCGATTTATATCTCAATTTGTTGTGGGGTGTCGTAACTTGAACTGTCATCCAGGTTGTGGGGTGTCGTAACTTGAACTGTCATCCAGGTTGTGGGGTGTCGTAACTTGAACTGTCATCCAGGTTGTGGGGTGTCGTAACTTGAACTGTCATCCATTGCAAAATAATAAAGCCATCCCTGATTATATTTCATTAATTAGAATTTTAAGGCTTTTAACTCATCTGATGTGAGAATGAGTGGTTTTAGTCTGGTTTTTGGTTACCCTGACTTTTTTGGTGCAAGTCAACTTGTGGTCAATATCTTGTCTTATCTATACAGACGCTTCATCTATACAGAAAATAATTGCGTCCTACATTCTTGGTAAGAACTTATTTGCAAGTGTCACAGCGTTGACAGGCCACTATACATGTTTTTTGTTAACTAGTTGTTCTACTGTTGTTGTGGGAGATCAAAATGGCTGTATATGACTTGGGGAGGGGATATTATAAGTAAACAAATAACATTGTTGGCAATTTCCTTTATGGTTATTTCCTCTATAAATATAATAATTTTACTCTTGCTTCTGCATAGCCTCCAACACACATGACTCACACATTCGTGGTTGTTGAAAAAAAATGTGCTAGTTTTTTTAAAAAAGATGTATTTCCAGTAGACAGATCCTTTGTTACAATAATAAAATTGCAACAGAGACGTTACATGGCATCCAAAAAATTTTAGCATTTTAAACTCACCTTTGACATTGTTCCCATTTTAAGTCACTATAACTGTTCCCTTCACTTTGTGAATGTCACATAACCTTGATTGAAAATCTTTCCTTAAATTCTGCAAAACCCTTTTAATTTTTATTTCTTTGCAACACGTGTCTACACAAATTATTTAATTATTTTTTTATTTAACACGAGTTAGTAGACATTTGGACTTTTCTTGGTAACGTTCAACTTAGTGATGCTTTTAATGCATTTTTTTAAATTGTGTGTGAAGAGTGAAGACAAGTGAATTGAAGTGAAAGCTTGAATACATCTTTTCCTTTCCCCCTTTACTAGTTTACAAACTCGTTCATACCATACCCGTTGCCATATTTTAGACACAGAAGTACATGTACTAGACTTCTTACATCAGCTGGGGGACTGTGAGAGCAACGAATTGATCCAAATGGAAGGGCGGTGCAGAGCAGGCAAAAGTCCTATGAGGCTTGTACCGCCACTAATGATAAAACTCCTGGACGCCTTTCAATGGAGTGGTTGTCTATTGTCCAAATCAATAAAGTAATCATATCTTTAATTAAAGTTAATACAAATTATAAAATGTTGTGCTTATAAAGATTTGTTAATTCCCTTTCAATGGCAATCATTGTCAGAGGTTGTTGTTGTTTTCATGTAAGGCTGCTACAACTACAACCTTTTCTAAATAGTGGTTCTCAGTCTCAACATGGCTGGTACGGGAATTTTTCAGTCCAAATAGTGTCTCTTAATCAGAAGTGGAGGAAGGGAAAAACTCATTCAAATTGGACCAGTGGTCAAAAGAGAAAAAGATTGGTTAACATGGCTATTAAAATAAATAAAAAATATTTGAATATCAACTTGAGTAAGTTTCAAACAAAAGTTTTAAAAAATAATAATAATTTTGTAATGCTTCACACATAATATAATATTACTAGTGTAACCCGGCAAAAATGACGGAAGTTTTCAAAATGAATACATTTCAGCTGAAATCTATTAATTTTGAAAAAATACACATCAGAATAATAAATAATGTAATACAGAACTTTTATTTATTTTTATTTGATTCATTTATTATCATATTATTGAACAATTTTATGCGGAACGTTCAAAAAGTGTTATTTTTGGTGCAGTTATTTTATTATGTTGATCGCAGCGCCACCTAACAGCATTACAAATTTCGCAGCGCCACCTACAAATTACATCCATACATACAGACAACGGGAATTATGTATATTGATTAATAGGCTACAGAATATCTAATTTGTTATGATTATTTTTCGCTTCCACTTCCAATATTAAATTATTTTTAAAATATTTAGGGGAATCGTATTAAATAAAACCTACTAACATCGATTGATATTTTACTAACCAAATGTGTAAATAGTGTAATAATTTTAACAAATGATGAAAAACATTTTTTTTTCAAAATATATCCCTTGATTTAAATATGTCAAGGGGAGATAAACTACATTGCCATATTTTTTTATTGCTCTTGATTACCGACGGAATTCGTCGCCTCTTGATTGACTGTACCTAGTGGTCCTCAAGTTTATGAAACAGGGTATAGTGTCCGTGAAAAGAATTGATAACATTATGTGGAAATGGCATGTAGAGAATCAGCATCCATTTACACCCCTTTCCCAAAACATCAACACATATCAAATTATAAAAGTTGACCTATGACCTGAGCATTTTTCTTTCTGGGACTGATTTTTATAAGAAAAAATTATCCCTAACCTGTATCTCAAAACTTTGAAAAAGAGTAATAGAGTGTTTGTTTTGTCATAAACAGATTTTACAATGTAACGTATATTGACATTAAACTTTTGTTCAATCAAATCAATGTCATGTTCTAATGAAATGTATAAATTGAATCAGTGGTCGGGAGGCATGCGCGCTCGGCTGGCGTACTGATGGTCACGGGTTTGAATCTCCGTGAAGGCATGAGTTTGTTCCCAGGGCCAAGGGTGTCCCTGACCCCATCCAGCTCCGTATGGGCACCTGACAATAGTTAGGGAAACAAAGGCGGCTGGGAATAGCGTGGAACCCTCACGCCTATGGTCTGGGAACGCTGTGTCCTTGCCAACAGATCAGCATGGCCTGTGGACGCAATAATCTTCTGTATAGATAAGACAAGACAACTAATGTCCTCTGTCTTGCTGGTCTAAAACTTTAGTTTGTCATACAATGCTGACACTACCCACTTCACCACAGCTTGCATAAGAATTTAAGAATACACGTTGTGAACTCAGTTATTGGGATACATAACCAACGTCAGGCCTATTGATCGAGGTTTGTCAGTGTTAGTGAACTATACAGTATCAGTAACATGAGGAAAGTGGCTTTTGGGTGATACTTTTGAAACGTCATTGGGTTATTATTGGTTGGCGTGAAAGTTGGGTATTAAATTAAAACAACAGAGGAGTCCACTTGCAAAACCTACTGTCACTTTTGAGTGATTTTGAGAAAAATAAGTATTATTCTAAAACACTAATTTCTTAATTCAATAGTTTTTGTGTGTGCTGGAAGTTGGTCCAATAAGTACACAAATTTGAGTTTAAAAACGTGTTATATTAATGCATATGTATTTGTGTTTTTATTGCACGATAAAAAAAATTATTTTGTAAAACTAAACAAAAAAGAAAAATGTAGAGTTTTACCGTACAAACCAGAAAAAGGACAGTAACTCAAGGGTTTTGCAAGGGGACTCATCAACTAATCTTTTCTACTTAATGAGATCTACAAGTGCAGCATGCATACCTAGATATGACATGACTACCGGTAAAATGTGCATACCAAGGTTTGACTTGAAATAATTAGGGTACGTATACCTAGATAGGACGTAACTATCATTACGGTTTCATGCAATTATCATATGTGATCACAGGTGATGTGTGCGTTACATGCATACTACATGGCATATGTTTATATTTAATGAAAAAGGAGATTTTTATAGATAAAAAGATGTCATTTGCAGAATATACATGTACTGCTAAATGTGATGTATGCATCTCTTGCTACCACATGTTTACAAGAGATTTAAGGACAATTTAATTTATTTTACTCTGCAAAATCACAACACGCCTTCCTGTACATAACACGACAGCAGGTGAAATACGCTAACCAACATTGCACAAGTATAAAGTTTGGATCACTCTTATATGATCACATGAGGATGATAGACTCGATATCAATAAAAGCAAGGTGTGAGACACAACCAACAAATGCTGAAAGTAACAGCAAGGTGTGAGACACCACAAACAAAGGTCTGAGACACCACAAGCAAAGGTCTGAGACACCACAAACGAAGGTGTGAGACACCACAAACAAAGGTCTGAGACACAACAAACAAAGGTCTGAGACACCACAAACAAAGGTGTGAGACACCACAAACAAAGATCTGAGACACCACAAACAAAGGTCTGAGACACCACAAACAAAGGCGTGAGACACCACAATCAAAGGTCTGAGACACAAACAAAGGTGTGAGACACAACAAATAGGTCTGAGACACAAAAAAGGTGTGAGACACAAACAAAGGTGTTAGACACAACAAACAGATGTGAGACACAACAAGCACAGGTGTGAGACACAACAAACAGTTGTGAGACACAAACAAAGGTGTGAGACACAACAAACAGTTGTGAGACACAAACAAAGGTGTGAGACACAACAAACAGGTGTAGACACAACAAGCAAAGATGTGAGACACCACAAACAAAGGTGTCATACACAACAAACACATGCTGGAAGTCACAGCAAGGTATCAGACACAACAAACAAATGTTGGAAGTCACAGAAAGGTGTGAGACACAACCAACAAATGCTTCTTCCATTAACGTCTCGCGGCGCGTGTGTTTGATGGCAATGTCTACTTGAGATTGCTACAATTATATCGGCTGTCGTATCAATGCCAAGCGTGTTATTGATCCGCCTGTACCATGATATCGATTAGCCTACCGTGATTGAACAACAAATACATTATCGTTGTAATATGATCCAAGGCCAAGAGCTTGCAGGGTACCCTCAATAAAACCTCAGCCAGTCTGGGTTATAGAAGGTCGAAAGAAAAAGGTCTATTGAAGTATATGACGATAGGTCAGATGAAGTGGTATGTCTGAGAGAGGGTGCATGTCAGATATAATTACTCCCCGACTCCCCCCCACACACACACACACGCACACATCCTGAGAGGCGACGGGCACGTCATTTATTTGTCAAATTTATTCGCAAACATCTGTTTGACCTACTTACATGATTTTTGTTCTTATGAAGAAAATAATCTTCGTCCAACCCATTTCAATTCATACAGCCCTAAGTACGGAACTGTAACTATAAGAGTACATGTAGTATTTATCATTTTTAATCTAGAAAATGTTTTCAAACGCCATGTCGGTGTGATGCAGTGTTGTTAGCTCCTGGGAAACTTCCCAAATCGTGGGAATTTTTAAGCCAAATTTATAGAAATGGGCATTTGGGAATTTATGAGGATTTGGCCTTAAGTTAAATATGGGAATATTTGAGATTGACAAATTTTTTTAAATTTAAATATTAAATACACACTTGAATGACAATAGAATAAAATGATTTGAAACATGTTCAATTTTCAAATAAGAAATACTTTTTTAGGCTGGGGGGGGGGCTTTGTGACATCATATTTGTTTATTTTTAGCGTGTTTGGGGATTTTAATTTTGGATCTAGATTTTTTACATGTTGGCTAGGTTTTTCTGCGCTTCGCCAAAGGGATTTTATGCATGTGGGAATTTTTAGTCTAATTTGGGAATGTTTTTACTCTTGCTTGGGAAAAGTTGGCACCTTGAGTTAACAACACTGATGTGATGAATGATAACATGAGACATAAATATAACTATAATAACCTTCCCAATAAATTTCTTATTATTAGCATATAAGGGGCCGTCCATAAAGTACATCACGCTCCAGAGGGGGGAGGGGGTGTAAGAAAGTGTGACAGTTTGTGACAGAGGGGAGGGGTGAGTTAAAAATGATACAATTATTTGCCTAAACACACATTAGACTGAAACTCCATAATTCAGCGTAGCGTGCTGCTAGTTTTAGCATGTATTATTTTGCACTCATGAAAATTTTCTTATGTGATTGATTGAAGTTGACCTCTCTGCATAAACCCGTGGTTTTAGAATGCCTTCTTTGAGAGCTTGGTCCGTCTCAGCACGTAATAAAACCCTGATAAAATATGGAGTCTAGATGTAATCTCACGTACTTGTTTTGAAGTGATTTCATTAAGTTCGCCTAAACACTTTCTACGTGTTGCTAGTAGTTTATCAGTTCTTGAAGCCAACTAAGGTTAACTCCCCTGAACAATGCCAACCCTCTCCCCTTCCCCCACTCCTTAATCTTTTTTTTTCTTCAATCTCGTTGTTGTTGTTGTTTCTTAATTACTGTAGTCAACCATTTGACATTTTCTTTTATACAAGAAAAAAGGGCCGTGTTAATTTCTTATTATAAATTGCTTACAGTGTTACAGCCAATTATTAAAGATTCAATTTCGACATTAAAATAAATTTTAAAAATTGGCACCACAATAACAAGTTGCCCTTCTTGGCAAGTCTGCGAGACCCCGCCCCCCGCCTCCCATACACACACCCCACTCCTCAAAGTGTACTGAAATATACTATGTCTTTGAGACTGAAGTTTGTTTAAGGATTATAACAGGTGGTGTTAAATTAGTTTATGATGACGCTCGCTTTCTCGGCACCATGATTACCCCCCTTCCCCACCCCTTACTCTCCAAACCAAGTGGCGTATCGAAAAAAATTAAGATACCGTGCAAAACAAGCCACAAACATGGAGTCAGGCACTAAAATAACCCTAGTGTGAACGTTTGACTTTAGCAGTCTATGAGATCTGGCCAGTACCGGTGACTTTTGCTAGAGAACTTTTCTATTCTCAAATATCGATTTGTGTTCACACCCCAGTCCGCGCACACGCAGGACACAAACACACACTCACTCGGACCTGTTCGTAAATAAATTTATAGCCTCGGCTAAGGGCTGGGAAATGGTGAGGTCACTGGATCAAAACATAATTAATTTATTCCTTTTCCTTATTACTTTTTTTTTAAAGTATTTTTAATGTGCGGATGCAAATTAGAAATAGAGATTACATGAATTAGAAACTATATTTCATAGTGGAAATCATAGTAGGAATAATAGACATTAGATCTATTTACAGACATCTTACAGTTTTACTGTCATTAAAATACAACGGAGGAAAAAAAAACCTGGCTGTGCATTTTTTTTCTCAAGAATTTAAAAATAAAATTAATAAATCACTTAGGTCTGCTTCTATTTATATCGTTATAGCTATGCCAATAAACATCAAAATAAAAGTTATTTTACCCATTATATCGTTAATAAATAGCATTGCATTTTAACAACAATGGAATTACTTTAAAAATGACGAAGTAGTTTTGAATTCGACCTAATTCTGCACAACAAAATTTAGACACACACACACCCTTAAATTTGTATCTATTCAGAGCTGACCTAATGGCAGATAGCTCTCCCCTCTCAAACCCAAAATATTTTTTTAATATACATATAAATAAAACTCTAATACTCATAAAAGTAAACAAAACTTGTATATAGTATCTATGCATAACCTATCTCCCTAAGGGTTTTTAATTTTTTTTAAAGTCACGGTGTCTAGCCAGCACTATAGAATAAAACTGCACCAAATGAATACCTGTAAAAGTTTCCGCCTTAACTTCCAATTTGTTCCTTTCACTCAACAAGAGTTCATTGACATTCTTTGGATATTTTATTTAACGGCGACTCTTTAAAGCGAACACGTTGGGGAATAATGTTCCAGTGGACTTCCTACTGAAAGGTTTTTAAAAAATCTCCTCATGATCGATCACACGGGGTCTCTGGTTGGGCCTAAATTCTATTTTAGTTGTAGAAATCTTTAAAATTTAATAACTATCTATCTTATCTTATCTATTACAGACACTCCATCTATACAGAAGATTATTTCGTCCAACGCTTATCTATGGTTTAAGTCTAGTCTTGCGTTTTTATTAGAGTTTTAAATGTTGATAAAGTGTTGGTTTCCCTGGTTTCCTCAGACAACCCATTCCACGCCCGAATTCCAGACGGGAAAAACGATAATCTGTATGTGTTTGTTCTTGCATACGGAATACCTACGTGTTTTAATCCTAATATCTATCTGAGGGTTGAATTAGATTATTATTACAATTCCTTTTCACTTTCAAATAGTAGTCAACAGCAACCCTAAAATATTTTTTTTAATGCTGGTCATTGTCCTCTGAAAGCAAAAATGACATGTCTCGGCGGAGGCCGTGGACAAATAGATCTTAACACAAATGAAGGAAAATGTTGGTCTTTGAATAAGTTTTTCCATAGACGCAGCTAATTATCAAAAATCATTTATGCGTAAGGAGACACTTAAAATTAAGCTACCGGTATTTAAAGTGGACCTTAAATGCCGCCCACTTCACGCCCCCTTCTTACGCCCATCCGTGTATAAAGCTTATTAAGAATCCACACAGTGGTATTTTCTGTACACCTTTTATACTACCAGAAAACACAAACCATAGAAACAAAGTTAACAGTTAAAAAATTAGACTCAGGGGCACACATTGTATGGCTTTAATATAATGTATTGAGTCATTTTACCCGCAAATCTTAAACATTAAAATTTGTTTTAAATTTTAAACATTATTTATAGTAATATTTACAGTTTGTAAAATAAATTTTTTGAAACATTTTATTTTTAAAATGTCAAGCATTTTTAAAAAGGAATATCTTTATTGTCTGTTTTACAACTTTTTAAAACTCGTCTTTGCACACACACACGCACGCGCACAAACACAATCACAAACATTTTTAATTTGTCAAGCATTTCTTTGATTACATGTATTTTTATTCGGCCAAACGATACACCGTTCATAGACACAGTTTCTTATAGCCGGGGTGTCAATACACGATGACCCAGGCGACCGTCTCCAAAAAGCCACCAATCGTTGTGCCGATCGGGTAGCCGTCATTTTAGAGTGCTCCGCGGCGCGTCTTTTGTCAGTGCACTTACCGCGTCGGCACCGGAACGCACAGGTAAGTCTTTCTCTGGTTGTGTTTGAAGTCAGTCTCAGTGCCGTATATTACAACTGGTGCAATATTTGTTGGGCTCAGTGTGGGAACGGTTAAATACATGACTACATATCTTCGACGCCAGGTTTTTTGTTTTCATGTTAGTTTTTTGTTTAGCGTAAAATAAGAATGATAACTAACCCATTTCCAGATTACATAACTTGGTCGCCTTAGTAATTTTAGTTGATACATCATTCAAAGAGAAGTGTTAATGTCTAAATTGTGTGTATATATATATATTAGGGCTGCTGAAATGAACGATTAATTGATCGATTAATCGTTACATTTTTAAAATCGATTTAGAATTAATTTGATCGAGTTAATTGGTGAATTGATCAATAAGTTGAAACCCTTTTCTTGGTGATAAAATTATCATAATCCCTTATCTGATTAGCTGGGTTCACTTCATAGGAAAACATACTTCAGACATTATCACATACCATAAGGAGCCGTCCGTACATGACATCACGCGCCTGTGTGTGAGTGTGGGGGGGGGGTCATGCATTTGTGACGGTATGTGACGAGGGGAGGGGGGAGTTTAAGAAATTTGACGTCACATCAAAACGCGCAACTTTAAATAAAAGTCCCACTTAAATATTTCATTGCTTGCAATTTATTTATGACGTTTTTAATGGTTTCACGCGTGTTAGAGTGCATTCTTATACCAAATAATACTTAAATTACCAAAAAAGTTACCGTATTTGAAACATGCTAATTTTCAATTAGAAAATACGGCTTTTAGGTGGTGGGGGGGGGGCTCAAAGCTTTGTGGCGTCATATTGTAGGGGGGGGGGCTAAGATTTTGTGACGAAGTTTGACGAAGGGGGTAAAAATCGGCCAAAATCGCGTGACGTCATTTATGGACGGCCCCTAATCCATACCAATTGTCATACTATGTGCCTAATGGTAATTGTATGATAGCTAAAGGATATTTTTATTTTTAAAATATTTTGATGAGTGTTTTACAACTTAACTGTTAATACTATATTTTATTTTAAAAAATATTTTATTTAAAGCAAAGCATTCTTCATTAAATGTTAATTCAAAATGCATAATCTATGGGGCCGTCCATAAATGACGTCCCGCACCTACCAAAAAAAAGGAGGTTGACCATTTGTGACGAAGTGTGACGAGGGGTTGGGGGTGTTAAAGAAATGTGACGTCACATAAAAATGCGCAAATTTAAATAAAAGTTGCACTTAAATATTTCAACTTATTTAATGACGTTTTACATGGGCGTGAAGCGTTTTACGATATTAAGTGCAGCCTTACACTAAATACATACTTAAATGGCAAAAAAGTGATTTAAAACATGCTCATTTTAAATAGAAAAATGGCTTTTATGGGGGGCGGCAAAGCTTTGTGACGTCATATTTGAGGGGGGGGTCTAACTTTTTGTGACGACGTGTGATGAGAGGGGAAAAAAAGGGGGGGGGGTGAAGAATCGGATAAAATCACGTGACGTCATTTATGGACGACCCTATACTATATGCATGATAGAATAGTATGATAAAAATGACGGCAAGCCACGACACCTCAACAACAACAAAATGTGTACGATACTTTTAATTTAAAACATACATAAATTTTATTTTTCATGTTTAATTTAAGACCATTAGAAACTTTTTTTTTAAAATAAAATCTCCATGTATTTATGCAGTAACACTATTTTGAAATCGAAGGGAAACGGCTCCACCCTAAAGGGACACAACACGAAAGAACGGCGTAGACAAAAAAATATCGGCCATGACGGCCATATCAAGGTCCAGAACTTCTTACGACTTTCACCCTAACGAGTAGGTGTCCTTGCATTTGAATAGCTCATTTAATGATGTGCGTGTTGGAAATGTGAGGGGGCAGGGGCTGCGTCGGGGGAGGGAGAGTATTTAAGATTTTGAATGGCAACCCAACAATGAATTATTTTGAGCCCAAGTCTAAAGCTAGCTGTGATGATGAATACGGTACAAATATAGCTATATCTCATCCACCCATGAAAAAAATAATTAAATAATTAATCAAAAATCTCTCCGATTTACGTTTATATTCACGAGATACGGAGTTTCTACTTAAATATTTAAATCTTTCACTTTCATGATTTGACAAAGAAATCGGTCGGTCCGTTCAATGGTGCGCATGTTTGCTGTGCATGTTGTAGGCATAGTTGTTCCCTCGGTCCGTTCAATGACATTAAGTCAATGGTGCGCATGTTTGCCGTGCATGTTGTAGGCATAGTTGTTCCCTCGGTCCGTTCAATGACATTAAGTCAATGGTGCGCATGTTTGCCGTGCATGTTGTAGGCATAGTTGTTCCCTCGGTCCGTTCAATGACATTAAGTCAATGGTGCGCATGTTTGCCGTGCATGTTGTAGGCATAGTTGTTCCCTCGGTCCGTTCAATGACATTAAGTCAATGGTGCGCATGTTTGCCGTGCATGTTGTAGGCATAGTTGTTCCCTCGGTCCATTCAATGACATTAAATCAAGGGTGCGCATGTTTGCTGTGCATGTTGTAGGCATAGTTGTTCCCTCGGTCCATTCAATGACGTTACATTAAATCGATGGTGCGCGTGTTGATGCTATAGTTTTTCCCGTTTCTAATTTAGTCCGAACAGTGCCTTCAATGACATCGACTACCCCGCAGCCAGCTTCCCCGGGGACGTATCACCACCCAGGACCCTAAGGCCCACAACATCTAAGAGTATCTTGGGCCCCGTGGAACACCAGTCAAGGTCGCCAACAAGGTCAATGACACCAGGGCACCACGGCCTGGCAAGTCGGGAGGGCTATCTTCGACCACCCACCAGATTCTTCACACCAGGACCTGAGGAGGCGACTGACACAAATGTGGTTAGACTCAGTTATCTTATCTTATTTGTTAAAGGCGCTCCTTCTATACAGAAGCTTATCGCGTCCTACACGTATCCATGGTTTATGTCTAGTCTTGCAATTTTATTAGATTTTTAAATGTTGATAGAGTGTTGGTTTTGTTGGTTTCCTCGGGCAACCCATTCCACGTCCGAATATCGGACGGGAAGAACGAGAATTTCTATATGTTTGTTTTTGCATACCAAATAAGAAAAGTGTTTTTTTTATCCCTATGTCTGGGGTTTGTATTAGAATTAATTGCCCTATTTATTTGAGTAATCTTTATAATTTATAGGATACTAGGGGCAAGTACCCGGCTTCTCCCGGGTTTAACAACAACAGCAACAACAACAGCAACAACAACAGCAACAACGACAAAAACAACAACAGAAACAGCAACAGCAACAAAAACACCAAAAACAAAACAACAACAAAAACAACAAAATCAACAACAAAACAACTACAACAACAACAGCAACAACAACAAAGCAACAACAACAAAACAACAAATACAACAGCAACAACAACAAAGCAACAACAACATGAAGGACATTGTCGTCGCAGGGCAAGGGATGTGGACAACAACAACAACAGCAAAAACAACACAAAAGCAACAACAGCAACAACAACAACAACAAAAACAACAACAGCAACAACAACAAAAACAAAACAACAACAAAAACATCAACAACAAAACAACAACAACAAAACAACAACTACAACAACAACAGCAACAACAACAAAGCAACAACAACAAAACAACAACAAAAGCAACAACAACAAAGCAACAACAACAAAAAAATTATTTTATGGCGATAATCGCCTTCTTGTTAATCTCGACACCAAAATGTTTATTAATTTGCGTCATTATTTTACGTCTTAATTTTCAATAATTTTTTATTTTATATAGCTCATATAGGGAAAAACTACATTTTGGGCCCCCGGGCCCCAGTATCTTATATATAAGGAACGAAACCTGTTTAATAACCTTTCCGGTATAATTTTGTGTACGTGTACCAAATTTCACGTTATTTGGTTGTCTGGATCTTGAGTTATTAGGGAACAGACAGACAGACATCCAGACAACAAATGCGGCTTATATATAGAGAGATAGAGGGCCAAGGTGTGTGCAGCATTGAAATGAAGGAAAAAAAACGGGACAGTTAAACAGAAAATTTTACGGTTGAAAGATTTCTTGTGCAGACGAGTTTTAAGAAATTAAAATTTAAAAAATAAAAATAAAATCCAATAGAAATATATTTAGAAGTTTCGTGTTTATAGATGGTAAAAAATAAATATCTGCATTATTTTAAAGGGTGTGAGTGTGAGTGATCTTTGGTGAGTAGCGTCATGGCTAACACATAGTCATAAATGAATAGAGCCTTTCAATTGTAAAACAAAAATATAACAATAAATATAAAACCGTTATTAAAAAAACAATTGTCCTCTAGTAAAGATAATTTTTTTTAATCCATTTGCAAATTAAAATATTTTAAAGTTAAGTTACACTTAAGGTTTTAACCAAACGAATCCTAGACATGTTCCAAAACTTCTGCCAGTTCAACAAACAAATGTTTTGAGTTTCGGATTAGACTACAGCCCGTTGAATACCCCGCTACAAAGGGAAACACTTGCATCATTAAACCCTTTTTTATTCCCCTTACCCACGTTTAATAGTGGCGTGGCTGTTGAACCCATACCATCAATAAAAAAAAATTATTCAAGCCAGTTTGGTTTAAAGCCAGGCCAGTATTTGATGAAGGCTCACTGAACATTTACCTGGGATCGGTCCAAAAGTAAACCCGGTAGGCGTCTTTAACACTGAATTATGCAGGTCAAAATTATTGATTGAATTTTCATTGACTTTGGTCTAGTCAAGTGACTTCAGAATAAGAAAAGAAATATGTAAGATATGCTGCTTTAGGCAAACAGGAAAAATGCTTTGGGTAAACAGAAAAAAAAACAACAACTGTGCTTGGGGATCATAGAGTCGCGGATATCTGACCGACGCCGCGCAGCAATTAAGAATTACAGCACAGCAAATTTTGTAAAATATTGCACGCAAAAATGGATGGTGTGCAACTTTGCACACAAAAATTTTCACTTTGCACATGGACTAACGAACCGTTCTTAGAGGGAACACTGGGGAGAGGGGGGGGGATACAAAATTGTATCTTTCTTATGTCCCTTTTTAAAAAAATGATACTGCAATAAATGCCCATGAATCACTAATCTTGAGCTTGTTTGGTCATTTGTTTCTCTGACTAATTGGCTATTCTAAGTAAAGGTGGGACGGTGGGACGGTGGGTCCATTAATTAAATGAATTGATTTGAGTGAAAATAAAAGCAATTCGAAGATTATAATTAAAAGAGATGACGCATTGCTACTACGCACGTAAACCGAACAACACTTTAACAACACCATCCAGTATTCCTGTCTTAACTCCCTGGATGTTGGCACTGCTCAGTTTTACATTTTTACTCGTTTCTTGTTGTTTGAATTGTTCGCTGGGGAAGGCTTCTTGTCGATACTTACATTGTTTTGTTTTTTCGTATTTTTCGGGCCTGTTCAATAATTTATTTTCTGATTCTACCAGTACCGGCTTGATTGCTGCCCTACCCCCTCCTCCTCTCCCTTTTTAACTCTACGATTACTCATGGTGTCTGGGAGATCTTAAAGTTGAGTCACAGTTACTGACATACTTGTCTTTTCATCACGTCAGAAGGATCCTCAACCTGAAGTAGACGAGAACCCCTACACACAGCCCATGGATCCCATCAACAGACAGTATTACTACAAACTGTGGAGACGCAGCCCGCCCCAGCCCCAGAAACCAATGTAATTATCCCAATGTCGTTTGCATTCAACTTCAGCAACGCGTGGAGGGTGATTTTTACAAAAGAACAATTTTCAGTGCTGCGGTTGCTATTTCAATGTAAATTTCAATCGTCCCTTTAAAAAAAATATTTAAACCCACACACTTTTATTTGTTCACTGGTTATAAGTTATATAAAAATATATTATTTATTATTTTAGCTTTAGAGAAGGAAGGGCGGGCTCTGGATGGCGTCATATCAAAGCATGCAACAACAGTTCAGGCAGCCATCTTGTCTTTATTGACGGTAAGATTACCTTGCTCAAACTCAAACAGTGCCAGTACTTTTTGTGGGTTTTTGTTTATGGGCTTTATATACATATTACATATATATATATATAAAATATATATATATAACATGTATATAATATATATATAATATATTATTGGCGATGTTTGGGTGTATTAAAAACGAATTTTATGGATTTTTTTACAACAGTAACCCCGAGATTAATCACGTCAGCCAACGTTTCTTCTTACTGAAATATACTCTAATTCTCGGCATATTTACAGTCTGAAAAAAAACCACACATTGACATGACTTTGAAGACAATGAACCGCATGAAATAATTCATTTATTCAAATTAAAGCTCATTAACTCATGGCCTAGGGGAGTTGCATGAATTGTTGGTGTTGTAATCTGAGGCTATGAATTCTTTATTAGGTTTCTGCTCCTGGAACGCTGTATTGATTAAATTTGTTGTGATGTGATTAAGTCGTCGCCCCCCCCTACCCCGGGGTCATCAGTTCTCACTGCTACATCTGGAATTAATATTTATTAACTGATTGATTCTGGCAGACGCAAACACGTGGGTGTTGTAGGAGGGGGGGGGTAGAAGTGATTCCTGTGCCCATATTTTTTTTAACGTTCAGCTCAAAGGTAATACATTTAGAACTATTGTACTCCTGCTACATGTTTTAAAAAAATAATGTTTAAAAATCTCTAGCGTTGGTGTGATCTGGTTGCAAATCAACTATAGCTGTTACTGACTAATATTCTGAAAACCCGTCATTTTTTTAATTAATAAAATACCCTTTTAACTTTTAAGGTAATGGAGTTGAAACTTTAAAGCTTTATGCTTTTTTTATAACTAAAAAATACACTTCTGGTTCTGTAATACGCCAAGGATATTTTTATCTCTATAAACCCCCCCCCCATCCCACTTGGGTTCAACCCAACTGTTTGCACCGTATCGGTAGATTTAAAAAACAAAGACTATCTTAAAATAATCCCATAATTTATCTTATCTGTTTACAGACGCTCCTTCTATACAGAAGATTATTGCGTCCTACGCTTATCTATGGTTTGTGTTTAGTCCTGCATTTTTATTAGAGATTTGAATGTTGATGAAGTGTTGGTTTTCCTGGATTCTTCAGGCAACCCATTCCACGCCCGAATTCCGGACGGGAAGAAGGAAAACTTGAATGTGTTTGTTCTTGCATACGGAATAAGAAAGGTGTTTTTATCCTTATGTCTATCTGAGGGTTGTATTAAGTTATCTTTGTGTTTCATTTCTAAATTAGAATTAATTGCTTTATGTATGATTACTACTTTGCTCTTGGTTCTTCTATCCTCTAGTGTTTCAAGGTTTAATGATTTAACTAATGGTGTTATTCTTGTCAGTTTTCAATATTCTCCAGTAATGAATCTGGCAGCTCTTTTTTGAATTTGTTCTAGTTTATCAATGTTTTCTTTGGTGGATGGGTCCCATACAGAAGATGCATATTCTAGTACAGGTCTCACCAAAGTGAGGTAGCATTTTAGTTTTATATCTCTATTACATTTGTTACAACTATTTACTTTTTGTGGAGATTTTCTTTTTATATTTATATGAAAAGGGCTGGAAAGTCAATGTCGATGTTGAAAATGGGGTTACACATACATGCTAAAAATGTCCAAAACTTTAACGATAACTTGAAACTAGACATAAGCTACCCTCTTTCATTCATATTTTTTAAAGTGTTACGTGTACAGAAAAGCCTTACTCGAAGGTGATGTTTTCGCTAAATTGCTGAGTTATTTTTGTAATGTATTCACGTCTTTCTTTTCAATTGAATTTTTTCCATGTGTTACAGCATGTAGTTCTGCATTTTATGTTCTCTCAGTAAATGTTTATTTAATTTGAAAACCTCAATTTAAGTAAGTAAAAGACAGTAAATTAAAACGTAACTGATTAATATAAATAGTAATATTTCCGGACGTAAAACGCAATTACTTATTTTTAATGTATTTTGATGTGATGTTACTAACCAAATTACCAGTTATTGTTTTTTTTAAATTAATGATTTCCAATACTAAGAGAGTTCATTAATTTTATACTGGACTGGGAACCTCTCGATAATGACACTGCCCATTTCTAATTTTCTATTGCCATTGAGCTGGTATTATGGTGTCTTTTCATGTTGAATGCTCACTATATCATATTCGGTAAAGACCTGTACTGTTTCAATGATTTCCTTACACAACTTGTTGGAACTCTCAGGCCAGTTCAAACAGTTGAAATGTTTAGTTTTTTGTTTTTTTAAACTAAGGTACTGTCAAAGCAGAGGAAAATTTCTTTTACCCTCCGGCATCCATCTTTGAGCCCCTTGACCTGCCACGGTTTGCCCTACCGGCCCCCACACCAAAGGTCAACTCACCAACAAGGGTGCCACACACCTACAGGGGAATCACAGGGGACACAAGGTTCCAAGACCGGGCGAGACAGGGATTCAAAACTTGGCACTACCAGAAGAAACCCATTGACTGTAGGTGTACTGCTGTCTATCTTAACTAATATTTTAAAGAAGCTTCTTAGCCTTAACTTCTATATCTCTATACAGAAGATTATTATTTCTGTTCCATCAAAAAATGAGATAGGTTTTATTTTGCTCATCTGTCAAGCTAATTATATTTATTAAGAAATATGAAGTTGTAACATTTGATGAAAGGCCATTAAAGATAGTTGAAATGGGTTATCTGTCCATTACGGTGATAGGCCTTACCTTTTAATTAATAATTAACTAATGGTGTTCAATGTTGTTGTTTTTTAATGACATGAATTTTGACGGAATCCACCTTGACTTCTGTTTCCCCAGGCTATGATATATGGTGGTCTAAACATTAGTGGATGTTTACTCTAAACGGTCATTTAATCCCCTTTGACAGTTTAAGGACTCACACATCTGATGCCGACAGAGAGAATCCAGGAATTGTACAATACTGAAAGTATTAAAGGACTAAGTGTTGCTGTCTCAAATTTCCAGCTGTTGTTTCAGCTGTAATTTTCAAACTACCATGAGGTTATTTATTAGAATAGTACTGGGAACATGAAAGATGGAAGAGATTAAAACATTTCCACTTTCCCATGTCTTTGGTTTAATTATTGTCCTCTGAAATATGCTTATAATTTACATTCAAAATAAAATTGATGTCATGTCTTTAAAAGATTTACAATGTAATGTGGACAGTGTATACTTTGCATTCAATTAAAATAAGGTCTGTATTGAATCGTAGAGCTGACAGTTCATCATTTAATTTCACATCATTCCATCTTTTCTGGCATTAGCCTTTATATTATAATTATATACCATATAATTGGTCAAGTTTTGTACTGTTACTACATACCGGTACTATACCATGATTTGTCAGGGGAGAAGAACAGTACTTATTAATTATATCTTCAAATTCAAATAAGTGATTCATTCTTCTTTGTGGTTGAGAAGGGGATGAATGCTTCTGTTTGGGAATACCGCTCATATACATATAACATTAATCTGAAAGTAAAGTCTATTTCAAACTGGAAAATGGTATTTACAAGACTGGATGAAACTTGCAAGGCTAACTGTTCAAGGCAGGCTGCAGAACCAATTAGACCCTTTGCAGAAGCACCACTATGGCAGTTGCAACTATGATATTGGAGAAAACTTGATCAAGCCAAAAACAACTCTGGCAATGGTAGTTAATCAAGATATCAAAACATTAAAAAGAAAACTAATGGTAGTTACAAAGATAAGCAAATTTATTTAGATGTAACAACTGAATGTTTTCGGACATGAATTGTGTAAACAAACCCCTCTCCACGCCAAACATCATTTCACTAACACTTTAAAAAATGAAATGTAAGCAGTGTTGACACAATTCACATTCATACAACAAACACAACTTCAAAAGTTATTCATTGTAAAATGACATGTATTTACACACAAAAACAACTCTGGCAATGGTAGTTGATCTAACAATTCAAACAAGAAACGGCTGCCACCCACCCAACAAAAATGATGTACTGCATCCATCTAAAAAAAATCAGATATACACTTTACCCCAAACTAAAAATACTGATGCAAAAATAGCAAATTACAAATTTTGGGATACGTTTTTTTATAATGAAACTTGTTGCAAAATGCTCGATCACATGGAACCCTCTACAATCATGTGCCATCTTTTTTAAAATCCACATTCAAAATCAGAACTGCTCAATTATGCATTTAAAGGAACTCGACACAATGGATAACTAATCAAATTTAATATAATTAAGCCCAACATTAATGTAAATCTTGTATCCCTTCAATTTTTACATTGGCTTCAACTTGAGAACGAAATATTTAAATAAAAAATCAAACTTTATTTAAATAAGATTTTTTAATTTTGTTTACAATAATAAAAATATTGTACACCAACAACAGACCTGCCTAACCCTCAGGGTGAGAAGTAAGTCGATGTTCAGCAGCCAAATCTCTTGCAAGGTGTCACCTTTTTTTATATATTAACTGATTTGTTATTGCTTATGTGTACTTTTCTAATGAGGCTCACAACAATTAAATACATAAGACCAATGATAAAAAGTAATGCAAAGGAACAACCTGTGGGAGTATAGTCAGACAAGTGCTATTTTTCCTGTAAAGCCTATACTATTGGCCCAGCACCCCTTAAGAATAGTGAATATTGTAATTGTTTTAAAGTAAAGAAAGTGAAGAGGAATTTTAGTGATAAAGCTAAAAAGGACTCTATAATACTTGATGTGATTTGCTATACCAATTACCCATTAACATTGTTCTTTAAACTATTCTTTAATTTTTGTAACATAAGGGAAAGGATGACCTGCTTTGCATCACCATTTTGAGAAATACATTTTTTCAAATTCAAAAAGAGTGACTGTGTAGGCAGGCCTGTAGCAAGCATTATTGAGAACTGGACATACAATTTACATTTAACTTTAAAAAAATTATTTTGCAGTTGCCAATGGATTTCTGAGGACTAATATGACAGAGTCGCCTCGCAAAAACATTTTGGAAATAAAGCGATCTTTGTTAACAGGTTTAGATTTTTTCTTGCCTTTACCAGTCTTTGGTTGTTCTGTCCACATTTCTTTAACATTCTCAAGCACCATATTGCAATGCCTGGGGGATACAAAAAACACACACAAAACTTACATCTCAGGATGACAATTTTTAGGGACATAACTATAACACAACTGACATTGACAAAAATTATTTTATTTGTAACCCTTGTGGATTGGACACATAACCAAAATTACAATGTACCATATTTAAAACTTTCTAAACATAAATAAGGAATGAATTTTAAGAATTACAGAACAGCTTTGCAGAAGGTTAGATGATAGTTCCGTATTTCTTAGATTCTAAATTGACAGTTGTTTTCTTCCTAAAACTTATTTAGATTGATTAAAGATTGAAAAAAGTCTCTTTAGTGTAGTCATGTTACCTGTCAAATGCTTTAACACGAGCCAGCAGTTTCTTGTTGTTTCGACAGTTGATTAGGACTTGTGTGTTATTCTTGACAGACTGAGTTAAAACTGATAAAGGACCAGTGTTGAATTCTTCCTGTTCATGCTGGGACAGCTCTTCAGGAGTCATCTCACTTTTAGGCTTTTGAACTGCAGCCCTGAAGAAAGAAAGTTTTGTTTTAAATTTAACCATTTATTATTTTCAAATGGTGAATCAAGAAAGTTAGGAATATTCTCCAGATAAAGTACAGACATACCAATCTTATCTTAAATAGGGCTGTGAATAGGAGCGGGGCAACCAGTGTACCTGCTGCAATCCATGGGTAGTAAATTGTTAGCGAGAGCCTGTAAGATCAGGCCAATGGATAAAAATATAAAAAACTAATTAACTGGCACATGTTTAGTGAGTTAAATTGAATACATGTGCCAAACAACAACTGTGATTGGCCGACCCTAGCGAGGGTTAGTCATGTTCGCAAAATACGTGGAAAAGAACGGGCAGAAAAAAACATTTTTAAAAATTAAAAAAATGTTCCCACTGTGGCTTGAACCCAGGACTTTCCGCGTGCAAGGCGGACGTGATAACCACTACACTACAAATCACATGTTATTCTGTGAAGGAAAAACGCAATTTACCGCAAGAAAAATTGTTGCCCCCCCTTTCTTTTTTGTTCATCCCACTTCGCTTGCCAACAGTGATCGGTCGACCCCAGTGTGGGTCATTCGTCATGCTTACTTGCAGATACTCATTTAGGTGAATTATATATATATTAGCGCTGTTAACAATTAATTTAAATTTAATCTTTAACTTTTGAAAAATTAACGATTAATTGTTTATTTCGATTAAAGCCAAAAATTAAAATTTATGACGTCATTAGTAACACTTATTAAACGTTCTTGTTGAAAATATAAATAACACTGGAATGTCTCATTTATATGTCATCTTTTAACCAACTATGCAAAAAGACAAGTGTGTTGACATTATTTGGTTCAAGTGATGAGCGGGTCTAATTGACAATATAACCAGCCGATCTGAACAATCATTCACATGGAATTGAGGTAACTGGTATGCACAAAACAGTCTTGGCAAGGAATTACCATATCGGATATCCGTGTTCATTAATTTTCCACCTTTGTAGAGGGTTAATGATTTCAGGAACTTTTAACTCCATTTTGTAACGCAGTAATACATCAGAAGAACTGTCGTCATTTTCTATCTTTGAGTTAGACATCTTGAACATTCCCGTCAGTCAATAGTTTAAAAACCAAAATGTTCATGTCATCATCATCATTTGTCCTTTGAGTTCCTTGTGGAACATAGGGCCTCTGTCAAAGCTCGCCACTCTACACGGTCCCTTGCCAGTCGCTTCAGTTCTTCCCAGCTCTTCCCAGTCCTTCCAGCCTCGTCCAACATGTATACGCTTGGGTCTTCCTCGTTGTCGCTTGCCCTGGGGGTTCCAATCTAAGGCCCGCCTAGCCCTGCTGTTATCTTTCCTGAGGGTGTGTCCAATCCATCTCCACTTTCTTTCCATGATTTGTTGTTCTACTGTTCTTTGTCCACACCTCTCCCACAGCTTGGAGTTTTCGACCTTATCGAACCATTTTATTTTCAGAATATTTCTGAGGCATCTGTTAACAAAGGTCTGGAGTCTATTTTTGTTGTCTCTGTCGTCCGCCATGTTTCGGATCCATAAAGTAGGACCGTTTTAACATTGGTGTTAAAGATCCTTACTTTTGTTTTGACAGAGATGTGTGTAGATCTCCAGACCTGTTTCAGATTGGCAAAAGCCTGTCGCGCCAAATTCATTCTTCGTTCGATGTCCTCATCTGTTCCCCCTGCTACACTGACCACACTCCCAAGGTATACAAAGTTGTTAACTTGCTCCAGGTTGCGGTTTTCTACTTGGATGACTCCATCTTGTAGGAAGTTTATTTTCAAAAATTTTGTTTTTTGAATGTTTATCTTGAGTCCTACTCTTTTCCCAGTCTCGCTCAAGGCTGTGACTTTGTCTTGCATGTCTTGGAGTCTGTGGGACAGAATGGCCAAGTCATCCGCAAACTCCAAATCTTCTAGTTTTTGCATTAGGTTCCACTGGATTCCTTTTCCTGAGCTTGCATAAGCTTCTTTTGTGACCCACTCTAACACAAGAAGGAGGAACAGAAGTGGTGAAAGGAGGCATCCTTGTTTGACTCCAGTTGTGACATGGAATTCATCTGTTAGTCTACCATTATGTACTACTTGGCAGGTGAAGTTTTCGTACAGATTTCGGATGATGTTAGTTATTTTATTTGGTAATCCATAGTGCCTCATTATTGACCATATAGTTTCTCTATTTATGCTATCAAAGGCCTTTTCAAAGTCCACAAATGTGGCATAGAGTGGAGATTGCCATTCAATAGATTGTTCTATAATTATCCGGAGTGTTGCTATTTGGTCAATGTACGATCTTCCTTTTCTGAACCCAGCTTGTTCTTCTCTCAGGAGATCATCGCATGTTCATGTAATCGTGAGGAAATTTATCATTAATCGGCCGCTAATTTTTATTATTTTGTTATAAATTTTTTGACTTCCAATAATTTGTTAGTGATAGGTCGATCAATCGTTAAAAATAATTTAATCGTTAAAATTTTTAAAATATTAATCGAGAATTTAATCGTTAATTACCACAGTACTAATATATATAGATCATATTAAATTATTAAAATAACTCATTACTCAGCAAAATCAAGTAAATGTATAATCTTTGGTGGTACTATTCAATTAAGTATTATTAAACTTACTAAACCTATTAATAACTGTAACCAATTCTTATCAGTTGAATATATAATTATATTTAGGCAGTACATTGTAATTATATTTAGGATAAACTGATAAGAAAAGACATTTCCAACATCCCGGTTTTTATTTTGAAAGGGGGATGACTCAGGATATGGTTTTTATTTTCACCTTCAAGTCCTAAAACGGGGGAAGGCATAACTTTTGAGGGCCAAAACCAATTTTAAAGAAATAAAGTTATTCAGGTTGTAAAATGAAATAAGTATTGGGAATATTTAACCACTAGATGGCAACCGTTTTAGATAAAGTTTACTTCATACCCTTTTGAATAGAATTAAAGTGTGCCGGTGAGGAGATCGAACTCACTGCAAAAATGGTATCAAAATACATGTACTATGAAATTCTGCAGTAAACATCACTGATGAAGAAGAGCTCTCTATTTTGAAAAATGTGACGTAGAACACAAAATTAATGCTATCGCAGCAAAAGCATAATAAAAATGCCATGACAGTTTTGGCATGAATTTAAGACATGTGCCGAACGATGCGCAAACCGTATTGAAGTACCTACTCATAACTGAAAATGAATTGTCAATTCCATAACAAAGAAATTAGATACGGGTGTCGTAAATTCACTTCACTACTTTTACTTTAGCAGCAGTTGTATTTTCGTGTTAAGATTTTTTTATTATTATCAATTATCAACGAGCCCACTACTTTAAATAGATAAGTGGGTCTGGCACAGATAAAAAATATTTCTCCACAGGGTGATGGTTGAATACATGTGTTTTTGCGAATGCTCATTCAAAAACTTTTAATGTCTATTTTTTACATATTATATATTCATTTATGATTTAGTTGACTCATTCTAGTTCTATCGCTTTCAAGCGCAGACACTGGAAAAGCTTTTTCAGCAGGTTACTTTAAAAATGTATCCAGACTAAATTTAAAATAGCGTTTAAAAAAAATATATTAAAAAAAAAGTAAAAGGAATAATTTACCATCTGATGGCCAGTGAAGAAAGATTTAAATATTGCGGTGATATTTTCATAATTTAATGTGATTTAACTTACTTCGATATTAGAGCACCATAGAGAATATTGAAAGTGAGAGGCAGACAACATTTTTAACTAACGAGCAGGTGCCCCCTCCCCAAACTCCACCCATTATTTTTTAAGTTTAATTTAGTATTTTCTGTAAATATTATATAGGGGTAATCCTGCAGTTTCTACACATATATTATTTCACAGCGAAATTTAATTTTCTTGTGAGAGCTTACGTTTTTAATTTATTAAATGCATTATTATTATTTTGATATGTTGTATTTCAGCTATTACAGCGCTAATTTGTAAGTCTTTTTAATTTCTAAGGCATTTTTTAGGCTCTATATATTACATAATCTGGTCATGATACGCCCATTTTGTTTACCTAGCCAGATTTTTTTTTACCTTGCTCGACCCATGCTAAAATAAATTAACTGACTGAAAATGTGTTTTAAAAGGTATTTTTCATCTACAGTGGAACCCACTTAACTCGAGCCCTGGTTAACTCGTCAGTTCTATTAAGTCTACGGTTTTTTTTGGAACCCTCCAAATTCTCTCTTTGTCTTTGCATTTTCTCATCGGTTAATTCGATGATTTAATTAAAATTAATTTTAAGTCGCCGAACCCTAATACCTGGAGCACAAAAGAGGGTCAAATTTGCCACTTACTGTTGGTTATCTCGATCCCCATGACCAATCATCAGCTTTTGAAAATGTTAGATGTGATTTTTTATAACCAAGTGAAGGCATAAAATTTCTGCCTCGCTGGTGACGTCACAGCCCGCTTGCTCACAGCGCTGTGTTACTAACTTAAATCGCCAGCTTTTGAAAATGTTACTTATCGATAGGGCTGAACTGATCGGCTCGACTACTCGGCATCGGCCAATTTTTGTATACTCGAAGCTACTCGGCAATCGGCCGCGTAAGTGATGCCGAGTATTACGTAATTGCTCCAATAGCAAAGATACACGCAGAAGCGCATGTCTAAAACATTTCGTTTCGTATGGAATAACAAAATGTACAGTGTGCAGACTTGCTGTCATTGGCAACCATTCATCCTTCAACCTCATTTTGACTCTATTACTACTGCTTTGTTCTCATTGTTTCATTCATAAGAAGTGGCTGTGTGCAAAAGCCATTTAACTATTGGTTAGAATTAATTAAAATGTGTCAAAGTTGAAGGTTCAAAAGGAGTTCCTAATTTATTTTTTTACACTTTTATAGAGAAGAGTTCGCCTTTTTGTCATGAGTCATATATAGGTCATGATAGTCTGATAGACAAACAAATAACGACAACGCCTTTGTGTAAAAAAAAACTCCAAAAACATATGCATGTACATTCTCATTTATTAATGCTAGTGATGGGACGATACCAAAATCATAGGGTGCTTACTGTAAACAAGGCTCCCCAGATTTTAAAATATATAATATAACAGACTACAGACAGTTTACCCACCCCACTCTCAATCTCCCACACCATTGTTGTTGGTTGTGTAGCTTGTAAGGAAAGTCACGCAAGTCACCAGCGGACCCTGCGCGCGCACGCGGTGTGGCGGGAAGGAGTATTTGAATTCGTTATACATGTAGTTATGTACTAGGGAAAAAAAACTGCGCTAACGCAATAAAGGGTTATATTTAAACTAAAACCGTCCTTAAAAACGAACAAACAACCTTAGGAAAGAGTGAAGAAATAGGGTCCCGATATTCCGATACGATTCCGATGAATCGTCCCATCACTAATTAACGCACATCATGTATATAATACTATATAAAGAAATGTCAAGTGTAATTTAATAATTTGCCGCCATATTGGTTTTTTGTTTAACTCAATGATCGGTTATCACGGCGCCATTTTTCATACCTCAAGGCAGTCGACTTAACTGGGTCACACTATATTTTAATGTTCTCAGAAGATAAATAAATATTTAGCGATAATTTCATTTTTTATTTGTTACTAGATGTTTGATTATTTTGTTTGTAAGTGAGAAATTTCCATTTGGCATCTTATTGGGACAATTCGGCAAATTGAGTGATAGATAAAATGGATGCATCATGATCAGACTATTTACTGTTGATGAGAGCCGAAAAAATGCCTTAGAAATGAACAATAATTACAATACTAACAAATTAGCGCTGTTAATCTGTTATAGCTAAAATACAAGATATAATAATAAATATATAATATATAATAATGGCTAATGCATTTAATAAATTAAAATTAAAAACGTTTAGTTCTCACGAGAAAATTAAATTTCGCTGTGAAATAATATCTGCAGGATTACATTATATAGGCTTATTTAATGAGTTTGATTACATTAAAAATTAAAACAAAGGGAGCTCACTATCCCATAAAGTAAAAGGGGAGATAACCCATAATTAATCACTTACATTTAAATGAACTTAAATCACTATATATTTCTTTTGAGAACATCAAATGACTGGTTCTTAGGTTGTTGTTTTTTTCTTAGAAAGATTTGTTCTTTAGAGGGGAATAAATTAATTGCATATAGCTTTAGATTGACATGTTATTTAGGGTAATTAATCACTGACAACGTATAGTAAAACAATAACAGAGAATTCAAAATTTCAGATTCTCTGTTTTTGCAATGTTTATATTTTCAGTTACATATAAATGTAATATATATTGTTTCTGATCCGCTTTAAAAAAATTAAAATTATACAAACACTTACATTGTTATTTATTGCGTGATTGTTTCGATGGACTTTCGATTTCAGGATTACTTTGTTTATATTTTAATTAATGTTTCAACCGATATTCTTTTTTGTTTTGAGAGCCGAATTTAACTTCCGCTTCCGGGTAACACAATTCCAAAGTGATTATATATTTCGCCCTTTAAGTTAATCCCATTGAATAATTTTAAATTCAAATAATAAATTTACTTAGTAAACGACCATAGTAATAGTAATAGGAAATAAAAATAAATGAATGTGCTGATAACCGCATCATAAAGCAATTAACTCTAATTTAGAAATACAACACAAAGATAACTTAATACAACCCTCAGATAGACATAATAAGGATAAAAACACATTTCTTATTCCGTATGCGAGAACAAACTCATACAAATTTTCGTTCTTGCCCTCCGGAATTCGGGCGTGGAATGGGTTGCCTGAAGAAACCAGGAAAGCCAACACTTTATCAACATTTAAAAGTCTAATAAGAATGCAGGACTAAACACAAACCATAGATAAGCGTAGGACGCAATAATCTTCTGCATAGAAGGAGCGTCTGAAACAGATAAGATAAGATAAAATATAACCGAATTCTGAATGATTTTTTTTTGCAGGTATGGGAAATAAATTAATGTAATCCATCTAAGTGATTCTAAATGAAAGGGGAAGGGTTGGGATGGTAAATGGGAATGAGAGAAACAATAAATATTAAATGCAGTGCAAACCATGGGGACTTTGCCAATAAATAAGACTTGCACTGTAGTCACCCAAACTGAAAAACATTGTCTTTCATAAAGGTTAAAGAAGTCTGTCCTATTTCTTTTAATTTATTTATTTTATAAAATTATCATTACTATTATTTTATTTTTTTTTACAATCCTATGTACACCATTTCTTGCTCACTGTGCCTCAGTGACGGGGCGGCGCCTGCCAAGTAGATCATCTGAACACTTTAAAAATATAAATTATGTATAATTATACATTATATAAAAAATGTCCCGTCTTCTCTAGACATCTCAAAATAAAGCCACATAAAAGTAAACAACGAGAATCAGCTAATTCAGGATTATAGGATCATAACAAGTGTTTTTTCCTGACATGTAAAGAAAACAAAGTATTTTAGGCACCGGCACTAGAAAATGTATTAGATTCAATTACTGTATTTCGTAAGGGTAATACTGCAAATGTATAAAGTCCAAAACGAGTGTTAAAACTCGAGAAACTTCTACGAAGAAAGAGATACAACATCTGTTGATGATACTCAAATTGATTAATTATTGTCTATTTGAATTCATGTTTGGTCATGCAACTTAAAAGTTTATAGATTAAATGCGGCCTATAGTGATGTGGTCAATTTAGTTTTCCGTTTTTTTTTGTTTGTTTTAATTGCCTGGTGAGACCCAAGTCACTTTATGGCAGTGCTGGCCTTAGCAATTGCGGTGCTTATGCGGCTTAGTATGCGAAACGGATTGCGTGGGCCCCAAACTTGGTAAGGATGAGAGAAAATTAACATAGGCGGGGCCTATGAACGTGCATGGCCCACTGTGGCCACATAGGTTGGAATGGCCTAAGACCGGCCCTGTTGTGGCAATTTTTGTGTTGGTTAACGCTGCCTTCTAATCGTAGGTGTTCACAAAATGTTGTTTTTTTTTAAAATTCTTCGGATGCAGAATTGGTGGGGCCATTAAATAGCCATGGCATATATTAATGAGTACATATTTTAACTTGCAAAAAAATTGGACTGATTATTCGGTCTGAGATCGGTTACCACTTAAAAGACTTTATGTACCTCTTAATAAAAACATTACAAGAGAAACAAAGAAAACTCTATTTAAAAAATAATAATATAAAAAAAATTATTTTAAAAAACTTTAATCAGGCCAGACGTAACATACGCAAATGAATCTTGGACCCTAAAAACGACAGAAGACTTGTTAAATACATGGGAGAGGAAAGTTCTCAGGAAAATGTATGGACTAACAAAAGATGAATACGGATGGTGAATACGAATCAACAATGAATTGTACAGTCTATATCAGGATCCCACAATGGTAGCTGAAACAATATATGACATGCTACGTTGGACAGGAAACTTACAAAGAATACCAAATGACAGAGGAGTGGAGAAGGAGCACCACCAAAACTCCAAAGGGGAACGGCTACAGGGCAGACCTATGCTTAGGGGCCATCCATATATTACGTACGTAAAAAAAATCGTATTTTTGTAACCCCCTCCCCCCGTTGCATCCCGTACATTTTCGGTGACCCACCCCCCATGCGTACGTACAAAATCGCTCACCCACCCCCGTTTTGAAAAAAAAATTTTAAGCCGGAGTCAGAAGATATTGGTTTTACCCTTTGAAGCCGTCTATAAATGACGTCAAACGCATAAAAAGGGGGCGGGGGAAGGGGTCACGCATTTGGGGGAGGGGGTGTTTAAGAAATGTGACGTCACATCAAAATGCGCACTAAAATATTTGAAAATGCGGCTTTTTTTATTTTTTTTTGTTAAAGCTTTGGGGCCGTCCATTAATGACGTCCCGCGATTATGGCCGATTTTCATCCCCCCCTTCGTCACTAAAAGTTAGACCCACCCTTTCTTTTCCAATGTTACGTCACAAAAATGCCCCTTCCACCCCCACCCCCCAAAAAAAACAAAAACATTTTTTAATTTGAAAAGTAGCATGTTTCAAATCACTTTTTTGTCGTTTAAGTATGTATTTAGTGTAAGGCTGCACTTGAATGTCGTAACACGCGCAAAGCCCATGTAAAACATTATTAAATAAATTGTAAAGAAACAAATATTTAAGTACAACTTTTATTTTAAGTTATGCGTTTTTGATGTGACGTGACATTTCTTAAACTACCCCTCCCCTTCGTCGCAAATGGTCGACCCCCTCCCCCCTCTAGGTGCGTAACGTCATTTACGGACGTCCCTAAATGACGTCACGCGATTTTGGCAGATTTTTCACTCCCCCTCCCCCCTCGTCACACAAACTTAGACCACCCCCTCCAACATGAAGTCACAAGGCTTTGCCCCCCCCCATAAAAGCTGTATTTTCTATGTGAAAAAGAGCATGTTTAAAATCACTTTTTTGTCATTTAAGTATTTATTTAGTGTAGTCCTTCATTCTAATATCCAAACACGCGTGAAGTCATGTAAAACACCATGTAACAAATCAAATATTTAAGTGGAATTTGTATTTAAAGTTGCAAGTTTTGATCTGACGTCATATTTCTCTAACACCCTCTCCCCCACGTCACATATCGTCACAAATATGTAGACACCCCCCCCTTTTCCCCTAGGTGCGTGAAATCGCCGTCCCGTTGTGTGTTTATAACGGCTAAGGCACCGGTGGACGAAAGAGAAACCTCATCTAATTTCAAGAAATGGAAATATAAATCCGACGGATATATTATGTATATACAAATATTTCGTTTGCAATAAATTATAAAACATTATTGCATATCAGTCTTGACTCAGTCGATCTCGAATGCCGTTTGCAGCCAGATCGGTTTACGTTACTGTGCTTAGTATTATGCAAATTAAATTTGTTGTGCGTACGTACAAATTCAGTCAAGACCCCCCCCCCGTACGCATGCATACGCAAAATGCCGTAAATTTAAGACCCCCTCCCCCTCCTTGCCTACGTAATATATGGATGGCCCCTTAGATTGATAGATGCTGTAGAGAACGATCTATTGAAACTGGGTAGTCAATCTTGGAGAAGAGATGCGTTGGTTAGGTCGGAGCGGAAAGAAGTGGCGAGGCATGCCAAAGCCCTGGATGGGCTGTCGCACCACAGTGATGGATGGATGGACTGCTTAATAAAAGTGACACTCCACTTGTGTGGATAATTCTTCTTATTTTTTGCTTTCTTGATACGCGCATAATTTCGCCTGATTTTAGCCGTTTCCCTAAAAAAGTATTCCATAGCGGCTCGATTAGACCCAATATCTGTAATTTTTAATTTGCCATATCTTTAGCAGCTTTGACGCATGTACCTAGTTCTTGCGTCGTATGTACATTCCATGTGCCCAATGAGAATGGTGGCGTCGTTTGAAAGAGGTTTTTTTTCATTGGCTTGAGTAGTGTGGTCAGCCCTGCATAATTATTTCGACTTTCCTCGCATAGCTTCATTGGTCTCCTTTGTGGAGTCCTACTCACGCCTCTATGCTTAGTGGATTTACTTTTTCTTTGGTCTCTGTAACATTAAATTTTTGTCTATGGATATGATGATGGCCTATTGCACAATCCCAAAATCTTGGGAATGCTACTTTTGTATGGTCCCTTTCCTAGAAGACCTGGGGACGCGGTGGTCGAGTGGCAGCGCACTGGACTAACTGTCGTACCGATGGTCACGGGTTCGAATCCGTGTGAAGGCAAGGGTTTGTTATCTTATCTTATCTATACAGACGCTCCTTCTATGCAGAATATAGTTGCGTCCACAGACCATGACAGATGATCTGTTGGCAAGTGATGCAGCATTCACAGGCCACGGCTTTGTGGGTTCCACGCATTACCCAGCCGCCTAACTACATGTAGTGTTAGGTACCCATTCGGAGCGGGGTGACTCAGGGACGCCCTAGGCCCCGGGAACAAACCCTTGCCTTCACACGGATTCGAACCCGTGACCATCGGTACGACAGTCCAGTGCGCCCCTTGTTACTGGGGCCGAATGGGTACCTAACACTACATGTAGTTAGGCGGCTGGGTAATGCGTGTAACCCACAAACCCTGTGAATGCTGCATCATGGTCTGTGGACGCAACTATCTTCTGCATAGAAGGAGCGTCTGTATAGATAAGATAAGATAAGATAAGACCTTTCCAGCTTGGTAGGACCTGTCAGGAGCTGAGCGCTCCTTCTGGTGTAGCTCTCAGGGTCATTGGGACACGCAAGCTGTCACAACACGACAGTGACAGGGTATGCATCAGGTGACAGAATATTATTAATAATACATTAGTTTAAGATTATAAATCTGACTAATTATGTTTGGAAATAGATTGTGTAACGGTATTTTCTCCACAGGGTTACCAAACTTTAAAAAAAAGATATTTAGGCCCAGCGACCTATAATCATATAAACATTCTCAATATTTTAAGGTAATTAGGCCAAGTCCACGTATTTCATATGAGGAAAAAAAAACGACTGGCAAATGAGAAGCGACTACGTAAGACAGGACTTTTCAATTCTAAATATTTAGGGGAATCGATTATTCGAGTACTATTTTGTTTTGATTTTCAAGTCATTATCTTCAAAAACATAAATTTTATCTTTTGATTTAAATTTGTATAATTTTTTTATTGTATAGACAGTATAGTCTGATAAATAAAGCAAGGCAAAATCAAAATGTTTACTTTACTTTAGTTTTAATTTTTCTTAAATTTCAAGCAAGGCTAAAGAGTAAAGAGTAAATCGTCATTTTATTTTTCTCCTTTGCCTTTGTCTCTACATTATCATTATCTCAACCTTTCAATTGTTTGAGTGCAGTTCATTATAATTTATGTCTTATGTATTATCTTATATAATATATGGTAAAATTTTATTCAATTTCTAGGAATAGGCTAGCTGTAAGTAATTTATGTTTCTCAAAAACCGGCATAGTATTAGTAAAATTTAACAAATCGAGTATACATTTTCAGCGATATCAAACTTTCATGTAAATGAAATAATTTGATTGTAGTACAGATTACAGCGGTTAAATTTCGAAACTTGGACGGAGACTAACTTTAACTTTAAGGACTTAATTGAGATAATTCAAAGTGTAACTAAAGATTTAAGTCACTTTTAAAATATATTATGTAGTATTCAATTGAATTTTTAAAAAAATAATGCAAATCTCAATTAAGGAATTACAATGGACCATTGCCTACTTTTACTTAATTTACTTGTTTAGCCATAGCCCACAGTCATAGTCGGTTTATCAGTGATTTTGGTCGTTTAGTGTAGTGTAGTCACTGTAAACTTAAAACTGTAGTGTATGTTTAGTGTTTAGGCGCTACCTACTACTAAAACTACTACTACCTTCATTCTTCGCTTTCATTCTCACTCAGACTCATACTATTCATACTCATGCTGTCTAAGACAAGACTGTTTAGTTTACTAGTTAGTGTTAGTTTTTTGGCCGGCACTACGTACACCGCGGCGGTGGACCTAGCTATAGACCTGCGTACACCGCGGCGGTGAACCTAGCCAAAGCATTGTTTTAGGGCTAGTTACACCGCGGTTAAAAATAGATATATAAAAGTTAATAGAAAATGATACCTTACCCATAATAATTAAGCACAGTAGGTACTTTGACAGAAAATTTAAATGTGGTCCTAAAGGCTTAAATAATATATCATTTTAAAGGGCTTGCTAAGACCTTTTCAAAACCACTTTTTTTGTCCTTCTATCTTTATAGAAATAGAAGTGAAGTTGTGAATTTTTTAGTCGATTTTGTTTGCCCCTTATATAATATAATTAACTTCAAAAACTTGTGACCCAAATTCAATTTTCGTTACGCTTTCATTCACAACTTTTTTATTTGTATAGATAACTGCACCAAATTTTATTTTCAGCATACATTCTTAGACTTAATCCAATATACAACACAATTATCAACAAAGGGTCTAGATAGCTGCTCAAAATTTTATTTTGTAAATTTTTATATATTATATACCACAAGCCACAAGGGTACAAACAATATATTTAAAAAAAAATATTTTCAAAATTATTATAATCTAATCTCAGTTTGAGAATTAGCAAAACAAATATAATTAATATAATGCTTATATTATATCAATCATGCAAATGGAAACTTGAAAGAAAACCTGCAAAAAAGGAAAGAAAAAATGTTTATTAATATTTTTTAAACAAAAATCAAAGATTTTAACTATGTAAAATAAAGGGATTTTGTTATAACTTAAACCAAAAGCATGTTATTATTTGTAAATCAGTGCAAAGAGTGCAAAGAATAAATAATCATTTTATCTGAGGCAAAAGATGAATAGCTCCTGAAAAGAAAAAAATTAAGAAATTAATATATAATTTATTGTGACATTTGGCAATGACTAATGTTTAATAAAAGGTCTTCAGTGCTGACTTCTCGCGTCTAAGCTCAAAACCCTCTCTGTCTTCCTCTTGATGGGGACGCGGTGGTCGAGTGGCAGCGCACTGGACTGTCGTACCGATGGTCACGGGTTCGAATCCGTGTGAAGGCAAGGGTTTGTTCCCGGGGCCTAGGGCGTCCCTGAGTCACCCCGCTCCGAATGGGTACCTAACACTACATGTAGTTAGGCGGCTGGGTAATGCGTGGAACCCACAAAGCCGTGGCCTGTGATTGCTGCATCACTTGCCAACAGATCATCTGTCATGGTCTGTGGACGCAACTATCTTCTGCATAGAAGGAGCGTCTGTATAGATAAGATTGATGGTCTGAGTCCTTATTAATCTCAGATCCCCCTAAAGACTGTGGAATAATCTGTGATATTTGTGGAATAATGATTTCATTATGTATTACTGGAGTAATGTCAGAAGAGCTGGATGGCTCCATATTTTTCTTTATTTGGACTGATGTCCTTGCAGTTGCAGGCTGAAAGAAAAGATCATGGATTTTCATCCAGTTCACACTTAAATTTCTTTTTAAAAATGAAATATTTTTAAAAACAATACAACTATCATAGATGTGAATAAATTACGCATTAGCTAAAGTTGTAAACTAGTCTATTTAAAATATCTATATATTTATATATATATTGTTACATTTTATTTATATTTATTTTATTATAGTTTTTGGTTTGTGTGTGTGGGGGGGTAATCAAATGTTGACGTAATTTTTTTAGGGTTGTCTATGACTTTGGAAGTTTGACAAGTTGTTGATAAGGGGGAGGGGGAGGTAAAAATCGCCAATAATTGGTTGACATAATTAATGGACAGCCCCTTAGCGCTTTCACCACTGCCACCACTCTGTTATTGCTTGCAAATACATGTACTCAAATTTCAGAACTATTAAGATTTAAAATGGGATTATAAAATTTCCATTCAATGCAAAATTTATTGTTCTACAAAATGATACTCTACCATCTTCGACTCTTCATTATCCCGCCCTCCCCCTATCTTTCTTCATTCAAGGGCAATGAGGAACTCCACTATTTCTCTTTCAGGCTGTGGAAACTGACATAATTATCAACAAATATAATTTTAACAAATACATTTTAAAGTTAAAATTAAATACAAGTCTACCTGTACAAATTATAACCTGTGCGTGTAGGCTATCTTATTTGTCAGTCCAGTGAAAAAAATGTCTTAAAATAATGTCACGCGATCTTTGAAGATTTTTCACCCCCTTGTCACACGTCGTCTTACAAACTTTGCATTTTTTTCAATATGTCGTCAAAAAAACAACAGACAAAAAAAAATGTATTTTCTATGTGTAAATGAAACAAATTAAAATCACTTTCTTCGCCCCTTACGTATAAGTATAAGGTTAACATTTGAATATTATGTAATTATTAATAACTTTGAATGAATACACATTTTAAAAATAAAAATTGAAATTAATTTGTCTTTTCTTTTGGTGTGTGTGTGGGGGGAGGGGGGTATTTACATATACTATATTATTATAGTGGGGGAGGGATCGGGTGGAAAACTTGTTCTCTCCTTTTTTTAAAAAGTTAGCTAGTCAATGAGACAAACAGATACTCTAATACTAATACAATCCTTTTGTTAAATTTAGGGGTCATACTAGTAGCGATGGTGATAGAAACACCTTTCCGTAGCAGTATGCAAGAACAAGCTCATAACGATTTTTGTTTCCGTCTCGAATTTGGGTATGGAATGGGTTGCCTAAACTATCTACGAAATCCAACATACAATCAAGTTTTTTAATTTAAAACTCTAACAAAAATGAAATGCTTAACATAAATCCATTAAATATTAAAGCATGCATAGGCGTAAGACTGTGTAACGTGTAGAAATAGAAGGAGAGTCTGTAACACAAAAGATAAGACATAAGACAGGCCTTTTTGGGGGGGGGGTGAATGCTTCATTGATACTTGGATTTGCACGTAGTATAAAACAATTTTTGCGAGCACCCTCATTGTGGTTTTAAAATAAAAATAATAATAATTAAAAAAAACCAACACCACCAACGTAATTGCAAATTCACTGCGCTTTACCATTCGTCTGGAACTGCTCATGAAATATGTTAGTTTTTAAAACTTATAACTAATTATCCTGGAATGGTGACCAAAATCGTTTTTTTAAACATTCAGTAATCATTAAAAATTGCATAAATACATTGATTATTTAAGGTCTACTGTTTATTAGCATAGGGATTACCCACTTTTAGCCTAAATATAGTGAAATCGTCTCAATTTTTAGCCGCGGTGTACCTAGGCCAAAGCCGATGGTTTAGCTAGGTACACCGCAGCGGTGTAAGCAGGCCAAGGACGATGGTTTAGCCGGGCGTACCGCCGCGGTGTCCGTAGACACTTCGTAGTTTTTTTGTGTGTTGTAGTAGTACATGTACTTCCAATTTTTGTGTGTTGTACTTCCAATTCCAAGTAAGAATTAATTTAGTAATTTGTAGTAGTAGGCAGCAGTAAGGAAGTACATTTTATTTTTTTGTTGAAAATGTTTAACTTAACTGTAAAATTAACATCAATGAATAATATTTATATGAACATAATATTACATAAATTGTTAAAGTTAAGCCCATAAAATACCATAAACCATACATTTTATTATTACTAATTACTATTAGTATTATTATTATTATTGCACTATCTTTAACGAAAAATTATCTGAAACTGGAGCTTTTGTCACTTTTGAAACTACTAAGGGGCCGTCCATAAAGTATGTCACGCTCCAGAGGGGGCGTTAGAAAGTGTTACAGGGGGGAGGGGGGGTCTGGCCGTGTGTGACGTCACGGTGTTTTATATTCAATTTTAATTATTTTGTTAATAAAAATAACAATTTTTGTTCGAAAGTGTGACATACTTTAGGGGGGGTGGGGGGTCCAAGATTTGTGACGGGGGAGGGGGGGAGTTAAAAAGGGTCAAAAATAGTGTGATGCATTTGATGGACAGCCCCTAAGAAAGGCTACCAGAAAGTCTAACAAAGATTTTAGAACATGATGTAAATAGACTTGCAGTGATGACATTCTCACTCACTAAATAAACTACAATGAAAATGTAAATAAAAATGTACGAGTATATATCAATAATAGGTCAATAATAATATATATCATATATACTATACCGTCATATACATGTAATACATATCTAACAACAAACTAACACTAACTGCTAATTAGACAGTCTTGTCTTACACAGTATGAGTATGAGTGAGAATGAAGGCGAAGAATGAAGGTAGTGGTAGCCTATGGGCAATATACTCACTAGACTTATCTACGGGTCATAACATATTTCATAATTGTTGGTCAAAAAGCAACCCTTGACTTGTACTCAATTTATTTGATTGACTCTAACAATTTTTTTTTAGCGCAGACGTCGACAAAATGCAGAGAACAAATATAATTATTCTTCTTATACCCATTCTACTGGTCATCATCAAAGAATCTGGAGGTGAAAAAGAAAAGAAACTGCAGATAGGAATAAAAAAACGTGTTGATCCAGAAAAATGTAAAATCAAGTCCAGGAAAGGAGATATTCTACATATGCATTACACAGTAAGCAGTGTTATACTTTTAGAAAGTTTAATAAGCTAACTTTTATTGAATAAATGTGCAATTAAAAATTTTGTAAATTGTAGAATAAATTATTACATTTATTATCACCACTTGTGTCACTGAAATAAATGTCAAAATGTCTAACAAAAACATCTGCAGGGCAAGCTGGAAGATGGAACAGAGTTTGACAGTAGCCTCTCTCGCAAAGAACCTTTTGTTTTCACGTTAGGAACTGGTCAAGTAATCAAAGGATGGGATCAAGGTTTGCTAAAGTAAGTTTATTTAATTTTAACATTTCTCTGTTAAAAGAATAATTTAGCTATTTTTATTACAGGCAACCACCTGGAGCTGCAAATTTTTAAAAAAATACAAATTACGTGCTGTTGATCTACTCTTCATATTATTCTATGAAAACCAAATGGATTAACTACATAATATCATATCTTCTTTAAATGACAAAAATTCACTTCACAAATTAAATTTGTTTTAAAAATAAATTGTATTGTTTTATAAACAGCTGAGTTTATGGATTAAAAAAAAGATATTTGAATGCTTATCCTTCACTACAGGAGACCCTGGTTCTTGGTTGCTGCAAGCACGTGGTTAGCTTAGCATACTTGAACTCTCACTGACCAATTTTTACAACAATTAACTAAAGGATAGAAAAGGAATAATTCACCAGAAAATTTGCTTGTTGTAAAGGCCATTGGAAATAGTTGTGTGAATAAATATAAAGCGTGCTTGAGGGGATTAGCTGAGATACTAATGAAATCAGAGAATAAAGATGTTACAACCAATGTTCCCTTTAAGCTGCATTACCAAGCAGATATCTGGCAGATAATTTTGATAAGGATAATATAATATCTGTGTTTGTGGGGTGTAAAATTTTCCACAAAAAATGGATGCTCTGCAACTTTGCACATAAGTTTGATAATTGGCACATAAACGAATGAACCTTTTAGGGAACATTGGATACAACATTGTGGGTGCTAATTAGCTGTGGCCAGAAAGCACACACCGAGAGCTTGTAAATAGCAAGCTTAGGCTATTCTGGAGTGAAAGGTTGGAGAAACTGGAACTTACATGAAAAATGGGTTGCACACAGTCTCCTTAATTAAAGATGGCAGGAGCTCAGGAAAGGTTCATATTTGAAGCCAATTTTTCATTTGAAAATTCTGTTTCCCAAATCATACATTTGTATTCAGTCCTTTGCTACCGCATAAACTATAAAAAAAATGGGCTTGATAGTAAATAGTATTTTTTAAATGTAAATTTTCTTTTAAAAATGTGTTATTTTGGTTAGCTACATTATAAAACCATTTTAAATACCTACTGTTTAATTTTTAGTTCATTATATATATATAAAACCTAAAAATGATGTTCTTTTATTTATACTTAGTTTCCATGGGAATGTTGCTATTTTAGTGTGTTTTTTTTTAAAATGTCTTTTCCATTCACACCTTTTAAAATTACAGTATTGTCAAAAGCCTTTGGCGGAAGATGAAGCTAAAAAATATAGAACTGACTGAAGTTTCAAATTTGCTTAGCACTATAAAATTGAATTTTATACATAGTTTGTTGCAATCAGAATGCAAATTAGTTGTACATAAAGAGGGTTATTTTGTTGTTTGTAGTTTTCTGGCAGCAAAATTGATATTGTAATTTTTTTTTGCATCAAGTATGTGTGAAGAGGAGAAAAGAAAGCTCGTTATCCCTGCTGATATGGGATATGGAGAAAGAGGTGCACCACCAAAAATACCAGGTGTGTTAAAATATTAGAAACCAGTGTCTTTCATTTTTAAGTGATTAACATTTCAACGGAGGTGCTAGTCTCTGTACTCAGTATTTTTCAAGAGCTTTAAAATGCATTTAATAACAGTTGTGACTATTATTATATATTTTTACTAATAGGAACCATCCTTGAAATTCTAGTTTTTAGTTACCCTTACATTTTTTTTTATACTGTATTTCATACGACTTTGACAAACTAATCTTTTATTTAGCTCTTTAAAACCTATAGACTAAATTTTTTAAAAATGTTTACATAGGATAACATATATATATAATTAGTGTATAATTAATTTTTCAGGTGGTGCCACGCTAGTTTTTGAAGTCGAGCTGATCAAAATAGAAAGAAAAGAAGAGCTTTAATTCTAAGAACATGTATTTAGGAAGGTGCGATCAGCACGATAGCTTTACTGACTTTACACTCAAAAGTTTGACACCCCTCCCCACTTCAAAAGTTGATTTCAAACCACAAAATGGGACCTAAATTAGGAAATCTTGTCCTGTATCAGTTTTAATTAATGTTTTGAAATAATTTTTATCTTTTATCAATTGATATCTTTCTTGAAAAAAGAGATCAAAACAGAACAAATGTATTTGTTACTTTAATATAATAGAAATCATTAAAAAATTCTGCCAGACTGAGATTTCTTTGTTTTAAATGAAAATCAATTGTATTTTTGAAAATAATTATTTTTAACTCAGTGACATTTTATGATTTGAAAAAAAAATTATTCATTTATATTTAAATTAATTAATTTTTTCAGAGTAAAAAAACAAATGCAATTCATCTGTTCTTAAAATCATTTGTTAGAAATGTGTACCACAACCATTCCATTAGTTTCCCTTTTCATTTTAGGTCAAACATAATGTCATTCAAAAGTGGCCTAAAATGTTGCAATATATAAAAACCACTTAAAAGTTTTAATAAAAGATGTATGACTTCTTATAACTATAAAAACTCGTTTAGTTTTATATGCTGAACTTTTTAGAGCATATTTTATTGTTTATCTTCTTTTGTTCCAATACAGTATTAAAAATTATGAGGTTTATATTTACTTTCTTAAAGTGCTCATCTTGTATCCCCACTATGACTTACAGTGTGTCAAGTATTTTAGAGACAGTAAACATCCACCAATTTGCAAGTGCACTTATTGGTTCCACAATGCAATATATTATGCCTAGTAGTAACTAGTAGCAATTTTATGACTAAAATCACTAAAATCTTTATTTTGTAAACTTTTGCTTGATTAATATCTTTGTATGCATCTGACCATTAAATGTTGCTATGCTAGTATTTCAGTATCACTGTGATATTTCAGTGAATCGTACAAATCAGTTACATGTACTTTGTTTCAGATAATCATTTCAATAATTTTTTATTAGAGAAATCTCATTTAATAACTTGATAATGGGTAATATTTACCTGTTTCAAAGATTGATTTCAAGCAATTTATTAAATAAATTTTGTTCAAGACTTAATACTAATCTTTATTTTACCTTGTAATCTAGATATTTTGTCATTTGCATTTCTTTATCAAAATATTTTTAAAACAACTTAAAATATTATTTTTTTTGTATTCACCACACAAAAAAAAAGGAAAATGAAATAAATCTACCTTCATCATTCATCTGATTGTTCATATTGTTTTTAATAAACTTGTATAGAAATAGAAATCTTGAATATGTGTCTGCTCTCTATTAACAAAAATTTGTGAACTTTTTCTTTTTGTTAAATTCTTATTTCAAAGAAGTAAAGGTCCCTTTTCAGACCATGCTGGCCTATAGGGCAAGTAAGCAGCTTTCACAAGTTTCATAGCCACGACATACGAGTGGACTGTGCGGCTAGTACAATGCCCAGCCGCCTTTACTTTACCCCTACTAATATCAGGTACCCATTCGGAGCTGGGTGAACTCAGGGATGCCCTTTAGCTATGGGAACAAGTCCTTGTCTTCACAGAGATTCAAACCTGAGACACTCAACCACCATGCCCCAATTTCAAAGAAAGTGATTGTTAATTGACCATGGAATGAAAAATTTTTGGTTTTCTTAAACACTCATCCTCTTCAGAATTTATGATTATGTGAATTGTAAAATGCACATTAATCTACACAAACATCAAGCAATAGCCCAATTTTAGAAAAGCAGACCCTATAAATTAGAATAAAATACATTTGTGATGAAACACTCAGGATTTGACATTCCTAATACAGGGAGTCCTCGGGTTACGCCAGTACAAACTTACGCTGTTTAGTGGTTACGAACGCGCCCCCATAAAAATATAAAAAATAAAATTACGCGTCATTCCATCTTTTTAAAATCCCTTATATTAAATTAACAATCTTGTCGTTATCTATTGGTCCCGCCCGCGGAAAGACAAAAGTAAAAAATGACCCACTTACCATGATCCTATCGAGCTGAAATTTTTCTCATAGACTTGTGTCACCTAACAATGCATCAAAATTTCAGATCGACAGAATGTACTGTAATTAAATTAATGAATTTTTAGTTTATCTCTATGTATCTCTACGTAGCATGTGTCTGCTATGGTTAACCTCCACAGGTCACTGGATATTCACTCCAGCTCTCTGTCATAGGGGTCTGTCGCGCGGTGCATGTTATATAGAACATAATCAATACTTTTAGTTATGTCTCATATATAAGGGATTTATAGTAGGGCTGTTATCGATTAATTTTATTTTAATCGTTAACTTTTGAAAAATTAATCGATAATTAATCGATAATTTCGATTAAATCCAAAAATAAACATTTATGACATAATTAAACTTAAAATTCCAAGGGAAGTAACAAAAACAGGTAATTGACATTTTTATTTTATTGATTTATTTCCCCTGTCTCAATGACCTTGAAAAATAAGAATATTTTTAACTAAATGTTATGTCTTTAAATTTTAAATCCACACAAAAAAATTGAAATCAAAGTTATGCATACAATGGAAATAATGTCTAACTCAAAAATTAACAATGGAAAATATTGCTAAGTCTCATTTCTCAAGTGTTATTTCAAGCCATTGATACATAAAGGTCCAATGAGACGCGTTCTTGTAAAAAAAATGTATCTTTGAAAACTAATTACGTTAATTTTAAAAAAAAATATTTAAAAAAAAGGATCAGGATTTGTAATTAACAAAACTTTAGCTTAACTTTCCAGTTATATGTCTAAAACTAACGGTGCTGATGGAACTGATGCTATCACTGTCTGCCATTTTTAGTTGACGTTAGCAGGCCCACATAAATTAATTATTAATAAAATACATTGTATATCGCGGTGGTCGAGTGGCAGCGCACTGGACTGTCGTACCGATGGTCACGGGTTCGAATCCGTGTGAAGGCAAGGGTTTGTTCCCGGGGCCTAGGGCGTCCCTGAGTCACCCCGCTCCGAATGGGTACCTAACACTACATGTAGTTAGGCGGCTGGGTAATGCGTGGAACCCACAAAGCCGTGGCCTGTGAATGCTGCATCACTTGCCAACAGATCATCTGTCATGGTCTGTGGACGCAACTATCTTCTGCATAGAAGGAGCGTCTGTATAGGTAAGAAAAAGTAAGGAATTAGCGGGAGAAGTTTGTACGCCAAAATTTTTTTTATTATTATTTATAAACTAGGGATTGTAGGGCGCTTATGGCGCCCACTTTTTTTGTCAAAACCCAAGTAAATTATCCTTGTTTGATAAATACGAAAAATTAAACTTCCTGAAATGTACACAAAATATTTTATAATTATAAATCATCAAATCCTATTTTTACACCGTTCTCTTTTCCAAAATTAAGATACAAGCTAAAGCAATGACGTCATATAATTTTTTTACAGCACGTCTTTAATTGATAATTATTTTGCACACCTTTTAGCGCGCCTTGTATTAAATATAAGATCAAACAATGACCTCATATTAAATAATTTTACAGTGCTAATCACGACACAATTTTTCAACTGCTATAGACTGTTGTACATCGTTCCTCAGCGTTCCACATCCAGCCAGCCAGTGACTTGGACTATTATTTTATTTATAATTCATTATTTATTAATTTAAAAAAAATGAAATATTATAAATATTTTCTTTAATTTTAATCGAATGTTTATCGATTAAAATTATTTTAATCGATATTTAATCGATAAAAATTTTAACGATTAATCGAGAGATTAATCGATAATTTCCGCAGCCCTAATTTATAGTCAAAAACTTTGTTTTTACGGTTTGTTTAATTTAATTGATTCTTTTAAAAACTTTTTTTTCCCATTCAGTAAGGTATCATTTTCTCTTTTTTAAATATTTTTTAAAATGTCATTGTGATTGCAGGGCGAGGAAGACGCTCAGTCTCAGTACAAACGCCATTTTGGTTGTTTACACCATCTCTCTCTCGTTTTATCTTTTTTTAAAAAACTTTTTTTTCATGTGGTAACATTTTTTTTATAGCACAGTACGTAAAGTACAGTGCATATATATATATATATAAATGTTTAATGTTCTGACTAAACTGAAATTTGTGTTACGACGCTTCTTAAGAACGGATCAACGTCGTAACTGATGACCTGCTGTAACATGAATTATGTTCCAGTTTTTAATTATTTTTCAAATTTTCATGATTAACTTTCTATGATGAAAATTTAAAAAAAATATTTTTAATAACTTATTTCACTTTTCAAATTATTAATTTTTTACACATTCACATATCACTTAGAAGTAGAATGGATTTTTAGACACCCATTTCTATCGCTTTGTCTAAACCTAGTTATTTTTTTTAAATAGACGCTCGGTTGAGAGACTGGTGTTAATTAAGTGCCCATGGAAGAAGGGTCAGTAGGAGGAAGGATTTGGATGAGCCTTACAGCAAGTATACTAACTGGGATGAGTAGGGTTTCACATGATGAAGAAATCACATTATTGGTACCATCTCACAATTCAAAGTTTGTGTAATGTCTTTGGGAATGTAAAATGGCCAATCAAATATTAAATTCCTATTTTTACTCACCTATTCAATGTGAGGTTCTGCTAATAATAAACAATGACATCACAATGGTGAATTTAATAGCCTTTACGCGAAATGGTACCAATCGCAGCTGTTCGTTGACAAGAAACAATACATGTATAATAACATCACAAGATATGATTTTACAATTTTTTTACGGTACGTTCGATCGATCTGAAATTTTTATACGATGCATTGTTAGGTGACACGTTTCCCTGTGCCAAATTTCAGCTCAATGGCTTCACGGGAAGTGGGTCATTTTCGACTTTTGTTTTTCCGCGTGCCCGACCAAGACAGAGATGGCGGTGAAGTTAATATAAGGGATTTAAAAAAGTTTAAATATCTTAAAACACTAAAAATAAAATAATTTTAAACTTTAAAATGCATTACTCAATATCAAAATTTTCAAATTCATTTTCACGCTCATTTCAATTCTGACAAGAAAAGCTGTCCCATTTAAAATTCAGCCTTATTAATAAAAAAAGAAAATAGACACAAGCTTCCTATTTAACATGTTCACATTTAATAATAATAGATGACATATGCAATACAAATTCAATATATTTATGTTTAATCATGCATAGCAATATATTAATGTTATCATAACACCATTCTCTCTCCTTACGAAATAAGTGTATAAGGTGTATAAGAAAGTTAACACAATTTGTGAATTCAACAAACCCTATTGGCTTGTGCATTGGGATGACTTTAAAAAATTCATTGATTTGTGTAGAATACACCTCAATCTTGGACTATATTTAAGAGTAAGTTTCCATCAAAGAGGAATTATTTAATTTCCCCCATTAGACAAGCTATGGCTAAATCTTCGCACACAATAATTTTCTATACATTTTTCATAATAATTATTTAGAGCAGAGAACATCTTTGAATACATATTTTACACAAACCTTTCCAACATTTTTCAACACTACTTGTAAAGAAATTATTGTCACAAAAAGTACTATTGAGAATTAGTGGGAAAATTCCAAAAACAAATAAGTTTGACATTTTTTTACTGGCCCTTTTAATTCTTCATAGTTTATTTATATCATCAATCAGTAAAACAATGAAATATCTCTTGCTCACACATTTTGTCCTTTTTCTTAAGTTAAATGAAATGTAGTGACCCAGTAAATAGCAGATTTAAATATTAGTGTTTGAATCACAAACCCAGTAACCTTATTGTACTTTGAGTTGTATTGTAATGCAATTATTTGTGCAGAGTGTTACTTTAGAGGTGCTAATTTGTAGAGTGTTAGAGTACTTTTAATTACAGAATATTCAGTGCATGAATTAAAAGGAAAAAGAACTCCCAATAAGGATGAAATAATTCTAGAAATGATACTTTTTAATCTTAAGCACTGTGCTTCCTTAAAATAAAATGCTTTAAGTTAATTGGAGATCCAATTGAATTCCGACTTAGTTATGATTTTATTTTATTTTCAAAAAGACTTTTTTGAAATTAAAATGTCTATAGTAATACATGTAGCTTTCATATTTAAAAAGAAGTACATGTACATGTATTCAGAATTTTAAAGTTTATTTAAAAGTTATTTTACTGAATATTGCATTTCACTTGCCTTTAATTAACAAGGGGAAATTTGAAATTTTCCTTGTCAGAAAATTGAAATTCTTAGAAATATTCGAAATAAATAAATCATCGAAATAGCAAAAAATTTTTGTGTGCTAAAAAAAAAGAGTAACACTTCAACAATGTGAATTAAAACAGAGTAATCTTTAAATAATTAATAATATGCACATATCCAAATTTAAATTTATTGTGTTAAAAAAATATGTTTCATCCTTTCTTTCAAAAGTGAGAAAATTATAAACTCTCATGTCATTCAAAATTTTGTTAACCTTTGCAACATTTAATATACATATTCAAAATACAAGACAAAGAAATTTTCAAATGTTAAACGTTTGATATAGACCTAAAGCAAACAAATCTACATGCAATCTTAAGGATTAATTGAACCTTTAAAAAAAATATTCGCACTCATACACGACCATACAAAATCTATTTACAAATCCTTGAGGTAAGGTAGTTTCAAATAACAATTATACAGTGCAGCTTATAAAGGAACTTAATCTGATTTTAAAATTCAACATTTCATATTTTCCAAGCAAAGTCTCTAAACTTTATAATTAATATGGCATTAGTAATAAGTTAGGCAGTGAAGTGATTTATTACTCTAAATTTAAACTTACATATTGGAAAACGGAGTTGAAAAATTTATCTTAAAAAGCAAGAGCCATCTACTAAAATAAATTAAATAACTTTTTAAAAAATAAATAAAACAAGCTTCAAATAATAAGACACCAATCAAATAAATAACTAAAAAGATATTGCTGCTGTACAAACTGTGTGAGAAACAATCGGCGGCAAAACTAAAAGATTATTGACCCCACACCAGTCTTTAATATCTACAAAGTCAAACTCTTCAAAGAGCATTATTATTTCAAATCTGGTCAACACAGCCATTCTTTCAAATGAAGTTTGTAGTCAGACTTACAAGCGTACACAATAGTGTTCTATAAATAAAAAAAAATCATGATAATGAAGTCAACAGAACTTGTTATAGCTTATAGACGTTGGGGAAAATGTTTAATTTTGCAGAGAAACCAGTGACAACCATAATAATGAGGACTTCATTTCTTTCCTACCACATTATGTACAAAATAGTTTATTTAAATTAAATGTAAAAAAAAGTAATAGATCATGGGTTGTTGACCCAAATCTTAAAGATTTTTTTTCTCCAATTTTTAAAAATTATTTTATACATGAAGTTGATAATTATTTCTTCATGAGGGTCGTATTTTCAATCATTTTAACCAGTTGCAATATCAATAAATATGATACCGAAAAATCTGTTCTAAATGTGTTTCCTGTCCCCCTTTGAACAAACTAGGGTCACTAAACAAATTGCTTACATAAAATGGAGCACAACTCAAAAAGGTTAGGATCTGTGCAAGATTATGTGTTAGGTTCAGCATACATTACTTCTACAAGAGATGGATATGGGGGAACAAATTAAAATGAAATCCTTTTTGACGATTTCAATATGTAACTAATTTAATATAAGAGGAAAAAAACAACAATATCACCCCCTTTCGGGTCATCAGCCACAACCAACATTCGATCAAAAGTAAGACGTATAAAGCCCTGAATCATTGTGAACTTGAAATATCTATATCACAATGTTAAAGAATTAAGTCCTAGGGTACTTTTTAAACACCAAAAAGACTTAGAGTAACATAGCTTGACTGCTATTAAAAAGTCAATTTTTTTATTTAGATATGTAGATATATTACTTTTATTAGCCCCCCACCACATTACTGACAGCTAAGTATGTTCACTACACACAATTTCTCTTAATCTAAAATGGAAGAGGACAGATAACTTTTTACTTTATGAATATAATCTTGACGTATTATTGTAAATTAATGAAACACGGCTTAACAGGATAGGATAGGATAGGTGGTTTAAGTAATGCACAATAAACAAATCAACTGGACTCCTTGCTTAAAAATATATTAACCATTAACACAAAGCTATTTTATATAAATGAATTTTGTAAGTCATGTTTTTATAGAAACATTCAATTATTCAGACAATTCTTAGACATTAGCATAAGCCATTCATCTTCCCTGACCTAAAAAAATCAAAGGTCTTTTCTATTCAATCCTGTTGCACTGTTCAGTAAATAATTTCAAATGGGCAAAATGGAGTTTTACATCAAATTCATCAAAGTAACAGATCTTCTATGATTTAATGACATTAAAAACATGAGTTTAACAACTTTTTCAAAATGCAATGCATCAATTATTCCTAATTTGATTTATTTTTAAAAAGTTTAAATTTCAACTGAAAAATTATTTTGCGAAACAAAATAGTGGGGTGTAATTGTTTTAAAAAACACCAAAAGTAATTCAACACTTATGACATTTAATGAGTTAGTTACTGATAAGTGGGCTTATGTAAAAATGTATTCACAAAAAACTTTTTTCTTAACCACCCAACTGGTAACAATACATGAGGAAATTAGTTCTAGATTAACAGGAAACCAATACCCAAAATATTTTTTTTTCTGATATTTAAATTTTTATCTTTGCATACTTATTGCATAATTATGAGGACCATTTAATTTTACCCAGGCATTTATTATTTGTACAGCATTGTCACATAGTACAGCAAAAACACTTGAAAAAATATCTAATTTTCTGTGTACAAAGATCTTATCTTTGGAAGTGATTAAAAATTGATTAATGATCATCTGTTCTCATTTATTTGCTATTTATCTTCTCTAACTCATATAATGTATTTAAATTAGAAATGTTCTTTTCAGGACTTTCGTTAATGCCTTTAGAACATTTGAATTTAAAAGGATTACCTTTTTTTTAAAAATTAGAAAGTATGTATATATATATATTTATATATATTATACTATGGAAGAGAGAATAAAAACATATTTAAACAGCCTGAAACTGACTGGCTGCAGGGAACTTTTAAGATATAATTCAATTTCAGTAATTGATAGGTTAAGCTGCATAATTCACAATAATTCATGCAAGCATCATAAAGAGAAAAAAACCTTAAAAATATAAAGATAACCAAATATAGGACAACCTGAAAAAATTACTTGATCGATAAAGAGGTTCATTTCTTCAAAAATAATATTCACGTTAAAACATTTCTCTAATTCATTAATAACAATATTTTTAAAAAACGAAAAGAAAAAAAAACCCATAAGCAAACATTGTCACTTAAACAAACAAAGAACCAACCAGTCATAAATAACAAACTTTTCAAAGAAAGAATAACAAAAAAATAATGTTCCAATCAGCAGCAATATTTATGCTAATAGCTTTTGGATCTAAAACACAAATTTTATTCAGATACATTTGCTATTTTATAAATTTGTTTATTTATAATAAATAATCAAGTTAAATTTATTTTAATTTTGTTTAAAAAGTTTACCACAATTATGGTAATGATCAGACATTTAGCAAGAAAGATACAAAATGATGAGACTCTCCTGCTAAAAGAAATACTCAAAATTATCAAATAATTCCATAGGATGTATATGATAAAATGGTGCAACAATCTTGTAGTGTTTCAAATTGCTATCACAAATGATCTTCTCTTCGATAAGAAGGCCCGAGATGTCTTGTGGGTTTAATCATTTTTTCACGGGCTTCTCTGCGCCCATCTTCTTTATGGTTAAAGTCACAGTCATGAAGTTCAGGAAGTCTGTGTAGAGCACAAAATATACGATCTGAAATAGAAATTATTACAAATTTTAATGTATTATTTTAAAATAAATTTTCAAATTGCCCAATTACAAAATATTTGTGAAATCAAATATTAAAGAAACATTATTATTGGTTATTATCCCAGCAAGGTACTTAGTATATTATGCAAAGCAAATAAGTTTTCAAAACAAAAAAAAAGTCTACTTACCACATCGACATCTACCTATAGTTCGCTGGGCTAATTCTAGCTTACAGCTACAAATAAAGCAACGCTTTTTATTTTTTTGAGCGAAGGTAGTAAGCAGATTGTCACTTGCCTCCATCTCATCTCTTGATCTGTAAAAATAACCACATATTGATGTTCTTAGCTCAATCACTGTAATACAACATTCTTCTAGTATTATTCGAATAGGAGAATATTAAATACATTTATAATTATACAATATGTATGTTTATAATAAAAATATATCTAACAATATACAAGGACTAAACATAGAAACCATTTATTCGTATTTAATGTCAATGTTTTAACTCAATCTATGTAAGATGAAATTTGGTTATTAACAACTAAATTAAAAAATTTTCAAAGAGTCAAAGAAGTGTAATAACCTTTTACTATTACTATTACTAATTAATATAAAATAAAAAGCAAAATGTCACTATATTTATGCATAAATTAATATAAACATTGATAAAGAAACCAGAGGAGTGACGGATTTTTTTTTAAAAAAGGGTGTTAATTGTTAAATTTTTATGACACTTTATAAATACAGTCGAAACCGCTTAAGTCGACGGCGTTGGGGTATGCAAAATGGCATCGAGATAACCGATGATCGAGTTAAAACGAAAACCAATATGGCGGCAAAATATTAACATGCGCTTGAAATTTCTTTATATACGTGTTGTGCGTTAATTAGTGATGGGAGGATTAATCAGAATCGTATCGGAATATCGGGACCCTATTTCTTCACTCTTACTCTCTCTTAAGGTTGTTAAGACCGTTCGTTTTTAATTACCGTTGAAGTTTAAATATAACGCCGTTTTGCGGTGATTCCCAGATTGAGCGATACTGTGCCTACGAAGCCACTTGCTTGATTTTCCGTACAAGCTACAAAAATAAGTAACCTACACGACCCCTAATTGTCCCCTAACCATTCTCTTCCTAATCATCTTCTTTGGGTCCGTCCCCTCAGCTTACAATGGACTTAGAATGGTCTATCGTGACCTATATATGACTCATGACAAAGCGAACTCTTCTCTATATAAACGTACACAAATAAATTAGGTACTCCTTTTGAACTTTTTAACCTTCAACTTGACATATTTTAATTAATTATAACCAATAGTTAAATGACTTTTGCACACGGCCACTTCTTATGAATGAAACAATGAGAATAAAGCAGTAGTACAGTACATGTAATAGTCAAAATGAGGTTGAAGGATGAATTGTTGCCAATGACAACAAGTCTGCACACGGTACATTTTGTTATTCCATACGCAACTAAATGTTTTAGACATGCGATTCTGCGTGCATCTTTGCTATTGGAGAAATTACGTAATACTCGGCATCACTTACGCGGCCGATTGCCGAGTATCTCAGAGTATACAAAAATCGGCCGATGCCGAGTAGCGGAACCGATCGGTTCAGCCCTATCGATAAGAACATTTTCAAAAGCTGGCGATTTAAGTTAGTAACACAGCGCTGTGAGCAAGCGGGCTGTGACGTCACCAACGAAGCAGAAATTTGATGCCTTCACTTGGTTATAAAAAAATCACATCTAACATTTTCAAAAGCTGGCGATTGGTCATGGGGATCGAGATAACCAGCATTAAGTGGCAAATTTGACCCTTTTTTGTGCTCGAGTTATGAGGTTTCGGCGACTTAAAAAAATCGAATTAAACGACGAAAAAATGCTAAGACAAAGATAGAATTTGGCGGTTCCAATAAAAAACGTCGACATAATAGGGTGGTCGAGCTAACCGAGCTCGAGGTAAGTGGGTTCGACTGTATACAATTTTTTACAGCTAACCAGCCTCCTACTCCCTTAAGTCTTCAAAAGGTCTATTTCAGTTCTGGTAATTGCGATTTCATAAAGCAACATTAATTATTTTTATCCATTTATTATTAATTTTTTTTATAGCTAGGTTTCGGGTTAGGGTTTGACAGTGGCAAATACAGTTATCAATACATGCATTCAATTTTACTAAGTTATCCCAGATGGTAAACTTTGCTGAGTGGGATTAGGCAGATTGCGTGGCCATGCAGCTTAGAGGGAACATTGGTGGTAAACCATAATCTTACATAAGTTTGATAACAACACACCCAAGTGAAATTCATTTTTAAAAAACATTATTGATAGGAAATTGATAGCTGTCTTACCTTTTGACACCTCTGTGTGCATTTAAAGTGTCCACTGCTGATTTCTCAGTGATATCACTTGCAACTGACAAAGGCTGACTATTAGAAGATGAAGCTAGGGAGATTTTGTCATTTGAAAGTGAACTATCAGTCACTTTTTCTCCCCTCTCTTTGTTTCTATCTGCAGTGTTTTTATAGGAAATTACAGCTTTGCTATTTAAGTCCACACTTGTGCCAGATATACTTTCAGAACTAGATGTTTGAGTGGAAGATTTTGAGTCATTTGCAACGCTTTGTATTCCATAAATAGAAGAAATCTGGCTTCCCCCTACCGTGTGATCTCCAGCACTGATGAGAGATATATTTGAAGAATATGTAGCTGCAATACTGCTTACCACTGAATTCAGACTGGAGCAAGAGTCAGATTGACAATAACCAGCATCATGCTTAATATCATATGACTGATCACTTGATGCAGAACTACATGTGTCAGTATCACTTGGATCTGGCAATGGCTCACAAGAGGGTTTTACTACCGATGTTCCAGAAGAGCCTACATCTCCTCCAACTGCACCACTCATAACTGTAGAAATATGTGCTGGTGTTGTAGATGTACCACTTGCTGTTGTTGAAACAGTTGCATCAATGGGTGATGATGTGGAAGCCGATAAAGCTGCTCGTTCACTCGGTGGTGTGCTCAAAGAGCTGGCCAAGTTGTCAGTAGTAGAGCGTGATGGGAAAGGTTTGGAATCCATCCTTTTCCCCTGACTGCTGTTCTGAGACTGATTATGGCAGTTCCCAACAGCAGCCTTTCCACCATCTGATAAAATAATAAGTTATATAAGGTTCAATTTCTTTCTTTTAATATGATTTAATTATAACAGCACTATAGTTTTCAAGGCAAAAGGTAACTGTTTTCCTCGACTATGCAATAACCAATAAAAATGTTCAATATACATGAGAAGAACAAAAGCTTATGCTTAAGAAATAACATAAATAGAATTTATCAAGGATTTACTCCTTGCTGCCCCTAATAATTCATAAGTTTGACACAAACAGAAATCACAACAACAAAAATTATAAATAAAAGTAATAAAAAGAATGACTAAGAGTATAATAATAATATCAAAATAAACGCTTAGAATCTATTCTATCCTTGTCTAATTCTTGTATTGCACTTAGTTTTTGTATTGCTTTACAAAACACATTAGTAATTAGTAACACCCAAATCCATTTTTGAGAATTATCTACACATTTTTTATCAATTGTTTAAAACAAAAAGTTACAAAATAGTTTTCAAACCTATGAAATTTTAGCTTATTCTGAAAAAAATATGTAGGCCAAGGAAATAATTAGTATAATTACATGTATATCCGGTTACACACAGCAAAAAAAAAGTAAGTCAGTACTAGAAGGGTTAAATTACGTACCAAAAGAGTGTGAAGTTCCTTGAGTCTGACCCTTATGTGCTGAAGAAAGAATAAGATATATAGATATATATATATGTATTATATATATATTGAACTATGTATCATGTTATTTTTTTAGATAGAGTGTTGCGGTGCGTATTATATTGAACAACCTTTCTATCGCGCAATAAGGTGCGTATTTTATTGACAACACTTTTTATAAACATATTCCTGATCGGTGCGCATTATATTAAACATGTTTTACTACATTTAACTACCATTTTTGGATGGTCTTGCGTTGCGTATTATAATAAACATTCTTTTAGTTATGTCTCGTTCAAAAAGGATTCATAGTCAAAAACTTTTTTTTTACAGGTTTTTTATAGGGGTCTACCGATATATCGGCTGGCCGATATATCGGCACCGATATCTGGATATCGGCAATATCGGTATCATGTAAAGGTCCCGATATTGACGTCACCGATATTTCATAATAAGTGACATTTTGACCCCAAAATTTTTTTAATCGGAAACGAAAAAGCTATCATTTAGATTTACAATATCTCGACAAATAAATATATCGACCCCGATACCGGTATTGAAATAGTCAAAAGAGTTCTAGTATTAATATGTGCAGCCACGATACTGTGTGCCATGTGCTGTGATATTGTTTAGTTATCGGCCGATTTTCGTATACTCAGAAATACTGTGTAAATAGTGCCGATGCCAAGTATACCGTAATTGCTATAATAAAATGTATAACATGTAAACATTATGTTCACGTAATTGCTCTAATACTAACAGCAAAGATGCACGCAGAATCGCAGATGTCTAAAACATTTCGTTTCGTATGGAATAACACAATGTACCGTGTGCAGACTTGCTGTCATTGGCAACCATTCAACCTCATTTTCACTTATTACTATTAATTTGTTCTCATTGTTTCATTCATAAAAGGTGGCCGTGTGCAAAAGCCAGAGTCCTATGTAGGTCATGATCTGGAACTTGTAAACACATCGGCGTATCGGAAACTTTGTTTCGGGGAGCAAAAAAATCGGTAATATCGGCAAAACTGGAAATCGGTAGACCCCTTAATTATAAAATATAAATAATTACGAGTGATAAATTTAAGAATGCCGTCATCAAATATGACCGCTGTTATTTTTGTCCTAATAAATACTCATATCGGCACTCATATCGGAAAAAAATATCGGCAAAAATGAACATCGGTAGACCCCTAATATTTTAAATAATTACGAGTGATAAATTTAAGAATGACGCCATCAAATATGACCGCTGTTATTTTTGTCCTAACAAATACTCATATCGGCACTCATATTAGTCATATCGGAAAAAAATATCGGTAATATCGGCGAAAATGCATGTCGGTGGTCCCCAAATAGAAAAGATAAATAATTAGGAGTGATAAATTTAAGAATGATGTCATCAAATACGACCGCTGGTTTTTGTCCTAACAAATACCCTATCGGCACTCATATCGGAAAAAAATATCGGTAATATCGGCAAAAATGCATATCGGTAGTCACCTAATATAAAAGATAAATAATTAAGAGTGATAAATTTAAGAATGACGTCATCAAATATTACCGCTGGTTTTTGTCCGAACAAATACTCATATCGGCAAAAAAAATATCGGTAATATCGGTATCGGCAATATCGGCAAAAAGGCATATCGGTAGACCCCTAGTTTTTTATTTATGGATATTCCCGGGACATTCATTCTGAAGTGAAAGGGAGTCAGAAATAGACTTAGATAAGAGTTATTACTAGAGTATAATCATGAATCTTCATATAATCATTACTAAACAGTTTTTTTCAAATTTTTATGAGTGTGTATTTCTTTGTGTTTGACTTCTATGAATAATAATTGAATCACAACTTTTATTTGAATATGATATGTTTTTTTTAAAATAAGGTCTAACTATTGATGAAGTATTTCAATATAACTAACCTTTTCTGTAGCAAATGGAACAGAGGCCTAAAGTTTTAGATGACCTGGGGGAAAAAAGTTTTGATCTAAATAATAAAATCTATAACTATCACAGTATTTCAAACAATTCTTGAAAATTTCAAGTTTACTAATCAAGTGCAATGAATGTGTTAATATTTAATATGTATTTTAATGCATAAATTTTAACACTAGTAAGACTAGGTTATGTGATGTATATCACAACATATTGCAAACTAGTGTTAGTGCCTGCTGAGGGGGGAGGGGGGCAAGGGAAGTCTCTTTGATCAATTGAAGTGCTGCTCTTATTTATAACAAAAGTGGGACCATGGGTTGCTTGAATGCACCCACAGTACACTTGAAAACTGTATGCATTAAAAATTAAAATTAATAATTTTAACAGCAATTTATATATGAAATTACTATTTATTTATAATTGGATGGACAACTTTGCTAAACCAGGATGAGCCCACTTAGTACTCTGTTAAATTATTATTTAATTAGTTAAGATGAAAAGACAATTTAAAAGAAATCAATGGAAATATCATGCCACACAAGACAACTTTTTTCAAATATGAATAAAACATTATGTGGTTAAGTTTCAAAGATGGCCACATGACATTTTAGAATTAGGTCATTTTTAATTCTTAATTTAACTTTAAGGCAAGGCCAAATTCAAACACTTGAAATGTAAAATTACTAATTATAATCCAAGTCAACTAAGTGTAAGCCTACTATTACTATTTAGAATTAGAACTCTGAAACTGAAAGCAAGCTCTTTCATTTATCTTATCTTAGCTATTACAGAAACTCCTTCTATACAGAAGACTATTGGGTCCTACACTTATCCATGGTTTATGTCTAGTCTTGCATTTTTTATTAGAGTTTTAAATGTTGAATAGGTGTTGGTTTGCCTGGTTTAATCAGGCAACCCATTACATGCCCGAATTACAGATGGGAAGAACGAGAATTTCTATGTTTTTGTTCTCGCATAGGGAATAAGAAAGGAGTTTTTATCCCTTGTCTACCTGAGGGTTGTATTAGAATACCTTTGTGTTGTATTTCCAAGTTAGAATTCATGTTCTTGTGTATTATTACTACTTTGCTCTTTGTTCTTCTACACTCTGATGTTTCTTTCAAGATTTAATGATTAAACTAATGGTGTTACTCTTGTCAGTTTTGAATATTCTCCAGTAATAATAGGTAATAATTAGTTTTTTTGTCAGATATACTACCTCTTACTACACCAGTGCTTAGCGTCTAGTACTTTTTAATTTTAGTTTAGTAATAACTGAAATAGCTTTAATTTGTAGTCTTCAATAGTTGGACAACAAAATAAAACTAACTTTTTAAGTTTTCACAGATTATAAATTATAACATTTCAAATTCATCATTCATATAAAATATAAAAAGTCATATACAGTCAGACCTCGCTAAGTCGAACTTCCCTATGTCGAAAACCTCCCTATATCGAATTAAATCTTAGGTCCCGGCCAAATTCCATAAAACTAATGTATTTTAGATCTTAACTCGAAAACTTTTGGCTTTCAACCTACCTTAGTAGAATTTTCCAAGAAAAATCTTACTTCCCCCATCCCACTGCCACTGTGGAGGGAGTCAAGTGAGGGAGGGGAGGGAAGGTGTCTCCTCTCACAGGCTTGTATCGGTTTGTCAAAGCAAGTGGCTTCCTTTCATATGAAACATCTGACCGCCTCTCTTTCCTGTCAATGTCAAGCCTTCTAGCCGGTAAGGCTATCCCCGCCCCCCCACCTCTCAATATCAACATTGTCCTTGATTAATCTTCGCTTAAAGGCCTTTTACCCTAACTAGAAAACTCCTAAATCGTTTTTTTTCGGGTCCCTTTGAGTTTGACTTAGAGAGGTCCAATCGTAGTATAGCAAATTATTAATTAATAAACATTTATACATTATAGTCATTATAAATTATAAATATAAGTGACTAAATGATAAGTAATAAGTAAAAGTGAGTATAATTTGACATATTGTCGTCATAAAACATTCCTGTCCCAGCCTGCAGACTTAGAGCCAGAGTTAGAAGAGTACTGACATTGCACTGACTGAAAGGGTATGCTCTTTTATTCTTTTTAAAAACTATACGGAGTATATATACGACTGTAATACAATGATGATTTTCAATATTCAATGATTACAAATAAAATAAATTACAATGACAATGAATATGCAAAATTGAATATTACTTAAATTATTACTATAAAACTATAAATATAAATTTTATACCTCGAGATCCGAGATATAAATATATATTTGCTTAAAAGGTCCCACAAAAAATGTATATTGCAAAGCTGTTAAAAGAGCTGAATGTTCTAAAGACTACCGTTATCATGAGTTTTAAAACGGGCTTGTCTGTCGCCATTTTCACCACCTACAACACAGTAACACAGAATCTGGGAAGTAGCTTTTTTCTTCTTCTTCGTCTTCTTGAACTAAAATAATGCAAGTTGATGGCCATTTGCTTTAAAAAATGCATTCAGAAAGAAATAACTCACCCCCAAAAGCCACAAGGACAGCGAGATTGTGAATCACTACTTGATTCTTCCATATATAAGTTGAATATGAAAATATATCATATTAATAAGGATTATATAGTAGCGATATCCATAGAAATAACACCAAAGTTGTGGAATGGATGTAAGGAGGATGACCAGCGACAGCAACTCTGTAGTCAGAATACATGAGAACGAAATGCCAAAATTATATTCATTTCGAGAAGCCATTTAAAAATTTAGCCAAACAATCAAAAGTTTTTTTACTCATAATTTTTAATACATATATTTTACATTTATACGGTTTATATATATTTAAACCACTAAAATAATCATATATTAGAATGGATAATAACCAAAAAAAGTGAAATTTAATCAAAGTTCTGACTATTAATTTTAGTGCCCTCAAAAGCCTAAGAATCATGATTTAATAATTACAGAGTCTTATGAAAAATTATTATTAATAATGTGAGATAATTGATCGTTTTATTTAATTTTTACTATGCTGCCTTATAAAAAGGGTGCCGTAGACCCTTAAAGAAATAATTTATTTATTTTTAAAAAAATATTGCAGAAAATTTTTATAGGGTGAGGGAGCTTGACCTTGGCTTTACAAATGATATGAAAATATATATAATAGGTCTTAAAATTTCAACTTTTATCTTTATATCATATATTTATACAATACATAATAGTATAATGTCATAACAGAAATGAATTAAGTTTTAATATGTTGGCAATGCAAATTGGCAATTTGTTACAGCTGGTAACTTTGAAAACGAGGCATTTTCCGGGTTAGAGTTAAAGATCAAGGTCAGAAGTGTCTAACAAAAAATTCATAAAAAATAAATAATAATAATTATATTATTTCGAAGGTTAAAAGTAAAAGTAAAAGAAAAGAAAATGGAGACCCAATCTATGGTTCTTTGTTTAGTTTTACATACTTGGTCGTGAAATAAAACTACTGAAGGGCTCGTGGTGTTTAAAAAAATAGAAGAAGAAAAAAAAAGATAAATCTAACCATTGACATTGAAAAGAAGTAGAATGTAGAACCATGGCCATGACAAAATGAATTAAATGATTCAAGTTCACGATCAAACCAGATCTAATTAAATTAGTGTTATCAAGTCATGAAATTAATTGATCCTATCACACATATAGTATTTAGTTACAACTTGATATTGTGATTTGTGTTTCTCCACTCTCTTCAAGCATTCGCTTGTAATGACCAGAGAATTTAATTATAATTAATTTAAAAGTATATATATAATATATTCCCCTTAAAATATTTAATTAAGTATGAGTGTTCTGACTTGAAGCTGCCAGACCAGGGGAATGTCAAATTGGGTGATAATTTACTGAAAGACCATCAGGCTATATGTATAATGCAAATACAATATAGAACAGTGACGCTGGGCGAAAAATATAGAAAAAGGTTACATTATTCAGTAATGCTTGGACTCGGAGGATTTGGGACGTGGTCCATTTGAATTTTTCTGGATATTTGAGGTTACATTTAAGGGCCGATAGTTAAACAGTTAAGAGATGGATCTTACATACTGGTAGTTATTGATATTGAATTTAAGAAATTCAAAACAAATATTGGTTCAAAACAACACTACTCAATTTGACACCCCCGCCCCCCCCCCAACAACTTCCGAAAAGAACAAATCTCAACTGTCAAAAACGAGACTGCGCAATGTTTTTTAAGGCGAATTTACTCATTTATAACGGTAGCCTACTGTGCAACAAATTAACAATTATAAATTATATACATGTACTTGAATTCCTTATCAGCGTTGACAAAACTTCGGGTAGAAATCTTAGGTAACTGATAAATTACAGCCGCTCATTCTATACAGAAGATTTTTGCGCCTTACGCTAATGCATGGCTTATGTCTAATCTTGCATTTTATTGCATTTTATTGCATTTTAGTGTGTTGGTCTTGGTAGCCTATTCCTGGCTTGTTCAGGCCTCCAATTGCAAGCCCGAAAGCCATATGAGAAGAATGATGATTTGTAGCCTACGTGTTTGTTCTTGCGAATGGAATAATATATATTTTTTTCTTTATGTGTACCAGTGGCGTCACTACGGGGTGTGGTGGGGGAGGGCCACCCTGGGTGACACCATCAGGAAGGTGACACCAAAATCTAGAATGTAACTGTGCACGATTTTATGTCCAAAAAATTTATTTTTAAAAAATAAAATAAAAATGACAATTTTTTTCCCCTGGAAAAAATATGAAGAAATACAATTACAATGAAATACGTTAAACGCGAAAACTTATTAATAAAATAATATCAGTTAACATGCAATAATAAAAAAAGTCACACAAAAAAAAACTAAAATAAAACATATTAGGAAATAAAGACAAGAAACAGCCACACCGGAGAGAGAATTAAAAGGCTGGACATGAAAGAGGGAGTTATTTTGTTTAAAATGAAATGAAGCCAAATGGGCTTTGACATACCGACACCATGGGGAGACGAACCCCAACTCACTACACTACTCCCTACAATACAATTGGGGGGAGGGGGGTGTTGCGATTTTTCTTTAAAAAATCGAAAGATGAGTTTTCTTTGTTGTTTTTTTAAAAGAGGAACATTATGTATTAAATGTGGTGGCCCGTCAAAACAGTCCCGGACAAAACGGCCCCGATATAACGCCCCCGGTCAAAACGGCCCCAGACAAATTGTATACATTTTTAAACCAAAAAAAATAAATATATATATATTATTTTTTTTTGCATTTTAAGATTTTGTCAACTTTTTTACCCTTAAAAAAGTGGTAAAATTAAAATTGTAAAATTATTTCTTGTGATGTTATTACATTACGAACAACAAAGCCCGTCCAAGGACGTTCCGCCAACTCCCCTCCAACAGCCGCCTCGACCGGCATTACATGTGCATCGCGTCAAAAATACTATTCATTATATATAGTTAAAATAAATATCTCGTAAAAACAGAGCTTTTTGCTATAAATCCCAACGCGCATAACTCAAAATAAAGTCTTGGAAGAAATACTGCACCACAAATAACTCGTTTTGAACGTCCGCGTAAATGGCGTAAACGTGTTCAATATGATTGGCTGTAGGACTCATATGTGTTTGAGGGACCAATCGCTAAAGATGACCGGACAGAAAGGACAGAAACTTGCCTTTTGCCTTTTATTATATAGGATTTCTTGTAAACAAACAACGGTGAACCATTAAATGTCTTTGAGTTAATATTAGTGTTTTATTTATATTAATTAAAGGCTTGCAAACTTGCATATTTATGCAATATCCAACACGAAATTATTTTCACACAAAAACATTTCAGTCTTGTCGATTTATTATGAAAACAATTTTCACTGATAGATCGCTTGATGCGTACGGCAACCGAAGTAAAGTTGACTTTGAAAGACGCCGATCAGAACCGTACCTGCGCAACTGCAGCGACGAATTTTTAACGTTGAAAAACATCTCGTCTAACCTTTTTTAAAAGTTAAAGATATAATCTGTTATAATAAAGTATTTTGTCTATAATTCATAATTGCACATTCTTGCAGCAGTAAAATTTAAGCAAGTGAATCCTTTACACTTTATTTAATTTTGGTAAAAGAGGAAAAGATAGTGAGAATTTACTCGAATTTTTTTGGAGTCAAAATGTCACATTATACCTTTTCCGGATTAAATTAATCTTTAATAAGGATTGCTTTTAATTTTGAAAGTTACAGGATGAATAATCTAAAGGAGATATGCGCGAACTAGCAAAACAATGTTTCTTTAGAATTTAGGGATACTAACGATTAATTTAAATTTAATCGTTAACTTTTGAAACGTTATTGTTGAAAATTTAAATAACACCGGAATGTCTCCTTTATATGTCATCTTTTAACAAACTACGCAAAAATACAAGTGTGTACATTATTTGGTTTAAGTGATGAGCGGCTCTAATTGACAATATAACCAGCCGAGCTGAACAATCATTCACATGGAACTGAGGTAACTGGTATGCACAAAACGGTCTTGACAAGGAGTGACATTATCGGATATCGGTGTTCATTAAGTTTCCACCATTGTAGCCAGGGTTAATGGAATCAGGAACTTTCATCTCCAATTTCTAACGCAGTAATTCATAAGAAGAACTGAAGAACTGTCGTCCTTTTCTGTCTGTGAGTCAGACTCCGTTACTGCTATTAGCTTAATACGCTTTCCATTTGGTTTGATAAGTATAGGTGAAGTGTTAGAGTTAGAGTTAGAACCATGGTAGTCAATGGTAGACAAACTTTATCAATATTTATAACATTCCCGTCAGTTTAAAACCAAAAAGTTATTGTAATCGTCAGGAAATTTGTTATTATTTATCAGCCGCTATTTTTTATTTCATTTTTTAAAAACTGTTTGACTTCCAATAATTTTTAAGATAAATCGTTAAAAATAATTTAATCGTTAAAATTTGTAAACGATTAATCGAGAAATTAATCGTTAATTTCCACAGCCCTAATAGAATTAAATCATTTCAGTGAAGTTAATTTAAATTAAAATAATGGAACAAACTTATTGTTGGCCCTATCCTATAGCCAGTGATGGATTTATCTATAAGCTACACAATCTTTAATTTAGAGTCCCCACTTTCTTGCCTTCACCCCCTTAAAAAAATCGAGTGAGCAATAGTCATATAAACTTCCATATTTAGTTCAAAGTCATGAAAACAGACTTGGTAACATATCTTACAATCAAATGTGGCTCATTGAAATTGACTGCGGAAAAAGGCTTATCAGAACTCAGAACAGATTAATAATAAACGGACAAATGTTCTTTAACGAGTTGCGGCAGTCATAATTACTATGGCAGAGCGTGGTTTTCCTTTTAGATGAGATAAGGAAATATTTTGCTCTCTTCACAATGGCGATTCCCTTGGATTACTCGAACTTATAGCAAAGTTTGATTCTTTTCAAGCAAGCCATATACAAATTTAGGGAATAAAGGATCAGGTGTCACATCTTATCTTTATATTACAGTATGTGCTAAATATATATATATACTAGGTTGTGCTGCGGCGCCCCCTTTTTAGGGCGCCTACGGCGCCCCCTTTTTTCAAAAGCCCAACTAACTTGTCCTTGTATGATAGATACGTAATATTAAACTTCCTTAAATGTACACAAAGTATTTTATAATAGGGATTGTAGGGCGCCGCAGGCGTCCACTTTTTTGGGGTCAAAATTCCAAGTTACTTATCCTTGTATGATAAATACGAAATATTCCTGAAATATACACAAAGTATTTGTATAATTTTTTTTTACAGTGCTAATCACCACACGATTTTTTAAACTAATTTTAGAAAGCAGCGCACCAAATTACTGCACCAAAAAATAACTCTTTGAGTCAGTCAGCACTATTTACAACACAAATGCTGACGTCAAAGGTTCGTGCGTTGTTTGGTTAATGTTAATCTGAAAACCAAAATGATTATGATTTTTAAGTCTATATATTTTTTAAAAAGCTCTATGAAGAATAGCTTATAGTGCCCTATAGACTGGTTTGAGCTTCAATTGATTTTATTTAGTTAAAAGTTTACAGATACATACACAGAAATGACCAAACAAAAAATTCCATGTCTTATCCTGTCGTATCTATACAGACGCCCTTTCTATGCAGAAGATCATTGCGTCCACAAACCATGCCGGTCTGTTAGCAAGTGATGCAGCGTTCACATAGGCCACGGCTATGAGGGTTCCACTCATTAACCAGCCGACTTTGTTTCCCTAACTAGTGTTAAGTACCCATTCGAAGCTGGGTGGACTCAGGGATACGGCCCTGGGACAAATCCTTGCCTTCATATGGATTCGAAACCGTAACCATCGGTACGCCAGCTGAGCGTGCATGCCACTCGACGAACTGCAGTGCAAATACTGAAGTTTATTTTCCAAACATCATGGGCTACTAGATATTCTTATTCCAAAAAAAAATTGTGACAGCTATACAAAAATTGTGAGAGGTAGTAGATACAAACTTAAACATGCAAACAGACGCAGGAATTTTAATAGTCCCGATGGCAGTGACGTGACTAGCGGGTCGCGAGGGGCGCGGACCGCACCGGGTGACACCATCACAAGGGTGACAACAAAATGTCAAATTCTATATGTTCCCGTTATTTGGCGCTGGGCGATTCGAAGAAGGTCTATGGCTATGGGGTAAGTCATGAGGAGGTGACCCCATGAGCAATCGCATTGGGTGACACCAACCCTACTGACGACTCTGCCCGATGGAATTTAGATCTTTGGGCCTCTGAAAAACCTGCTATTGAAGAGGTCAAAGATGCCCAAAATTATTCAAAAGACCTTTTCTGATTCCGTATTCAAGAGCAAAAACATAAAATTATCGTTCTTCTGTCTGAAATTCGGACGTGGTATGGGTTGCCTGAACAAACCAGGAAAACCAACACACTATCATTTAAAACTCTAATAGAAAATGCAAGACTATTATAGACTGAAACCATGGCTAAGCGTAAGACGCAATAATCTTCTGTGTAGAGGCGGCGTCTGTAACAGTTTAACTGATAGGATTTGACAACATAAGACCGCTTTTCCAAAATAATTCTTAATAATTACATTAATTAGGGCACGTTGTGAGCCGGAGTATAGAATTTTAAAAAAATGTTTGGTGGCATCCATCCTAAGTACCTTCTTGATAAAATTACCTGCCATCTACGCACCAAAAGCCATCTACGCACCAAAAGCCATCTACGCACCAAAAGCCATCTACGCACCAAAAGTCATCTACGCACCAAAAGTCATCTACGCACCAAAAGTCATCTACGCACCAAAAGTCATCTACGCACCAAAAGTCATCTACGCACCAAAAGCCATCTATGCACCCAAAGCCATCTACGCACCAAAAGTCATCTACGCACCAAAAGCCATCTATGCACCCAAAGCCATCTACGCACCAAAAGTCATCTACGCACCAAAAGTCATCTACGCACCAAAAGTCATCTACGCACCAAAAGCCATCTATGCACCCAAAGCCATCTACGCACCAAAAGTCATCTACGCACCAAAAGCCATCTATGCACCCAAAGCCATCTACGCACCAAAAGTCATCTACGCACCAAAAGCCATCTATGCACCCAAAGCCATCTACGCACCAAAAGTCATCTACGCACCAAATGACAGTCGGTTTTATCGCCAGGCAGCTGTTGAGAATAGTAATGATAGATTTACGTCGGACTAACCACCACACTTTTTATTAGTCGGTATCAAACTCGCGACCAGCAGGTCGACACTTGGCGGTCCGCTACTTGACAGCACAGTTCGGTAACAGCACAACCCCACGCCTACTTGACAGCACAGTTCGGTAACAACACAACCCCACGCCTACTTGACAGCACAGTTTGGTAACAACACAACCCCACGCCTACTTGACAGCACAGTTCGGTAACAACACAACCCCACGCCTACTTGACAGCACAGTTTGGTAACAACACAATCCCACGCCTACTTGACAGCACAATTCGGTAACAGCACAACACAACCCCACGCCTACTTGACAGCACAGTTTGGTAACAACACAACCCCACGCGTACTTGACAGCACAGTTTGGTAACAACACAACCCCACGCGTACTTGACAGCACAGTTTGGTAACAACACAACCCCACGCCTACTTGACAGCACAGTTTGGTAACAACACAACCCCACGCCTACTTGACAGCACAGTTTGGTAACAACACAACCCCACGCCTACTAAGTTGCGATGCAAAAGGATTGCGAAATCGGGCGACATAATTAAACTAGACACGCAACTTGGACTAGCGAGAAAGAGAGAAATCCGGATCGTCAAACTTCAAACATATTTACTGAGGCAATGATACTTTTTTACCAAGTCTTTATTAACTTGATTTCGTGTCCACAATTTTTTCAAATCTACAAACGTAGAAGAGAGATTTGTAGAGTTCTTCCCGTGCAATCAGAAGACAGGAGAAGAAATTGCAGAAACACTCATTTCACGCTTAGACGAACATGGAATTGATCTTAAAGATTGTCGTGGACAGGGTTTTGACAACGGCGCAAACATGGCGGGGAAAATGAAAGGTGTTCAAGCGCGGATTTTACAAAAGAATGATGCTGCTCTATAAACTCTATTCTCTCCATGTGCAGCTCACACACTGAATCTGGTCGGGGTAAATGCTGTGTCATGTTGCATTGATGCAATAACATTCTTTGCAAACGTGAATCGCATCTACAAATTATTCAGCTCTTACTCTTGTCCAGAAAGATGGAATCTCTTGCTGGAATCAACAAGATGCTCCCTGCATAATCTGAGTGACACGCAGTTGAGAGATAATTGCCACACGATTTTCACAGAAGCACAGTATGTATCAAAAGAATTAGGAATTCCTACAGAGCTGAAGACGGCGCGGCGTCGCAACAAAAGGCCCAAGACCTTTCCGTTCAGATTCCGAAACGTCCAATGATTCCCAAGACGTCGCGGGTGTCGAGGAATCAGCAGACGCTAAGTTCACTAGAGAAGTTTTGTATGCATTTTGGATTCTGTGATTGGGCAGATGAACCATCTGTTCAAAGTTTTGGACAAGATCTGGAAACTATTCAATCCAGTTCTAAATTTTAGAAGTCTGACTTCTGAAGAAATCTCGCCCTCTTGTGCTGATTTAGTGGTTAAATATCCACGTGATCTTACCAGCCTTTTGAAAAACTAGTTGTTTCACTTGAAGAATGTATACGGTGCAACATTCAACATCAAGGAAGCGTTCTGCCTCTGTGTTGTATGATCTACTTCATCTTTTGAACTCAATTGATTCACTCGGGCTAGAAGGAATATTTAGTGAAGTGTGTATTGTTGTCCTGAGGATTTTTTGTTGTCTTCCTGTGCCGGTGGCTCAAGGAGAACGATCGTTCAGTAAATTGGCTATTAAAAAAAACTATTTGCGTTCTACCATGAGCCAAGAAAGATTAAATGGACTGTCAATTATTTCAATTGAACACGAACTTACCAAGCAGATAAACTTCGATGAAGTTATACGTGATTTGTTCTAATATGAAAATAAGAAGGTGGTCCTCCTCATCACAGTAGATATACAAACAGCCCTCACACACTTAAATATTAATAACATGTTGTGTTATCCACGGATGTTACTATATTTCAAATGAAAATTCCAGTTATAAACATGGCTATTTCCCTTGGTATGTAAAATTGTTTACACTTCAAATGATTTCTTATTGAACGATCTAATTTTTTAAAAATTTACTTCACATGAGTGAATAGAACACAAACTTATTACTGTTTTTTAACTATTGCTTTTGTTTTTAATTTTTTTATATGAATGAATAAAACAAAAAGATATTGTACTCCTGCTTTTGTTGTTGCAAATATGTGGCGTTTTTGTTATTTAGTAGGAAATTCTTGCTCCCTAGATCGCTTGTATTGGTATTTATAAATGCAGCCAGCATTGTCGCTGCCGGATAAGCTACATTTTGGTCATTTTGTATACATATTTCAAGGATTTTGGCATGTGTGGACCTGGGAAAAGGCATAGGCACGATGTGGAGCCCAGAGGGACTCAACGTACCCAGTTTTCAGGGGCCCAAAAATTTCTGGTGGCGGCCCTGCTATAAGTGAGAAAAAGAGTGAACCGCATATGACATATGTTAAACCTCATAAGCGCCTGGAGCGTGACGTACTTTATGGACGGCCTCTATCTGTGATGGTTCAGGAGGAGTTGCTGTTTAAAGCTCGAAAAGACTGGCCAGGCATTTCAAAAATATATAACTTATATTATAAGCAAATCCCAAGGGAAATTGCGTTAAAAAGTGCATTTTACTCATTATTACTCAGTCATTACTGTCTTCAAATTGTGTCTGTCCGGAAGAGGGTTAGGTTAGCAAAATAAGGTTAGCAAAGATAACTTAATACAACCCTCATACATAAGGATAAAAACACCTTTCTGACTTAGCCTTTCTTATCCCGTATGCAAGAACAAACACATACAAATTTTCTTTTTTCCTGTCCGGAATTCGGGCGTGGAATAGGTTGCCTGAAGAAACCAGGAAAACCAACTCTTTATCAACATTTAAATCTCTAATAAAAATTCAGGACTAAACACAAACCATAGATATGCGTAGGACGCAATAATCTTCTGTCTAGAAGGAGCGTCTGTAAACAGATAAGATAATATGAGCAACTCTGGCATTTCTATCAATAATTACCTTGTATAACATTTTAGCAGTATTTAAGTTTTAAAAAAAATCTCTTATTTTTCCTATATTTATATGCATAAAAAACTGGAAGAAATATTTTAAAAAAAACACAAAATATCGATTTGGAAATTCTTATTAGTCATTTTAGAAAATGACACATTTCTTGGGAATTTTGCGAATGCTTCAATCTCTAGAGCCAATCGTAAATATAGTAACGGGAAGTAAACCGGAAGTTGATATACACAAGTGAACTTGTTATAAGTTGATGCAAACAACTTTCGGTAATCCTGCAGATTTTACACGTATATTATAATTTATTATTTCATAGCGAAATTTAATTTTCTCATGAGAACTTACATTTTTAATTTATTAAATGCATTATTATATGTCGTATTTCAGCTATTACAGCGCTAATTTGTTAGTCTTTTTAATTTCAAATGCATTTTTTCGGCTCTATATAATACATAATGTGGTCACGATACGTCCATTTTGTTTACCTAGCGAACTGCTGCCAGATGTTTTTTACCTGGCTCAACCCATGCTAAAATAAATTTACTGACTGAAGATATTTTTTTAAAAGTATTATTCATCTATTTTAATGTTCTTAGAAGATAAATAAATATTTTAAAGACAAATTCTTTTTTTTATTTCATTACTAGATGTTTGATTCTTATTTTCTTTGTTTGTAAGTGAGAAATTTCCATTTGGCATCTTATCGGACAATCCGGCATATAGTGTGAATTAAAAAAAATGGTTGCATCATCATCAGACTATTTACTGTTGAGAGCCGAAAAAATGGCTTAGAAATTAGAAAGACTTACAAATTAGCGCTGTAATAGCTGAAATACAACATATAATTATGCATTTAATAAATTAAAAACGAAAGTTCTCAAGAGAAAATTAAATTTCGCTGTGAAATAATAAATTATAATATACGTGTAAAATCTGCAGGATTACCCAACTTTCTTTGTTTTTATGAATTGATGAAACGTATAATAGGACCACAGAATTTTTAAAGACCTATCATGGCTGTTAATGAAAAGCAAGCTCCTGTTCCTATACCATCCTGGTTTTCTGAAAAACGAGTTTTGGTTGTATGGATTGCTTGCTTCGGAATTTTAATAGTGTTGTCATTTTTCGTTTTTGTGCCAGTCGCAGTGTCGATGGTAAGTCTAAATATTAACTACTGTTTACTTTTAAAATAATTTATTAGCCTACGGACGGTAATCATGGGGCTTAACGTCCGGACCTATTATATTTTAGGTAAATACGGCATTGGACGTCCGGAAGTATTCAATATTTGGTAAATTCGCATTTGCGTGGCCAAGACGGCGGGTAGTCATTTCCGGGCGGCCACCGTTGTTGCTAAGACACATGACACCCGGAAAGTAGTGCAGAGCATTGGAATTTAGGGGTCCGAGGGGAACAGCGATTCTCAAATTTTTAGCTTTTTTTAGAAACATGACAATTGTGGAAAACAGCAAAATGTTACTAAAAAAGTTATAGGCTATTTTAGCAACCTGCCGAGTTTGGAAAACAGCGAAAAATAGTACGAAAAAATGATACTACTGTTCATACGTCCGAATCACGAATATGGGAAGACCGGGAAGGGTTCACTTTTAAAAAACTGTAAAGCTAAACCTAACCTTAACCCTAAAATTCTATAGCTAAACCTAAACCTGACGCTTCCAGTTTGAAAAATTCACTTTCCTTTTTGAACAATTTTACACAAAAATTCAGGAAACTTTCAACCACGATGCTACTGCACCTGGAATTTCAGGCGAAAAGAATTTGCCCGCCAGGAATTTTCGCGGGCTGTTGTGCATCTACATACGCATCACAGCATATAGTGCAGCATTTAGCGAGTTGATATAAAAACTAGGTAATCCGCCTGATTGCTACTTTTTAGCCCATGCGCCTCGGGCCTGCGGCCCTCGCCTACTTGTTTAATGCGGTCTTGCACTAGTCTAATCATTAAATTTTTATTCGTAATTAATAAGTGACGCGTATGAAGACCAACGGACAGATACTTTTCAAGGGGAGGCAATCGAGTAAAATACAAAGGGCAAGGGGAGGTAATCCATGAAAAACAAGATTGTAATTTGTGTATAGCAACGGTAGCGTTGAAGTGATGTCACTTCGCCCGGAAATGACTCGCCGCCATCTTGGCCACGGTAATGCGAATCAGCCCAATATTTTATTTATTATTATTTTAGTCTACTTGACTTCCTGTTTCAAAGTTGATATTTCTCAATTATATAAAAATGTACCATAGCTTCCTCCATCCTTTGCTTCGTCGGCTACTATGTCACCCTCTTTTACAACTGTGTGCCACATAGATCGGTCTTCTGCCTTTCACTCCCAGTCGCTTGTGCATATTCTGGCTGCTTTCATGTCCCTTTGGAAGACATCTTTAAATCGCAGACGTGGGCGACCTGTCTTTCTTTTTCCCGATGCTAGTTCTCCATATAGGAGTTCCTTGGGGATGCGGCCTGGGCTCATTCTTTTTACATGTCCTAGCCATCTCAGGCGTCTTTCACTAAGGATTGAGAACATGCTTTGGGTATTGGCAGGCGGCAGGACCTCACTATGTGTGTCTTGGGCCATGATGTTTGTCTTTTTCAAGCTGATTTGCAGGCCAAATTTGGTCTGTATTACCAATAGCGTAAATTGAATCCACCATGGCAGATTTTAAAAAAGATTATTTTTTAAATTAATTGTTTATTTGAAAAAAATAACAAAACAAGAGTTTTAGAAGGTAAAATCTGGCATTACTTTAATATTTCTTATATCTGCAGGAAAATGCTGGCAACAATTGTTACCTCTACAGTGACACAAAGGGCTTTGGAACCTTATCAGTGTGTTCCTATTGTGTTGCATCGGCAATCATTTTTCTTTGCTTGTGTGGTCTTCGGCTTTTGATTTTAGTTATTAAAGTGACCCGTTTTTCCAGCAACCTGTCTGACAAAGTATATGAGTAAGTTTGACGTTTTAAAATTATCAAATGTGTTAACTTTTGTTTTTCCTAACACCTACTTGTCTTGTTAGAGTGTGAATAAAATAAAGATTAATTCTAAATTTACTATTTCCCTTTTTTTGTGTGCTTAAAACATGTTGAGCCAATGTGGATTTAATCTTTTATCAGAGCCGCAAAAAAAAAGTCAGTGCATGGGAAAACAATGCACAGAATACCTTACAGAACCAATGAGCTTACCATTTGAAGAAATTTGAGAGATAAATTAGCTTTTTTTTAATGCCTCAAGTATTGTACAAATTTTCACAACTTTTTAAATTCATGTAAAGTTGTATCATAGGTTGTTAGCCATTCATCTACGAGAGTTATAATGTTCAACATGTTTTGCAAAAACCAGTTCTTTGTTTGCCTGCAATAGTTATAATGACAACTTTTTGTACTTTGTACTAATACATTTTTTATGTTTAAGATAATTATTAAATTATCTTAAACATAAAAAAAAATGTATATGCCATATGCCTTAAACGTGCATGATGCATGGCTATGACACAGTCGGCTCAATAAAAATTCAGTAAAAAAATAATAATTTTTTTTGCTGAATTTATTGAGCTGGGTGTGACATAGCCATGCATCATGCACGTTTAAGGCACATGGCATATACATTTTTTATGTTTAAGATAATTATTAAAATATTCATCAATAAAAATTTCAGATGGGTCAGCGTCTGGGGTGTGCACCTCATCATCTTTATACTAGATTTGATGATGCTGATTCTCCTGTTGGTGACTGCCTGTTTGATCAGTGTTGGTTTGGCAAAAATTTGTGAGCTTTATGATGGGAGAGATAAGTAAGTTGACATTTTAAGTCCTTGTATATTTATATGTGCTTTAGTGTCTTAACCCATACAGCATTGAAAATATTTTTAAAAAGAAAATTTGTCATGGTTTTATAAAGACTTTTGTTATGCTTTGCAAATCGGTAGTGTTTGTCCCAGCAAAAACTTTTCATTAGCACCTATTACCATCTCCCTTGTGATTAAGCTCACAAGAAATAACTCCAAATCGTTAGATACACTTCTATTACACAGCAAAAATATACCTCTTAACGACGCTCCTTCCACTTATTGTTTTTATGTTAAATTTAACTTATCAGACAGCACCCAGATTGATGGAAGTTTTGTTTTACTTTTCTTTATCATTGCAATGTTACATTTTTAATTAAAATTTACATCAAATATGAAACTTTTCAATAATGTTTATATTAGGTGCTCTTCTGAAATCGGGGTGGAACTTCCAAATGGACGAATTGGATCATTTTACAAAGCACTTTCATTCTCAGAGGTAGGAAATATTTTTAAAAAGTAAATAAATATTTAGAGAGTTGTGATCCTAATAGCTATCAACCATGACACTATATTTTTCCTCCATATAAGGGGATAGGATAACCTGAGGGGGAACTCTGCTTGTCGTTGTTGAAATTTTTTTATATGTTAGTCACAGCACAATATTTAAAATTTGTCTTAACTGAGAAATTTTCAAAGGAATGAAATATGTCTCAGCTTAAAATATATATTTTTTTAAAAGTCATATTTGGGTTAGTTTTTAAAAAAAATTCTGCCAAACAATGGTTGGAAATAACATTATCTGCTGGTTACTTAAACTTAAAGCTTGCTTGTATCAATTGTGTAACTCAAAGGCCATTCAAAAGCTGTTCGTAAAATAAATAATTACATTTCACTCTACATACTCCATTACATTAAGCATTTTCTTTAATTATTACTCTTTCTTGGAACATTAAAAAAACTATTTCAGGCTTCAGCTTGGTTCACATTCTGCTTTTGGTTACTGGTTATTGTGGCTGAGACATACATAGGGTGGAAGAGTGGATCATTTACAGAGCTGATTGACAAGGTCAAAAGTGTAAGGACAAGGAAAAGCGACACGCCTGCAAGTCAGGAGCAAAAGAACACACCACCGGAGCCAACACCGGTGGCCAAGTATTAGATCAATGATGAGAACAAAAAACATTTCAACAAAAGCTAACCAACTAAACTTTTTTAGACGACGAGGTAACATCTATTTTGTAATGACTTTATTCATAAGGTGCTCAACTGAACTAATCTAGAGTAGTGCCGTTTATATCAGAGTGCTGTCTGTATATTGTTATATCAAACAATATCAGAGCTTAATTGTCTCAGAGATTTGTTGTAATTATCGAGCAAACATTTTTTCTGTTAGCTTAACACTTTTTATCTGTTTTAAACAAATGCACTTCCAGATTTCAAATTTAATTAAAAAGCACATGTAGTCAAATTATTTTTCTCAATAAAGGTGTCTTTAGGTGGAACACAGAATCGTCCCAATTATTTATAATTTTTAACACATCATTTATAAATAAAAGTGATCATTTTCTAATTTTGATGCATAATGTACATATTTTGTTGAGCTGATTTCACAGAACCTTTGTTAATGGGTGACTTTATTGCTACCTAAAAACAAAATAATTTATTAAACATTTTTTTGCCCTGCTCAATGCCATGGCTAACCAATACTGTTAGTATTATTTATGAGGATCCAACTTTAAGATTTTTTAAAAAAGAAACTGAATGATTTTTGCTTTGCATAAACATTTATTATTAAAGAAAATGGGAAAAAAAGTAATCCTTAAACTTAAACAATTTGAATCTCCATTCATCCACTGGTTCATAGATAATAAATTACAAAGGCTTTAGCGTGGTAATCAGGGCACATGTTTCCCCAATATACCATGCAGGCTTCATTATCAGCTGCAATTTATCTGCTGAAGATATCATTAAGTTGTTTTTTTCTTCACAGACTTTTACAAAAAAAAACTATCAGACCTATTATTAGTTTTTAAAAATTTAAATTAGTAAAATTTTAGCCTAAAATTTTTTAAAAAAATTATTAGTTTCCACTCAATGAATTCCATTTAAATGCACTTTATTTACACTCCTTATTTATTTATTTTATTTTTATACCTTTTATTGCCTTTAAAATACAAATAAATCTTTACGTCATCAAGAATTTTGGTAGATTTAATGTAGACATTATAAATGATTGCTTTTACTTTTTTCATGTTAAATATATTTTAAGCATATTTATGATATGTCAGCTTTGTGGCAATAATTTTTTTTAACGCTTTTACAATAATTTAGCTGAAATATTCAAAGTCTGGGACTGAATTTCCAGCATTTCAAATTCTAAATTATATATAAATAAAATGTTAAGCAAGTTTTTAACGCGAAGCCCTCCCACTCCTTCCCAGCCACACGGTCTCTAAATGATAACAATTTCGTGGATCCTCTTATACGTATCACATTATGTTTGGTTGGCCAGCACATTGAGTTTTGTGGTGAAGCTTGTGGGGAGTAAAGCGCTAATGCAATCAAAGCTTATTTGTAAGATTATGAAAATTTTTTTGTCTTGCTGTGGTTTAAAATTTTTTGTTGAACTTACTTCAGTTTATTAATTTGGCCAGTGCTAGAATGCTTCACGCCTTCTAATGTACATATTGAATGTTAATATTGTAAAATTATTCACTCTGTCAGAAGTTCCACAGATCTCAGTGCAATTATCTTTGTCGGAAATTATTGTGTCTCTTTAACATCTATAAATACAATTATTCAAATTTAAAACATCAGTAAATAGTAAAATGTGATGCATCACCCTTTACATCAGTGTAATATTATCATTGTTCATTGACGCTTTATTTTTGTGATTTCTTACATGTTCATGTATGTACGACAAACCAGCTGTTTTGGGTACCACCAACATTATGTATTGGTAGGTGCTGTTGTTAGATGTACAACATTCCAAAATTTCTTGTTGGTTACCTTTTTTTTGTGTTGTTGTTGACGGATAGATTGTAATAAATGACATTCCAACATTGACAAAGAACAGTGGTGTGGATTGAAATGTCATGTGTTATTAATTATTCTGATGTTAAATATGTTTCAATTGCAAATTAACATGTTTTTTTGAAAAGCTCAAATAATCTGAAGGGTTTCGTTTAACAACTCAGTAAGGCTGGAATGAATTGATTCTATAAATTGTTGTAACTTAAGTTTTGAGGACTATCAAATTGTTTTTTACTGTGCGGTGGTAGTAAATGAAATGTGTTTATACCATTTTCATTCCACAAAAGATTTTTTTTTATACTCACTCACTAACAGAATTTTTTAAACTCTTTATGCACTCCACAATAATTTAATATTTTGAAAGAAATGATCCTTAATTTTGTTTGTTTTATTTGTCAGATACATATAAATTCAATATATTTTTACTCCAACATCTTTAAAGGTTTATGGTTGATAGTTTAAAAAAACCTGTTTTCCCTATTTTAAAATCTCTTTATGTACAGCATGATTTGACTTTTACTATATAAATATAACACTGTTGTAAAACTTATTAAATTATTTTAATTCTTTTAGGCTAGAGTGTGTACATTTTTTCTTATTGTACCAGTATACATGTACTAATATTTTATTCATAAACTCTTGTAATTAAATTGTGTACAGAGAAATGTATTTGTAGTTGCTATTCCATGGTCTCAATATTTTACATGTAAATTATAATAACATACCAATATGTAAAAATTTGTGCCTAACAACATGTAATAGATCAGAATAGTTAAAACTCTGCAAGTCATTGCCAGTTTGACTAAAATCTGCACCCAGAACAAAGCCTAAATTAAGGTACACTCCTTCTCAACGTATAGTTTCCCTTTATAAACCATAGGCCTATGGGGCGAGTGAAGCTGGGTTCACAAGTTTCTGTAGCTCCGAGGGGACTGTGTGGCTAGCACAATGCCCAGCCAACCTTTGCTTTAACCCCAGCTAATGTCGCGTACCCATCAGAAAGAAAGAGATTTTTGTGAAGACTCTTGAAATTATATCGTAATCCACATATTTCACATGAAAAATTCTGATGTGGCACCTGATGAAGATGATGTTCCCCACCCTCCCCACTTTGATGGCCTTGCTAATTAGTATTTACAATCTCCTTTACCAACCTCTGGGTTTACCTTTGATTTTTAGCAATGAACATGTGGGGTAGGGATCACTTTGGGAATTAAACCATCGAGTATTTTGGAGATATATTTATTCATATCATTTTAAAGTTAAAGTATAACATTTTAAGGTTATTTTGATATCAAACTTCAGATCATTTATAGTAACATTATTCAGTGCTTCATTGTATCATACACCAAGAAGGTTTAAATGTTTAAGGAATAGATAAAAATTGTATTTGTAAAAAAAACTTACAGTGTACCAATGTCAGAGCTACCAGCAAAAGAGAAAAAAAAACATCAAGACAATATTTGTATCTAATTTCTTTCTATGATTATAACATTTTAAAAAACAACAATGTTATGTAAATAAATTGAGAAAGTTTTTGTTAGCAAAATTCACTGAAATTTGTTCAATTTATTTGGTATTGAGCCATCCATACAAAGATAACACTGAGTGAGGCGAGTTGTGTGTGTGTGTACATTTTTAATATTTCGACAGTGGGTATGGCCAGTGTGGAAGGGGTTGGCAGAAAGTATGTGAAATTATTAAACATGATCTGCTACTGCTACACTATTTGTAGTCATCCTGAAGTTCTGCTCAAAAGTCTTGCACCCTAAAGCACCACATGTAAGTAAGCCACCATAAGTCTTGCACCAAAAAGCACCACATGTAAGTAAGCCACCATAAGTCTTGCACCAAAAAGCACCACATGTAAGTAGGCCACCATAAGTCTTGCACCAAAAAGCACCACATGTAAGTAAGTCACTATAAGTCTTGCACCAAAAAGCACCACATGTAAGTTAGCCGCTATAAGTCTTACACTAAAAAGCACCATATGTAACTAAGCCACAAGTATGATCTCATTGATACTCTTCAAACAATGAATTCTCAAGTGGATCACTGTTTGAACCACTCGGCATTAATACATATTTACACGCACGCACACACAATGGATTAAAATAGTTATTTTTTAAATTCAGGCTTCAGAAGAAAAAAAATCATAACATATAATACACTATTATTGTCATTGTACGATATTTTAAATTATGTAAACTCAGGGGGAAATGTGTGTGTGGGGCGGCAATCTTAACCCTGAAAATTATACTTTTCATTTAAAAAAGTTAATTTATTTTATCAGAATAAATAAACTGCATGCTATTTTGGTAATGAAATTTACATTAATTTATAATGATGTAAGCCTGATGAAGGCACGATATATTTATATAGTTTAGTAAAGTGCTATTTTTAAACAGAGTACAATAATTATAATCAAGAAGGTATATGGTAAACATCAAAGATCGCAGTTTCTTGTCCTCTTGTGCATTGGTTCAAAATCTGTGGATTTCCTAATGCAATTGGGTTTTAAAATGTCAATGTTCTTATTTGCTAACATCAGTCATCAGTGAGTAAGATTAGATTAGATTAAAAAAAAATTAAGTTTGTTTCTGCTCTATAAGGTTTGGGAAACAAGAGTCCTTGTTTTTGCTAAGTAGTTCTTACAAAACTCTGATGAAAAGTTTAAGAAAACCCCTTGCCGACGACCCTCACAACTAAGAGCGTCAAAATGGCGGCCTCCTGTTATGGATCATTTGGCCTGTGGAAAAATCAGTATTTATCATGTCAAAAAGATTCATTTTCGAGACCAGACTCAGAAATGGTGTGGGTGACTCAAAGATATAATCCACTTGGTTTGTTATTAATAATGAAAAATTTGTGTTGTAGCATATTAATATTAATTAAAGTTTGATAGAAAAAAACAACCTTGTCGACATTGTCAGTTATCAACATAGAGTTCATAGAGAAGAGTCTTAGAGTTAGTGTTCATAGAGATTCTTTCACTGATAATAATAGTTTTAGGCTAGTGCACTTTAAAACCCACTAATAATGTAGGCTATTATAAATTACCATTAATTAATTAAAAATAAACTATTATTAATTAGGGCAAAAGGGGGTATTAGGCACCAGGGGGTAATAGGCACCAGTACTGGAAAGACCCTGATAAATTGCTCTATTACACTGCTAATAACTTCTGGGGCAATAAGCCCCAGCATTTTTTGTATTTTAGCGAATCAGAAGCCTCTATTTCATTAGCCCCATACAAGGGAAATTATTCTGAAAAGCAACTAGAAGAGGAAAATTCAAGCACATGTTTTTCCTCAGTCATTGCCATCTTGAAAAGTGGTTACACAACTTTTTTGCTTCAGTGAATACTTTAGTAAAACTTCTGTTTACACTAAGCCCTTGCAGGTAGCAAGCTTATTATTTGCCATTATAACCAATGATTTGTTGAAGTAATTAGTGATTCAATCATTTTAGTTCACAGAGGCTTAGATTTTTTTTAGCAATTTTTTTTCCAGGAAAATGCCATGATGTTGAACTTCAGTGTTGTTTTTAGAATGGCCGTCTATGAAATATTTTAAATACATCATAGAACCATTTGATAGTGACCAGCAAGCTTTTGCCTTGTTAATATGACAGAATGTGTTTTGTTTTAAGTGTGCAAGCACTCTTTTTGTGATGGGACATGTCACAAGAGTATAAAATGAGACTTAAATCAGGGGGTGCTTAATGCCCCAGTCAAGTATTTGAATGCACATTTGAAGCACACTATTTGCTCTTTTATTGTAAAATATCTATACAAATGAAATTTCAGCAGCATAAATTAGTTTTGTATTTACTTTAGCATATCAACAGCTAGTTCTAGTTTGTGCTGGCCCCAGGTTGTCACACCTCCACCATCTGACCCCTCATCTGCCAGCACTTCATCAGGATCCTCATCTGCAAGCACTTCATCAGGATCCTCATCTGCAAGCACTTCATCAGGATCCTCATCTGCCAGCACTTCATCAGGATCCTCATCTGCTGGCACTTCATCAGGAACCTCCTCTGCTGCTTCTTCATTGGGAACCCCATCCGCTCCCCCTCTCCCTGAACCATTGACTAATCATCCCACCCTATGTCGATTCGGACCTTTTTCATGGAGCAACTGAAGCCTCACTTCTCTAATAGAGGAAGAGGAAGGTCGGCAAGAGTTCAACATTTTAGATACGTGGAAAGCTTGACAGAAGAGGATTGTGCCCAAAGATTGAGGGAGGAGGAGGCTGCCAAGAGTTTGCGAGGACGAGGCAAAGGTAAAGGCAGAGGCAAAAGATCCCGCCCACGATCTCAGAGCCCACTCGACTCGGACTCCTCTTCAGATGACACCGAGTGTAGACGTTGCGGACAAGCTGGGGGTGACAAATGGATCCAATGTGACATTTGCAGTCACTGGTATCATCTACAGTGTACTAACATCACAGGGAGCCTTGAGGCTATGGAGGAAGAGGAGTGGCTGTGTGGTTTTTGCACCCAGTGAGGGTGGTGCCTATTGCCCCCGAGGCGGGTGCTTAATGCCCCATAACTGTCATTAAAAACGAAAGTGAGGTTGAATTTTTTAAAAATCAAAATAAAATATTTCCAATGCCTTTTTATCCAAACAAGTGGTGTTTTGTGATGACAGAAAAGTGTAAGGTACATATGGTACATTTCATTTTAATGTAACATTCAAGATAATTTAGGAAAAAGGAATTATGTGCACAAATGCCAAAAGTGTGGTGCCTAATACCCCCGTTTACCCTAATTGAAATCTGATTGCACTGATTGATGCTAAATTACTTAATACTTAATACTTCTACTTCTTCTAACCTAAAATTTATACTTTTAATTTTTTATGGAGGCTAAAAATTAACATAATCTAATACAATTACATTATTTAATTTAATGAATTTCCATACTGCCATGGCCATAATATTATCCCTCTGCTCCTGTGCCATGCTCTCAGTCTTTCTTTCAAGTTTTTTATATATATGTCTATAATCTAGCAGAAGGTTAAGTTTATCCTCAGTGGGTGGATGTGTCTTCAAAGGCATTGATGTGTCTCTTTCATTTACTCATTTACATCAATTCATAGACAACATGTTTCTCCCAAAATACTTTTTAATTACATACATTATGAATTGAATAAATTTATAAGTTTCTTATTAGTGATCAGCCATAGGCAAAATATAAATTAATGTTTGAATCCACATTTTAATGGAGAATTAAATATAAGAATTGCACATTATAATTTGTCTTAATTTAAATTCACAATTCATACTAATGATTTTAATAGTACCCCCTAAATGTTTAATATTCAACGGACACACACTCATATAATATATTATGCTTAATTTAATCAATTAAAAATATTGAAATTAGATGAGCGTGTGATTGCACCTGTTCCTCGCCATAAACTTTATGTGCCACGCAACACCCCATTGCCGGAATCAGAAAGATATTGGATTCCTAAAAGTACAACTTCACCAACACCTTTTGGGAATGCTCCAAGATTAAATGTTGTGTTTGTGTCCCACCCAGGTATGTCAAACTTGGCAATGAAAAAAAAATTAAATAAGGAAAGTGAATTTTCAAAATTGTTTAAATTTTGTTATTTCTACTACTGGTACTAATTTTAGTGGCAGAATGTATCAGCGAATTTAATTTTAAAAAATATTTAATGCAGATCTAAAAACAGCATACTCTAAATTAATAAAAACTTTTTTAACGCAATTTCCCATGGGATAAATTGCGTTTATATATTTGAAATGTCTGTAGAGCTTGCACATGCAACTCCTCCTGAACCATACCAGATATAGGGTTTGGGTCTTTTGCAAATATGCTAAGGAGGTCCCAAGGATGTGCAACGGCCAAAAAAATACTGAAAAGGTTTACTGAATTTCCTGAAAAATAAAAAAATAAACCAAAAATATCAGTATTTTGTCAATTTCTTGCCAACCATAACATCTATTGAGTTGAAATAAATTCCAAATGATAGCTAATAATATTTAGAACTATTTTGAATATGAAATTTTTGAAATTTGCATGTTCGTTAGACTCCTGTAATTTTAGCAGCAATTTTTGAAAGCAATTGTTTTGTTTAGTTTCAAAATTATTGATTTGAAATGACTTTTAATTTAATCTAGAATGATAGTTAATGGGGTTTTGTGCTTTGTGAATGCTTGTGTTGAGTGGTGCGCATTATCTTGACACATTCTTGGTGTGATGTAGCGTGAGGGGATATGAGGTTATATTGTGTTTACTTTTAGAATTACTTATTTAAATCAACTTTTAATGTAATCTAGAATAATTTCCCTTGAATAAAAAATCGGAAATTCTTTTTGGAAATTGTGTTTAAATACTCATTCGAGTTTTTATTACTTGTTTAATACTAGCAGAAAAGGATCTAATTTAACTTTTCAAAATTGATTGTGGAAAAAAAACAGGTGAGATCCCTTTATCAGCACCTTAAAATAATTGAATTAAGAAGTAAAATTAATAATTAACCTTTAATACTCTGCTAGCCACAAGATGCGAAGATTATTCAACTCTACGCCAGATGCTTCCAACTTACAGTAACATTGTAAGAGTGGATCAGGCTAAGTGGGGAGTTTCTGGTAGCATGGCTGAGAGGCCCGTAGCTAGAATGCCATTACGATTCCCTCATGTGAATGGTTGCTTTACCAAGTAAGGGGTTCAGTGACTATTACTATTAGATGTTAAAACATAGAATACTTAAAATAAAATGGTTTATATTTTTCTGATTTGTTAAATCTTTTTTGGCTATGCTTTAAAATTTTTAAAGTCTCTTACTTAAGGAGAGATGGACACCAATATGGACAAAATTGTATTTAAATGTGAATAAGAGTGACAATTGATATAGTTATAAAATCTCACAGCAACACACACATGATATATTTTGCATAGAGTAAAAAAGCTATGAAAAACAACTGGTCAGGATGTTACAATTTAAAAATCCTAAAATTTGCCTGGGGTGATTTTTAAGTGTAAGGATTCCTCACATTTTAAAATTATTACCTTTCTAAAAGAATCATCTAAGATCTACATCAAATCTATTTGCATCAACTAATTTCACCACTGCTCACACAAGAGTATTTTTTATACAAAGTATTGACTTAGAATGGCTGAATTATTCATTTTTACTTGGTATTTCAGTTTAATGTCTTTCTTTCTGCAGATTTATTGATGAAGGAAACAGAATACATCAAGGATTTAAGCTCTGCTAGCTATGATATAAACATCTGACTATAGAATTTTCCATCCCCAAAGAAAAACCAACAAGAAAAAGTTATTGATTAATTCATCCAAAACATTTGCTCTGCTCAAGTCATTTATCCACCTGTGAATCTAATTAAATTACTTCATTGAAATTATCTAACTGATGATTTTTCTAAATTTAACTATCATTAGAAATATTACAAGATTAAAATAATTCATTTTATCAGACAAAGCCTAATCAAGTACAAAACCTATCAATAATACTTTTTAATGTGTTGTCCATTCAATTTATAATTAATACACCAAATGTATTTTTCGGAATTATCAATGGTTAAGCAGCTCAGATGTTATTATTATTTGTTTAGTCACAAGAGTATGCTTTTTATTCTGTATCAATTTGTACAGTCCAATTCTCACAGATGTGTAAAGCAAAATATTGTTAAATTAAGTTTTGGGGCCGTCCATAAAGTATGTCACGCTATTTTTGACAATTTTTAACTCCCCCCTCCCCCTGTCACAAATCTAGGACCCCCCCCCTAAAGTACGTCACACTTTCGAACAAAAATTTTGTTTTTTATTAACAAAATAATTAAAATTTAATATAAAATAGGGTGACGTCACACAAAGCTGGACCCCCCTCCCCCTGTCACAAACTGTCACACTTTCTTACACCCCCTCCCCCACCCCTCTGGAGCATGACGTACTTTATGGACGGCCCCTTTTCAGGAATAATTTTTCAACTTTAGCAATGCTTAACAGAGGTGCTCTTTATGCTTTTTAAAACATATTTTTAACTGTCTTTTGTGTGTGTAAATGCCTATTCTTGTTAAAATTTTAGCAAATATATATTACACAACCTCTCAGTATTATTATCCCAGAACAGTGTTGAATTATATAAATGTGACAGCATTACTATTTATTGATATTATCTTGCAGTACAGATTTTTTATCCTGAACAGTGTTGAATGATATAAATGTGACAGCATTCCTATTTATTGATATTATCTTACACTACACTGTCAACAGTATTTTTCAATTACATGTAGTATTATTTTCATTTTTTTATACAAGTAAAAAAATTTTTCAAAAAAAATTTAAAAAAAGATCTAGAGAAATGCCAGGAAGGATTTATTTTCCTCCGATTTACATTTAACTTTAAAAAAAAACAATAATTAATACGATTTCCGATAATTTCAAAATTTAGATTTGGAAATGGATACAATCAGCTAGATTTTTTGAGATGTAAAATCATTTTGAATCAAAGAAGGTAAGATATAAAAAAAAATTTTTACAAAGGAAAACTCTAAACACCAATTAATGCAAATAGTTAAATTCAAACTTAGTGTTTTTTTACTCACTTTAATATGAGATTAGTGCGTGTATAGATCAAATTCATTTATAAAATAAAAATTAAAGTGATGAATGATTAAATGACTCTTAGCAAAAAACAAAATAATTGTTATAATTTTTTAATCATGTTGTCAAAGTTTGTGGCTTGCTGGATCCTCTCTTCTCAGTAAAGAATTTCTTGAAAATGAACACCTGCCCGAATCCTGTCAGAATGATGATAATGGACTGACCCAGTGACCACCACATGACCCGCCTGTTCAGGTTCTCGGCGATGTAGCGCCCCATAGACTCCCTGACCATGTACTTCATCTGAAAGTCCATCACAGTGGTCATCAGGAAGTGGATGTTGTCGCAGAACGCTTCAATAGCGGTCTTGACCTTGGGCACATTCCCAGTTTTGTTCAAACCAGACTCCTCGGACAGGGAAGCCTCGTCGAATGGACGAATGTTGAAGGCGATGCGCTTGCTTGTGACCTGAGAGAACTCGTTGCTGAAAGAAAGAAAAGAAAAAAAAACTCAATAAATATGTAAATCACAACTCTGTACATGGTTACAAGGAAATGTTTCATAAGACACGTGGAATATGAATATGCATTTGATGAAGAGAGGGCATTCGATGGGGTGGGGGCATTCGATGGGGTGAGGGCATTCGATGGGGAGAGGGCATTCGATGGGGTGGGGGCTTTCGATGGGGAGAGGGCATTCGATGGGGAGAGGGAATTCGATGGGGAGAGGGCATTCGATGGGGAGAGAACATTCGATGGGGAGAGAACATTCCTTTTAAATGCGTTAGTGAATTATTGGATATTGCAGTGAAGAGAAATAGTATTTACGTATTGTTAGTCTCGCTACGGAGTAGGATGTGAAGGGGTGAAGTTTATGTAAACACAAAAAAGATGTACGCACACAAGGACGCACACACTCACGCAGACAAACACACATGGACGCACGCACACAAAGGGACGCATTCACACACACAATTTACCATAGACATAGATGCCATGAGGATGGTTGGAATTTTTATACGCGAATTCCGTGAACAGATTTGTAAAACAGTTTTACCACTAAAAGTTGTCACTACTACCATATAAAGCTTTAATACTAACTAACTAATGGTCTCAAAGTAAACCTGGCTGCTTAGTTTCTATTTTTGAAAACCGCATTTTGTTGGGTTTTTTTTTATTCATTAGTTTATTTTGGTTTAACAATCCCCGAATTTAGCCCCCCCCCCATCCCTTCCCCCCACAAAAATAAAATATAAAAATCATTTCGAATAGATCAAACTGTGTTTCAGCTTTCGTTGATTAACGGTGAATTCAATATAGAACCCGATATTTTTCAAAACTATTTTTGAAAGTGATTACACTTGGGCAATTGCGTGAATACAAAAAATACTTTAAAATTGGGCCGCGATGAGATTTGTGTGAAATATGCATGTCAAATTATTATTTTTTAAAATATTATTTTAACGTTGTAGTTATTTCATCTTTTACATTTACTGTTCAAATATTGTGTTTTGTTTTTGTTTGTTGGTTTTTTAAGATGTCAGTTTTTAAAAAAATAAATTTGCCCAACTTTTAAATTTTAAGTATGAAATGCCATCCTCCAATTTTTTCCCCCTCCTGTATCCGGCTCAGCCATCAGTTATCATATCAACACACAGAGGCGTCGATACAGTTGGTGTCACCCAGTGCGGTAGCTCACGGTGTCACCCCCCCCCTCACGACTTACCCCATAGTCTTCCCCCGAGTCTGCCAGTGCCAAATAACGAGAACACACATAATTTTCCGTTTTGGTGTCACCCCTTATGGCGGTGTCACCCGGTTCAGTCCGCAAATCCCCCCACCCCTAGTCCCTAGAGACATGGGCGTCGCTAGGAATTTTTCCAGGGGGGGGGGCAAAAAAAACACCACTTTTTTTTATTTTAACTGACAATGCCATACAGGTACAATTTTCCAATTAAATTCAAGTTCAGTATAAAATAAGGTCGAAAAAAGCCTTAGAAATCAATAAGACTTACAAATTAGTGCTGTAATACTGTAATAGATAAAATACAACATTTATTAATGCATTTAATAAATTAAAAACTTAAGTTCTCACGAGAAAATTGAATTTTGCTGTGAAATAATATGCGTGTAGAAACTGCAGGATTACCAAGGATGGATATCAGAAATTTTATTACAGGCTAAAAAAAAATCGAAAAGTAGACCAATCGCGGGATTCCGAAATGCCATTATTAGAAGATTTTGGGGCGTCTGCAGCATCTGACTTATCATTGGCATTGAGGACAACAGTCAACGTTCAACAGCCAGACACAACTGAAGCAACTGTTCCTAATTTGATTGTCGCTGACACTTATTCATTTCCTAAATTGGATATTGGAAGGTATGTCTGGACATACGACCTTTCAAATAAATTGAAATTGCAGCTGATTCGTGATTGTTGGACCCTTGATAAAAATTATGATTTTAGAGCTGAGAGTGAGGGAAACAGAGTTTTTATTTTTTATTTTTTAGATATGCATGGTTATCACACTATTCACCGTGGCTTGTATACTCGCAAATGTTAATAGGTGCCTTTTGCAAATATTGCGTGTTGTTTCTGCAAAAAGTAATTCTATGAGTTCAGTGTTTATTAACAACTTCATCAATCACATCTGTCGCTCTGCCTACACTGCCATTCGTCAGATCAGCTCAACCCGTCATTACTTAACAGTTAGTGCAACAAAAACTCTAGTCTGTTCTCTTGTACTAGCTCGTATGGATTACTGCAATTCTCTTCTGTCAGGTGCGCCAAAACAATGCATTGAAAAACTACAGAACGTTCAAAATTCAGCTGCCAGACTGGTGCTCAAGGCAAAAAAACATGATCATGTTACTCCACTTCTTCACTCACTTCATTGGCTGCCTATACAAGCCCGTATTGATTACAAACTGGCCGTTCTCTGTCACAACTTCTTTTCGGACTCATGCCCATCGTATCTTACTCGGTCTACTCACCCACTCGCCAGCTACGATCTTCTGCAGACACACGCGTTCTCTCTGATCCTACGACACGCACCAAAACATTTGGTGAAAGGTCATTCTCTTTTTGTGCAGCCAAACAATGGAATTCTTTACCATTACACATACGTAGTATTAAAACAACCAAGTCCTTCAAGACTGCACTTAAGACACATCTTTTCAAAATTTATTTTCAAAATTAATGAAACAACATTTCTTGTAAATGATTAACGTAGCTTATGTATAATGTAATGTAATTTTTGTGTTTGTTATGATATGAAAGTTAATTTAATACTTATAGGTATGTTATTTATTTCATGTAAAGCGCTGTGAGCCCAGTTCCTTACTGGGATACAGCGCTATATAAATAATCTATTTATTTATTTATTTATTTGTCATCAAACCATATACAAAATATAAAGATTTCAACGAAGATGCACGTAGCAACCTGCAAAGCACATTATGGCACAAAGGCTCTCACGCAGATGCAAGCAATTTTATTTGCTTTATTGGAAGCCAAAGCAGTTTCTATAGATGAGCAGTTGGACTCATCATTTAGAAGACAACTTCAAGAAAATCGCAACAAACTGGGTCCCATCATTTCTACAATCCTATTTTGCTGCATGCATGTTTTAGCAATTCGTGGAACAGAATCAAATTCTGGTAATTTTTATGAACTGTTAGAGTTTCGTGTTGAATCTGGAGATGAAGTTCTTGGTAATCGTTTGTCAATTGGTTCTTGTAGTGCTGAGTATGGTTCACCGACAAAACGGCCCCGACAATTGGGCCCCGACAAAACGGCCCTGGACTAATAGATTGACTAATAGTAAAATGTACAATCAAATATATTCGTATTTTTACTCACCTATTCAGTGTCAGGTTTAGCTAACAATAAACAATAATAATAACACCACAAAAGTGAATTTAATAGCCTTTACGCGAAATGGTACCAATAACGGTTGTCTGTTGACAAGAAACAATATAATAACATCACAAGAAATAATTTTACAATTTTACCATTTTTTTAAAGGTGAAAAAGTTGACGAAAGCTTAAAATGCAAAAAATAAATAAATAATAATATTAAAAAAAATAAAATAAATGTGTGTTTTTTTTAAAAATGTTAACAATTTGTCTGGAGCCATTTTGACCGGGGCCGTTATTTCGGGGCCGTTTTGTCTGGGGCCGTTTTGACGGGTAACCGCTGAGTGTATCTCGGCAACTACGCAAAACACTATAATCGAAATTTGTGGGTCTCTCTTGCGTGAAGACATTGTTCGTGAAGCAAATAATTCAGTTGCATTTTCTATACTTGCCGACGAGACAAATGACATTTCAGGCATTGAGAAGAACAGCTGAAGGTTTAACCAACACCATCATTTCTAATTCATTAGAATTTTGATTAAATATGACAAAGCTTGTTGGTCAAGGATACTACGGATGTTCTACAATGGCAGGTAAAGAAGGAGGAGTCCAAGCAATAATTCGAAAAAATACCCAAAAGCAGCATTTGTACGTTGCAGTTCACATAAACTAAATCTTGTTGTGAACGATTTAAATAATGTGAATGTTGTACGAAACACAATAGGAACAATTAAGTCAATTATAGTGTTTTTCCTAGAAAGTAATCAGCAAAGAAAACTTATTCTAAATGTTCCTTTGCTATGTGAAACTAGATGGTCACATAAATATAAAAGCTTGCGGATTTTTGCTGAAAATGTTACAGAAATGTTAAACAACTGGAATATTTAGAACAATCAGTAATGTAATCAGTTATACTTGCAGATATAATTATTTTTTATTTTTGATAAATGTAAACTGTCTTCCATGTAATAAACTTTCAGGAAATTTAGTTCAGTTTTATTGTAACAACTTTATGACATTTTTATGACATTTTTTTCTCAAATGTAGGGGGGTGGGCAAATGCCTCCCCCCTTCCCTACGCCCATGCCTAGAGACGCCTCTGTCAACACAAACTTCTCAAATTACGAATCGAAAGGCGAAGTATGGCATCGTTTTACAGCGCAATGATCCCGACTCTGACAAATATTTTATCAGTGATGACTAAACAATATGAAATAAAGTTTTTTTTACCACTCACACAAATAAACTATGCGCACAGCTGCGACCGATCAGTTTTTTTTAAAGCAAGATATACAAAATTTAATTTTATTGTTTAAATTTTCATTGTCTTTGTTTTTACTAAACATTGTATTAGCTTTATTCCCACCCCTCCCCCCAAAACACACACCATTTAAAAATAATATATTAAAGAATGAGTTTCAAAATTTATTTGTCTTAGTCAATCGAATAAAAATTTAAAAAACAAAACACCACGTAAGCGGTAAGACGTGTAAAGAATGAACTCAAACTAAAGCAGAACTTGAAAGACACACAAGTTGTGAGACATGCAAAGAATGAGCTCAAACTAAAGCAGAACTTGAAAGACACACAAGTTGTGAGACATGCAAAGAATGAGCTCAAACTAAAGCAGAACTTGAAAGACACACAAGTTGTGAGACATGCAAAGAATGAGCTCAAACTAAAGCAGAACTTGAAAGACACACAAGTTGTGAGACATGCAAAGAATGAGCTCAAACTAAAGCAGAACTTGAAAGACACACAAGTTGTGAGACATGCAAAGAATGAGCTCAAACTAAAGCAGAACTTGAAAGACACACAAGTTGTGAGACATGCAAAGAATGAGCTCAAACTAAAGCAGAACTTGAAAGACACACAAGTTGTGAGACATGCAAAGAATGAGCTCAAACTAAAGCAGAACTTGAAAGACACACAAGTTGTGAGACATGCAAAGAATGAGCTCAAACTAAAGCAGAACTTGAAAGACACACAAGTTGTGAGACATGCAAAGAATGAGCTCAAACTAAAGCAGAACTTGAAAGACACACAAGTTGTGAGACATGCAAAGAATGAGCTCAAACTAAAGCAGAACTTGAAAGACACACAAGTTGTGAGACATGCAAAGAATGAGCTCAAACTAAAGCAGAACTTGAAAGACACACAAGTTGTGAGACATGCAAAGAATGAGCTCAAACTAAAGCAGAACTTGAAAGACACACAAGTTGTGAGACATGCAAAGAATGAGCTCAAACTAAAGCAGAACTTGAAAGACACACAAGTTGTGAGACATGCAAAGAATGAGCTCAAACTAAAGCAGAACTTGAAAGACACACAAGTTGTGAGACATGCAAAGAATGAGCTCAAACTAAAGCAGAACTTGAAAGACACACAAGTTGTGAGACATGCAAAGAATGAGCTCAAACTAAAGCAGAACTTGAAAGACACACAAGTTGTGAGACATGCAAAGAATGAGCTCAAACTAAAGCAGAACTTGAAAGACACACAAGTTGTGAGACATGCAAAGAATGAGCTCAAACTAAAGCAGAACTTGAAAGACACACAAGTTGTGAGACATGCAAAGAATGAGCTCAAACTAAAGCAGAACTTGAAAGACACACAAGTTGTGAGACATGCAAAGAATGAGCTCAAACTAAAGCAGAACTTGAAAGACACACAAGTTGTGAGACATGCAAAGAATGAGCTCAAACTAAAGCAGAACTTGAAAGACACACAAGTTGTGAGACATGCAAAGAATGAGCTCAAACTAAAGCAGAACTTGAAAGACACACAAGTTGTGAGACATGCAAAGAATGAGCTCAAACTAAAGCAGAACTTGAAAGACACACAAGTTGTGAGACATGCAAAGAATGAGCTCAAACTAAAGCAGAACTTGAAAGACACACAAGTTGTGAGACATGCAAAGAATGAGCTCAAACTAAAGCAGAACTTGAAAGACACACAAGTTGTGAGACATGCAAAGAATGAGCTCAAACTAAAGCAGAACTTGAAAGACACACAAGTTGTGAGACATGCAAAGAATGAGCTCAAACTAAAGCAGAACTTGAAAGACACACAAGTTGTGAGACATGCAAAGAATGAGCTCAAACTAAAGCAGAACTTGAAAGACACACAAGTTGTGAGACATGCAAAGAATGAGCTCAAACTAAAGCAGAACTTGAAAGACACACAAGTTGTGAGACATGCAAAGAATGAGCTCAAACTAAAGCAGAACTTGAAAGACACACAAGTTGTGAGACATGCAAAGAATGAGCTCAAACTAAAGCAGAACTTGAAAGACACACAAGTTGTGAGACATGCAAAGAATGAGCTCAAACTAAAGCAGAACTTGAAAGACACACAAGTTGTGAGACATGCAAAGAATGAGCTCAAACTAAAGCAGAACTTGAAAGACACACAAGTTGTGAGACATGCAAAGAATGAGCTCAAACTAAAGCAGAACTTGAAAGACACACAAGTTGTGAGACATGCAAAGAATGAGCTCAAACTAAAGCAGAACTTGAAAGACACACAAGTTGTGAGACATGCAAAGAATGAGCTCAAACTAAAGCAGAACTTGAAAGACACACAAGTTGTGAGACATGCAAAGAATGAGCTCAAACTAAAGCAGAACTTGAAAGACACACAAGTTGTGAGACATGCAAAGAATGAGCTCAAACTAAAGCAGAACTTGAAAGACACACAAGTTGTGAGACATGCAAAGAATGAGCTCAAACTAAAGCAGAACTTGAAAGACACACAAGTTGTGAGACATGCAAAGAATGAGCTCAAACTAAAGCAGAACTTGAAAGACACACAAGTTGTGAGACATGCAAAGAATGAGCTCAAACTAAAGCAGAACTTGAAAGACACACAAGTTGTGAGACATGCAAAGAATGAGCTCAAACTAAAGCAGAACTTGAAAGACACACAAGTTGTGAGACATGCAAAGAATGAGCTCAAACTAAAGCAGAACTTGAAAGACACACAAGTTGTGAGACATGCAAAGAATGAGCTCAAACTAAAGCAGAACTTGAAAGACACACAAGTTGTGAGACATGCAAAGAATGAGCTCAAACTAAAGCAGAACTTGAAAGACACACAAGTTGTGAGACATGCAAAGAATGAGCTCAAACTAAAGCAGAACTTGAAAGACACACAAGTTGTGAGACATGCAAAGAATGAGCTCAAACTAAAGCAGAACTTGAAAGACACACAAGTTGTGAGACATGCAAAGAATGAGCTCAAACTAAAGCAGAACTTGAAAGACACACAAGTTGTGAGACATGCAAAGAATGAGCTCAAACTAAAGCAGAACTTGAAAGACACACAAGTTGTGAGACATGCAAAGAATGAGCTCAAACTAAAGCAGAACTTGAAAGACACACAAGTTGTGAGACATGCAAAGAATGAGCTCAAACTAAAGCAGAACTTGAAAGACACACAAGTTGTGAGACATGCAAAGAATGAGCTCAAACTAAAGCAGAACTTGAAAGACACACAAGTTGTGAGACATGCAAAGAATGAGCTCAAACTAAAGCAGAACTTGAAAGACACACAAGTTGTGAGACATGCAAAGAATGAGCTCAAACTAAAGCAGAACTTGAAAGACACACAAGTTGTGAGACATGCAAAGAATGAGCTCAAACTAAAGCAGAACTTGAAAGACACACAAGTTGTGAGACATGCAAAGAATGAGCTCAAACTAAAGCAGAACTTGAAAGACACACAAGTTGTGAGACATGCAAAGAATGAGCTCAAACTAAAGCAGAACTTGAAAGACACACAAGTTGTGAGACATGCAAAGAATGAGCTCAAACTAAAGCAGAACTTGAAAGACACACAAGTTGTGAGACATGCAAAGAATGAGCTCAAACTAAAGCAGAACTTGAAAGACACACAAGTTGTGAGACATGCAAAGAATGAGCTCAAACTAAAGCAGAACTTGAAAGACACACAAGTTGTGAGACATGCAAAGAATGAGCTCAAACTAAAGCAGAACTTGAAAGACACACAAGTTGTGAGACATGCAAAGAATGAGCTCAAACTAAAGCAGAACTTGAAAGACACACAAGTTGTGAGACATGCAAAGAATGAGCTCAAACTAAAGCAGAACTTGAAAGACACACAAGTTGTGAGACATGCAAAGAATGAGCTCAAACTAAAGCAGAACTTGAAAGACACACAAGTTGTGAGACATGCAAAGAATGAGCTCAAACTAAAGCAGAACTTGAAAGACACACAAGTTGTGAGACATGCAAAGAATGAGCTCAAACTAAAGCAGAACTTGAAAGACACACAAGTTGTGAGACATGCAAAGAATGAGCTCAAACTAAAGCAGAACTTGAAAGACACACAAGTTGTGAGACATGCAAAGAATGAGCTCAAACTAAAGCAGAACTTGAAAGACACACAAGTTGTGAGACATGCAAAGAATGAGCTCAAACTAAAGCAGAACTTGAAAGACACACAAGTTGTGAGACATGCAAAGAATGAGCTCAAACTAAAGCAGAACTTGAAAGACACACAAGTTGTGAGACATGCAAAGAATGAGCTCAAACTAAAGCAGAACTTGAAAGACACACAAGTTGTGAGACATGCAAAGAATGAGCTCAAACTAAAGCAGAACTTGAAAGACACACAAGTTGTGAGACATGCAAAGAATGAGCTCAAACTAAAGCAGAACTTGAAAGACACACAAGTTGTGAGACATGCAAAGAATGAGCTCAAACTAAAGCAGAACTTGAAAGACACACAAGTTGTGAGACATGCAAAGAATGAGCTCAAACTAAAGCAGAACTTGAAAGACACACAAGTTGTGAGACATGCAAAGAATGAGCTCAAACTAAAGCAGAACTTGAAAGACACACAAGTTGTGAGACATGCAAAGAATGAGCTCAAACTAAAGCAGAACTTGAAAGACACACAAGTTGTGAGACATGCAAAGAATGAGCTCAAACTAAAGCAGAACTTGAAAGACACACAAGTTGTGAGACATGCAAAGAATGAGCTCAAACTAAAGCAGAACTTGAAAGACACACAAGTTGTGAGACATGCAAAGAATGAGCTCAAACTAAAGCAGAACTTGAAAGACACACAAGTTGTGAGACATGCAAAGAATGAGCTCAAACTAAAGCAGAACTTGAAAGACACACAAGTTGTGAGACATGCAAAGAATGAGCTCAAACTAAAGCAGAACTTGAAAGACACACAAGTTGTGAGACATGCAAAGAATGAGCTCAAACTAAAGCAGAACTTGAAAGACACACAAGTTGTGAGACATGCAAAGAATGAGCTCAAACTAAAGCAGAACTTGAAAGACACACAAGTTGTGAGACATGCAAAGAATGAGCTCAAACTAAAGCAGAACTTGAAAGACACACAAGTTGTGAGACATGCAAAGAATGAGCTCACCTGAAGCAGAACTTGAAGTCGCCGTTCTGGGCGTTGAAAGACACCTCGTCGCCTTTGCTCTTCAGCTCCTTGTAGATGACGAGACCGTTAGGGGAGATTATCCTCGTGTCTATGTCCTGATTGCCTCCCGCGATGACCCTGTACTCGAAGATGACCTTGATGCTTTGAGTGAAAACCTTTGAGAAGCACGTCTTCTCCTGACTCGGGACGATGATGATGTAAGCCTCGCGTTTGATGTATGACGCGCACATGCAGAAGCACACGCCGAATAACACGATGAGTTTGGACAGCATTTCAAAAAAACAAAAAAAAACAACAAAGCACCAAACACAAAAAGCCAAAAACACTATAAATTTAACTGGACATATCGTACTAAAATTGAATTGAATACAACAGTCGCTACTAACACCACCATACGATGTTCCGTAAGTAAAATAAGTTGAATCGTGGCTGTTTGGCTGATCAGTTTTCAACGTAAGACTCCACGGAACCTTGATTTTTCAACATTACCGTAGACACGTACACACATTAACGTATCGGCACGTTTTGATGGTACACGCACCACAACCTCCACCCATATCCCCCTCTCCCACGTGTCGGGAGCTGAAACAGTGGCATGCATTGATTTTTTTCAATTCTATTTAAATCGGACTGTAAGAAAGTCCGCCCAGTTTGGTGATAAAGCTGTAACATATGTCGGGGAAAATTTTTTAACGATTTTTTTTCTTCATATAATCCCCAAGTACGGCGCGTGCCAACTTCTCGAGCCGAAGAAATCAAAACAAAACCACACACACTTGCTCATTGTTAAGATTTAGCTACACGGCCGCTGTAACAGTTTAACCTACAGTATCACTACAACAATAGTTTTACTTACACTGTCACTTTAACAGTTTCATATACAGTCACTTTAACAGTTTTATATACAGTGACTATAACAGTTTTATATACAGTCACTATAACAGTTTTATATACAGTCACTGAACAGTTTTATATACAGTCACTGAACAGTTTTATATACAGTCACTATAACAGTTTTATATACAGTCACTATAACAGTTTTATATACAGTCACTATAACAGTTTTATATACAGTCACTATAACAGTTTTATATACAGTCAATTTTAACACTTTTACCATAAAGTACGTCACGCTATTTTTGACCATTTTACCCCCCCCCCTCTCCCCTGTCAGAAATCTCAGACCCCCTCCCCCTAAAGTACGTCACACTTTCGAACAAAATGTTGTTTATTTAACAAAATAAGTAAAATTTAAAATAAAACACCGTGACGTCACACTTGGCCAGACTCCCCCTCCCCCCTGTCACACTTTCTTACACCCCCTCCCCCCTCTTGAGCGTGACGTATTTTATGGACGGCCCCTTACATATTCATTATAACTTTTTACATACAGTCAATATAACAGTGTTACTTACAGTCACTATGACAGTTTTAACTACAGTCACTTTAATAATTGTAGCTACGCAAGGCCATTATGAAAGTTTCAGGTACACGGCCACTGTGAACTATATGGGGGGGGGGACAAATTATCATATCGAATTGAAGGAGGTAGGCTCAGAGGCGTAACAACGACTTGGCATCGGGGCTGTTGCCAAGGGCGCCGAGGCCTAATCCTTCAATAATCAATTTATTCTGCATAATTTAGTGTATTTTCCTTATTTCTCAAGAGCGCCAAAAAAAGATTAGCCAAGGGCGCTAAAAACTCAGTTACGCTTCTGGGTAGGCTTACCTTAAATACACGGGTTAAGAATTCTGTGTTTAACAAATCCGTTTTGAAATATTAGTGCGAGTGCAAATATTTCTAATCAACCTGTGGTGTTACTTGGTAATTAATAATTTCATAATGGTGAGTTGATTTGTGAGTGGCTGCACAACTCGCAATAATTTAAAAAAATAAATAAGGTCAACCACGCAGGGGCGTGGCTTGATTTAATGACACCTGGTGGCACTGGTGGTTAAAGTTAAAGCCATTAGCCACACATCCTACGATAATCAACACTACTTTAAACTTAAATGGCTGAAAATGCCGCCAGAGAGCGACATATTGAGGCCAAACAACTCCGCACCGCACCCCCCTTAACGACCACAATACTACAATTTGACTTTGCTTTATTTGTACCCAAAAATACTCTCTGGACAAAATTGTTTTAGTTTGAGACAGTAACAAACATAAAAAGTGGCCGTCCATAAATGAAGCCACGCGCCTATTGGGGGTGGGGTGGGGGTGGCGTAAGTCACGCATTTGTGACGATGTGTGATGAAGGGGAGGGGTGTTTAAGAAATGTGACGTCACATCAAAACGCGCGCCTTTAAATTAAAGTTCAACTTAAATATTTGATCGCTTGCAATTTATTTAATGACTTTTTCAATGGCTTCACACGTGTTACGATATTAAAGTGCAGACTTACACTAAATACATACTTAAATGACAAAAAAGTGATATGAAACAAGATAATTTTCAATTATAAAATACGGCTTTTAGGGGGGGGGGTGTCAAAGCTTCGTGACGTCATACTGGAGGGGGTCTAAGTTTTTGTGACAAAGTGTGACAAGGGGGAGGGGGGATAAAAATCGGCCAAAATCGCGTGACGTCATTTATGGACGGCCCCTAATTCCAAACACCTTGATTCTTCTATATTCTGGCATGGGTGAAAAAAAAAGCAAAACAAGAAAATGATCACTGTTTTCATTCACATCACAATGAACTAATAGTGAGTGAATTTCCTGAATCTCATTTTCAAAGATCCCAACGTCTGGTTTACTAACCAAAGAGATTCGTTCATTTTAGATTCTCTTATGCAGGGGCGTAGCTACCTGCGGTGATATACGCCACTTAGAAATGTGCAAAAATTTTGACATTCAGTGTTTTAAAGAGCAAATAAAAACATTGTCGCCTCTTTAATTATGTTACGGCCAAAGTTCAAAATCTGCCACTTACATCGATAAACGATAACAACATTTTTGGCTAATTTAGACAATGTATTTTTAACCAAATTTTGTTCAATAGTTAACACTTGCTTCATCAGTTTTCCTCAAAGCATTCAAAAGTCTATGACAACATATTAAATAAGTCGGCATACCTTAACGTCCTTAAGCCTTAAGCAACAAGATTTTTAATATGTATACTGTACACATATTGTGAATGAATGAATGGATGGATGGATGGATGGATGAATGAAGCAAATGACTGTCATAGAAAAGCAAATGATACATACTATAGTAAAAACAGCCAGACCGAGTCAGTGGATTGCATCACATCTGGAAAACTAACAATGAACGATGAATTTTAGTAGAGTTCACAGGGTAACGCCACCTATTTGGCCGTTACCACTTAGCCAGGCCTTGGTAAGTCACTGGTCAATGCTCATTGCCAAAGATATCATATATGATTTGATTTCTATTATCATTCATTTCATTTATCAGTCTCATTCAAAAATTGTTTGGCAATGTCACTCGCAAGATGGCGACACCAAAGAAAAATTTATTATATTCAGCTTTATTCACAACCATTGCTGTAGAGAATTTATTGAATATTGCTTTTAGTATTGGTTAAAAATCAATACCAATATCAAAAATAATTATTGCCAATACCAATACCAATATCAAATTTCAAGAAGTATTGCAATATCGTCCCAATACTTAAAAAAGTATTGGCAATACTAGTTAATACCAATACCAATACAATATTGCAATATTAACAACCCTGCAATAGAGCCACATCTGGCTCGCGAGCCATGGTTTCCCGACCCCTGTCTTAGATCATGACAATCATGTTATGAGGAATAGTTGGAACTATTTAACTGCTTGTACAATTTTCAACAGAATCGGAATGTCTTAGACATTAAGGCATTAGGGCGAAGAAATACCTTTCTTAGCACAAGATAAGCTGCCTATTAATGATTATCATCTTATTTGTTACAGACGCTCATTCTATTTCTATACAGAAGATTATTGCGCCATACGCTTATCTATGGTGTATCTTTAGTCTTGCATTTTTATTAGAGTTTTAAATGTTAATACAGTGTTGGATTTCCTGGCTTCCTCAGGCAACACAATCCACGACCGAATTACGGACTGGAAGTTAATGTCAACCTAACAATTGTAGGAAGGAAGGGCTCTGAAATTCAGAACTTCACCACCACGTAAATTTGTTAAGGTCTACTTAAGGTTGCACAGAGATTAATACATAGTATAACTGGTACTGACATATGCGTTGTTTAAATTTCCCTTTGTTACTTTGAACCAATCGCTTAATTTCAGAGTCATGGTATTCATATTAATCGTTTTACTTGTCATTAAATTTCGTGAACTGTATCCATCTCCCACCGAACCCTCTAATGAGTGCATATCCAAAAAAAATTTTTAAAAAAAAATAATGATTTATAAATGATACTAATAATTTATCTCTATTAGAAATGGATGGGGAAATGATGTTTTTAACTTCAAGGAATGGTAAAAAGGGAAAACAGTTGTGACCTCCTTCATCAAACGGTTGTTTCCCTTCTTCGCGCGTGCAGGTGCTGCTGCCTAACCAATGAGCTCTTCAAGTATTGATTTTTCCGTTAATCTATTCAACATGGAGCCTGGGCCCTCTTTTCCCTATCCAAAGCCAAATTAGCAATTGTCATTGTTTATAAGTCTGCAGTATTTGTGCCGCGACGATGTGTTCCTTATTAATTTGGATTCGCTCGTGTTTTCACAGTTAAATTCGCAGTGAAGGAGATTATCATGAAATAGCCCCACCGAGGCGCTCAGCGAAGAAAAGATGCTTAGATATTCCACCATCTCCATAAGCCTAGCCTAATAACCCGAAACAGTAGTGAGTAGGCTCGGCGGTTGGGAGCTGCCAGAGTGCTTCCAGCCTGTCAGTGGCCAGAGGAGTACCACTGATTCACCACAGGAATTTGCATGAGAAATGGATGTCTTCTCACTCTGAACAGGCTGTAATATTCGTAGTCAAGAGCTAGGCTTATGGTTGTGTCTGTTGCGGTGGGGGGAGAGGGAAAAAAAGCTCTTTAGTATAATGTTAATTTGTGAATTTTGTGTGATTATCCAGACCGTGGTGTAAAAAAAATGGTTCGCCCGTGGGCCTAGTGCAAGAATCAAGCTTTCTTGGGATATACATGTTGTGAGCGTCAGGGGAGTAGGCCCTATTTTTGTGATATGGCCATTTCGTGGTGAATTCCCTGGATGTTCCATGGCGTTAAAAGAAAGTCACAGGCTTAGTAGGGTTACTGGGTAAGCTAATACTAATACTAATAATGTATTTTTAAAACAAAAAGCAAGGGTTTTGAGGATAATTGCTGTGACTTTGTAATAATTATATTATGAATACAAATTTATCTTAAAAAAAAACCCCACTCTTTTCACCATTTGATTTCATTGACTGAACACATACTCATACACTATACTTTGTGACATGTTCATGACACAGTAGAAATAGTAGCCACTACATTCTAGAAATAGGGTCAATGACAATGAGATTTAATTTGCTGTTAGTATAGCAATTCTAATTCTAGCGTTTCTATTAATAATACAATCACAATCCTTTTCCAATAATTGAAAAAATAAATATATTCAGTAGTTAAAATATAAATTTTCTGAATTCAGTAATTTATAATCAAATGTCTTTATAATTTAATCTTTTATTGCCTTTGGCTTAGGCCACTTAGGGGCTCATGAATTAAACAAGTAAAGAGCAGTAAAATGAACAACTCTATTGACTTATTTGACTAATAACTCCTGGGTTATACATAAACTTTTCTGCTTCCATTAGCCAACACAAAAATTTATTATTATTGTATATATATATATATCCTTTACTTCAAACAAGGTAATGAAGCTTAGGTGACTGTTACTGCAACTTTAATTTAACTTTTAATGATAAGTTAGTCAAATATTGCTTACAACTGACATATTTTTATATAAATTTAATTTGTTGTTATTCAAATAAATTTGGGACATTTTTTAAAAAAAGATTTGATATTACATTTAAAAAAAAATCAAATTAAATCATCATGCTTTACTGAAAATATTCTTTAATGGGCCAGGATTTTTTTTAAACAAGAACTTCCTGATTTCATCTAATATCATTTTGTTGTTGCATCAGCTATGACAGCATGTGTACATGATTCATAGCTCATATTTAGAAGCTATGATAGCATGTGTATATGTTTCATAATATATTTAGTAGCTATGACAGATGTCTAAAGGTTTCATAGTATATATTTAGCAGCTATGACAGCATGTGTACATATTTCATAGCTCATATTTGGCAGCTATGACAGAATGTGTTCTTGTTTCATAGCATATATTCGACAGTTAAGCAGTACATGCCTAATAGATCATTTTGAGATTACTTTGCAGTATATCATTATTATAATAACTTTTAAAATCTGTAAACTTAACTCCACGAAAGACAAAATCAATAATGAATGATGTCACATAATAAGAAAAAAAGTTAGAGAACAGTAACATATTTTCATTATTTGAATTTTCAATGCTGGTATTTAAATATTTTATTTTAAAAAACGTTTTGTTTTACAGAAACAATAAAGTTAATTATGAATATAGAAACCTGTCCTACAATATTTTTTTATACAATCATAGCCACAGTCTGCTTGTTTTCACTTTTATAGTAAATTAAAGAAATCTATTTTTTCTTAGAATTCCTGAAAATGATTTTGAAGGAGTGCCATACGAAGTTGGTGCAAAAGATTAGTTATCTGTGAATAAATATTAGATTAAGACTGTTTAAAAATTTAAATACAGAACAATGAACAAAGTTAAATTTACTCAAAATATTCTTTTACATTTTCTTACTTTTTATTTCTATTATTTATTCCCAGATAACTAATCTTTTGTACAAGTTTCCTAGGGTGCTCCTTATTTTATTTTCCATTTACCTCACTTGGCTCGAAAGGTGTCCTTCCTTTATTAACCTAAGTAGGATTGAGAGTAATTTTATTTTGGTTTTAGTGATCTGCAAACTGTTTCTAAAGTTAAAAAAAACAAACAAAAGGTATGCATAGTAATCCAGCAAAAAGAGTTTAGGCCATGTTTTAAAGATTTAAAAAAACTGACAAAATCAATTGTCATAAGAAATAACATGTCATTTAGTTTTACCAAAATAACTAAAAAAAGGGTATACTTATGGAATAGAATTCAAGGTATCTATTCAACTGTAATGCATTATTTGAGTCCAATTATGTATAATGACATATACAATGAATTAACAATACTGTATATAATAAAAAAAATGAATTGCATAGGATTCATTATGAGTCAAGAAGACACTTTTGAATGATATTTTTCAAATGAACTTTACCCAGGTCATGAAAAATTATACATATTAAATGTCTCAATAACAATTCACTAACATATATTTATAGAACAAGCAAAAAAATTGTTTTGAATTATGATATAAACTACTGCATTATTATTTTCATGAAGTGTTTCTTAATACATTGCATTTCAAGTGTATAATAATAAATGAAATGAAAATTAGGCATTTCGTCCAAGACTCTTCCTCTCACAGCAATTTATTACTATAACAGCAGCAAAATTTAGCAATTGAAGTTTTTAAAAAAGTATAATTTAAGTCCATTCTAGCATTTACTAACATTTTTATTATCTAATTTAATCATGTGATGTAAAGTGGAATAAGTTACATGGAACAGCGTTAACATTCCTACAATAAAATTGAACATGTCATTGTAAAAATTATGTTTTGGGGAAAAAGTTTATTTAATAAATAAAATACTTTTAATTTAGTTCATTGCAGTTTTTTTAAATATGCATCATAATTACTATGATAATTTATTAAAAAGGAATATAAAACAACAAATTGAAGATATTAATGCAGATTGTGAAATTTTTTTTTCGAAAAAGAATTTTAATTCTTATACCATGAGTATGAAATTTGCTTTTTTTAAAAAAAGTCTAACTGCCCTAGAAAATTTAATATTTCAGGAGGTAGGCCTAAAGTTTATATACTTGTTAAAGCTGAGCTAGACATATATGACATATAACATAACATTTTCACTTTAACAAGCACTAATTATTCACCTCAACAGGAAAATATCAGATTTGTAATCAAATGTGAACTGTTTCCTCCCCTCACCCTCCTATTTTCAGGAAATATATCTATCCTCTTAGTCTGATCCATATTTATGTAAGTGATTGTCATGAATAATAAAAACATAGGTGTGCCTGTTATCCCCCTCCCCTACTCAAGAAAAGAACATATACCTTTTTGCTCAAATGATATGAAACACTATCCTCTGTTGTTGTTTTTTTTTAGTGAATAGGTTTCAGTTGTGTCAGTCAGCAGTACTGTACTTTCATATAACAAAAAATAAAAAAAATATAAAGATGTTAATTTATGATCGTTAAGACCTGCAACTTTATTTATAGAAGTAAAGTGACCTATAACATATAAACATTATATAATACATTTGAAAGGCACATTTTTAAAAAGCATTAGATGTGAAAAAAATTGAAATAGATTTTTGGTTAAACTTTTATCTCATAACATTCAATGCATTAAATTTAATAGTAATCCATTAACAAAGTTCATAATGCCCTTTAAATCTTTTCGTAATGCTAACCTCATGTCATGCTGAATTTTTTTTCGCCATCTGTTTTTCCATTCTCATTTAGAAAATTCAATATTACATACTATTGTTTTATACAACTGTTATACCTCAATATGTACATAATGTACAATAGTTTAAAAAAAATATTTGATATTGTTTTAGCTAACTGTTTCACCCTGTTACCATAGTGATAACCCTAAAGTACATCATATAGGCTAAGAGTAAGATATATTGGTTTACAATCCTTAGCATTAGAACAATCATTTTCAAACCTAGCGAGTTTAATTAATCATTTAAGGTATTTAATTATTTTAAATTGATGACCCTCATTTGCGGTTTAAATAATGGTGCACTGGATTCAGGAATAATATTATTTTGTTTACAGAAATACTTTGGAGTGGTTAATCATGAACACGAATTATTTATAATTTATACACAATACATATAAAATGGTCTGTTTAGTTTTACACTTTTAGCAATAATAGACTTGATTACAATGTATTTATTATTTATAAGAATAATACTAGGTACATTAGGTGAATTTTAAAAAGTTATATCAGTAGCAATTAAGTGTTTCTCTAATCCTGTGTAACTTAGAAAAAAAATAACTTACACAGGAGGATGATACCATGCAAGTTAACACTATCTCTTTAAATAAGGCTACAGAGTTTGCAGTTCAAAAACACACCAAAAAAATAATAATATAAACACAAATTTTAAAGCACAACTTTTGATCTTTTTTGTTCTTTGTTGGCATGACAACAACATAAAAATTTACAACATTTTCTGGCTAACTGATAATGAAAGCGTGTGGAGCTTATGCCATGCCAATCTATTCAAGGACCTATATGACTTCCAAATGCTTCGTTGTGAAGTTAATGAGTAACCACATCAAAATTTCAAAGATCATCAAAAAGTGCTCACAGTAGTAAAATTATTAGAGCTTCAGCAATTAACGATTAATTAATCGATTAATAGTTAAAAATTTTAATCCATTAAAATTCGATTAAAAGTTAAGAACATGTTTCAATTTTTTTTGGCCAATTTATAAATAATTCATATTTTTTGTTACTTACATACTTTCCCTTGTATTATTATTATTTATTTTGATGTGCAGACGTAAACAAAAAGATTTTTCTTCCTTATTTCTTGCATAGCAGAACAAATTTGCTGTGTTACGTCACACAATTTAGGAGCCATGGAATTACCGCGACTTAACCGATTTTGTGAAATAATGAAATGTGACTTAACGGGATCTATATATGCGTTATACAAATATAATTAATCAAAATTAATTGATTAATAAATTAAATTTTTCCCCGATTAATCAAACAAATTTTTTTTAAAAATCAGTACCAGCCCTAATAATTATGGTTAAAATTTTTTATAACTTGTAGAGGGTAGGGAAATTGAGGTCCTTAAATAGTGCGAGCTTTAAAAAGGTTTTTTAAAAATATATTTTTAAAAATTTTAATAAATTATTTTTATTCTTTGGAAAATCTTGTAACTTGTAATCAATGTTCACTTCACCCTCCATACTTAGTCAATCTGAGGTCCATGGCCCATGGCTTTTACTCTGAGCTGCCGCCGCATTACAAATTATATGGCAGAAACTTTATAGAGTTATAAAGTGGGATTTTTTTTACATATGTTAGGAATTTTTTTTTCATTTTCAAGCTTTATAGAAATAAAAATAATAAGAAAATGATAGAAAATAAGACTAATTTTCGTGTTACAGAACTCTGGTGTCTAGGTCAGAAGGCTAGCATCATACTCATACTCACACTAATACTGAGGAAATTTAGTTTTATGATGAAAAACTATAACTTTAATGCAGAGTTTGGATTTTAAAATTAAATATTTACATAAAACTTTCATCATCCATCCCTGTGGCGTTACAGCCCATGTAGGGAAAAAAACTTTAAAACAAAGTTAATAATAAAATTGATAATTATAACACCTAAATTTTAACAGCTGCTAGAGGCTAGAGGGCAACATATTTTCTTTTGTCTTGGTATATAAATTATAAAAGAGCACAAATGTCTACTTAATTAAATCATGATAGAAAAATTACTGCTTTTGAAAACCTCCTCATTATTGTTTTATATATGTAAATGTTTTTTTCTTGAGAAAATATTTTTTAGCCTCAATTGGTTAAACATTAAATACTTTTGTTAAGAAACCAGAAATTTCAAGAAAATTTTTATATTTTGTTTAAGTAACTTAAGTATCAGAAAATGACTTCAGGAAGTTTAGAATTAGAGAAAAGTGTAAACCTTATACAAATACAAAAGTATTTGCATTTTGTGTTCATTGCTTTGGGCTTTAATTTTAATAGTTTTATGTTATGGATAGTTAATTAAAATTACTAGCCTTTTTGAATACATGCAATACCTTACTTGTATGAGTGAAGTAAGTAGTAATCTTACTTGAATAGATAAATAACCCTATGAAAATACCAAAAACACCTACTTCAACAGATACATTAAAAAGTGCAGTAAATAATTAAATGCTCTTTCTTCTACTTCTACTGAAAAAAAAAGTAGAGTACGGTAATTGTGGTGGCTTTCATTTTTTTAAAAGGTTATTATTATTATTTATTTTTTGTTTTGTTTAAAAAAAGAAAAGAAGAAATTTTTAAAGCTATAAGGGTTTCCCCTCAGATACACTGCTTACTGAGAAAATGTTCATTTATTTTTTTAAAGTAAGCAAAATAGTATTAATAGTTAAACATCATTTCAAGATGTCTACCTTTTATTAAGATTCCTGTGTTCCATGACGTTACAGGTTGAAATGGCCTGCGATAAGTCACTCAACATTCAATATCAACTCATGGCTGGTCGGAGGATCAATAATATATGAGCAAACAATTGTGCTGTGATGTGTGACATTAACCCTTGCTGCGTTCACTTCAATATTTCAACAGCCTAAATGTGCCTCATACCACCAGGAAAGGGCATCTGATTCTGATATTTAGGGCAAATATTGAACTTTAAAAAAAATAATAATAAGGTTGGGTGTAAAGTTGTGATTGTTAAGTTTAAAAAAAATAAATCATGTGCAATGTGTGTTTTAAGTTTAGAATGTGACTCATCTTTAGTGTTTTCTGAAAATCCATGACTTTTAAGTCATTTTAAGAAGCCTCTCTAATAAGGAGTGCCGTTGAGTTGTTTAAAAAAAAATCATTTAATTCAAAATAATTACCACATCAGTCATGTTAATTAGTGTTGTTTTCAATGGGTTAAATGCTGTTTGTCTGCACATTTTTCACCGCGGGCATCCATGAATTAGCCACCTCAGTGCATCGATATCTCCATTGGGCTATAGGCTAATTCTACTACGGCATATTTTGTTTCAAGACCGGTTGTTGACTGAAACTTGCTGGCACAAGGCAGCACGTTGACGCTAGAGGATTTGAAGCGCAGGATGGCACACAGACACAGCAGCGGAAGGAGGACGGACTCGCTGCCAGCGTCTGTGGCCAGTCCACTCGGGAATGGTCAGCACACGCATGAGGACAATCCCAATTACCTGGTGTACAAGAAGGTGAGTCACAGTAGTTGTAATTGTAGACATGAAAGAAAAAAAGGTGTATTGACTGAGTGCCCCCCCCCATAAAAAAAATTAAATTAAATTATAAAATAGTAGCTTAGTATTATAGTGGGAGTCTAAAATGAGCAGAGGCGTAACAACAACTTGGCATCGGAGCAGTTGCCAAGGGCGCCGAGGGCTAATAATTTTGGATTTTTTATATACATTTGTCAAGGGCGCAAAAAATAAATTAGCCAAGGGCGCGGAAAACCCAGCTACGCTTCTGAAAATGAGTAAATTTGTTACAAGAAGACATGTTGCACTAATAATACTAATATCCTTAATTTTGTCAACTTACAAAAAAAAACAAAAAAAAACCTTTCAGTGCCTACAATTTCGATTTAAAAAAAAATTGTTGGTCTGTATGCCATTTTAAAAATAGATTCACACTCTCTCCCACCACCATCCCCCAAATGGTAAACACAAATTGAAATTGTTATATAAAGCACCATTTATTACAATGATTTCTGAAGACTTCTCGGTATCAGTAGTCATCACAACAGAATATTAATATCTGTTACCCTTTATTCACCCTTGTAAGAAATACTCCAAATGCTTAAAGGGCCATTACCCCCCTTCCTCCCATTTCTTTTTTCAGCCCCACACTTTAGGGACTGCTTTTTGTTACATCATATCTGACATCTCTCATACCACCCACCTCGCTGACTCTTCACCTTTTTGTTACATCATATCTGACATCTCTCATACCACCCACCTCGCTGACTCTTCACCTTTTTGTTACATCATATCTGACATCTCTCATACCACCCACCTCGCTGACTCTTCACCTTTTTGTTACATCATATCTGACATCTCTCATACCACCCACCTCGCTGACTCTTCACCTTTTTGTTACATCATATCTGACATCTCTCATACCACCCACCTCGCTGACTCTTCACCTTTTAATACTGAAGTGGTTCGATATAATCACAATAGTCTGCTGTCGGTTGAGATTTTTGCCCTTAGTATTTGATCGCATTGTGTTGACAGAGTAGGGAAAAAAGTCTTCACTTCACAGTAGTGAGCAGTGGGGATCTGCATGAATGCATTTGATGAAGAGAATTTGAGTGCGGGCGAATTTCGGTGAACAATTTTTATAATGTGTGCGCCATTTATGCTTCCTACAACCAACACACAAATTAAAATATGTCTCAATCCATCCATCCATCCCTCCGTCCGTCCGTCCACCCACCGATCCATCATGCCGCCAATCCATCCGCCCATTCGTCCACCCATCCATCAATCCATCCATCCATCCCATCCCATTCATCCATCTATTTATTTGGTTAGATTTGGGGCCGTCCATAAAGTTCTTCACGCTTTTTTGACAAATTTTACCCCCCCCCCTTTCCCCTTGTCACACACTGTCAATAATCTCGGGACTTTTTTAAAGTACGTCACACTTTCGATTTAAAAAAAAACATTAACAAATAATTCAAATTTATATAAACACACGTGACGTCATACATGGCCTGACCCCCCCTCCCCCGTCACAAACTGTCACACATTCGTACACCCCCTACCCCCTCTGGAGCGTGACGTCCTTATTGGACGGCTCCTTTATGCACATGGTATATTATTATTATATACAATCATAACAATGGTGAGGCAAAAATGATTCACTGCCTACCCTATTTCTTATATGATCAAATATTTGGGTAAAAGTAAAAACTGTCTTCTTTTTTTAAATCGGTACGCACCTTTCTCACCCATGCACCTTCTCTTGTTTTTACCACGTTTTTATTAACTTGCTTTCGCATCTGTCTGTCCGTCCGCAATTTTTCAAATTTGCCAACGTAAAATTAAACCCCTTCTGATGGTCGTAGAGAGCTCAAAATTTTACCACAGATAGATCTCGGATGACAATATATTGTATTAAAATTTCACATCAATCGAATGTACCGTAATTAAATTAATGCATTTTTAAAGTTTATATCTATATAAGCATATGTATCCGACTGCCGTTGTTAGATTTCACGTTCCCGTGACCTCATCGCCGTGGTATTAAAACGTTGGGCGGATGCTGATGAGTTAATGGTAAAATACATAGAGGCAAAAAAAAGATTTAAAAAAAAACAACACGTTTTTATTAGTGGACTAAAAAGAAGAAAATAATTTAAAACTTATACGTTCAAGTACTTGGATTTAATATGACTAAAAACGTGGGGCGGGCGCTTATGAGGTTTTACATATGCACAGGGCCGGATTAAGCCATCTTGGTGCCCGAGGCACAAACCCACATTGCCCCGATCCCCCATTGACCGCTGGTATGTTCAATATCAAGCAAACCAAATAACAAACAAAACAGTTGTTAACACACAGGGGCGTCACAAGGGATTGCGGGAGGTGCGGACCGCACCAGGTGACACCAAAGGGTAAAATTCTGTTATTTGGCATTTGCATACTCGGAGGAGGTCTATGGAGTACGTTTTGAGGGGGTGACACCACGAACTACCGAACTGGATGACACCCACCCTAGTGACGCCGCTGTTAATACATATGTTTGTACTAGTATCACTCAAATAAAACCTACGATAAGTTATTTCTGTATTAAAATTAATATTTAATTAATTTTGTAATAATAATAGACACACACACTGTAACTTTTTTTAATAGATGAGAAAGTCAGAGAAAGCAAACCTTTACATTTTAAAGTTCTTTATTCTAGATTTACATCTGGCAAAGTACATCATCCAAGTTAATTTTGCGCAAAATGTCTGTCTCAATCATCAGAAAAGATAAGGAATCAAGCCTTTCTTATTTCATTATTGATCTACTTGGATTTTGTGTACTTTTTAACTGAGAAAAAGAGCGCTCAGTTAAAACGTTCGTAAACATTAATGTTAAAAATATGCGCAAGTCCATTTCTACATTGGAAAATCAAACTGGATGTTGTCTCTATTACTTAGTATAATTCTGCATGACTTAACGTGTTGTTTTCAGATTTATTTTGATGCACGAAACTTGTGGCGAATATATGAGTGTAACTTTTGTAGTTCAGTATATAAATTACTGTTCAGATCTTCAGGATAAGCATTTATTAGTCCTATATAACACTGAGATGTTTGTGGTACATCGACCAGACAAGAAAATCTAACTGCAATATCATTATATACCTATCCTCATCTACCCATCTCTGTCTCAAGTTTGTCAACAATGGCGTAAAAAGCAAATATACGAAATTTGTCTCTGGCTTTCAGAGATACCTTAGGGGCATCACCATCAATGATCACTGTCTTTCATGCAAGTGATCTGCTAGTGAAGAATACAAATCAGCACACGTTTTCAAGTTCACGTGCTCATTTTCTAGAGCTTGACTGAATCTGTGAAAATGTAACAATTCTTCCCAAAAGACAGGCGTGAGAGTGAGAGATAATTCTAATTCTTGTATCTTCTTTGCAATTTTTGTCTTCTTCTCTTCTTGTGTTCCTCTTCTGTGACAGGTCTTATTGTAAACACTCTAACGCGTCTATAATCCGAGGATGAGACTTTAGAATAGCTTTAGTTCCAACAGCATGTGCTTCCCATCTGGCATCGGAAAAAGAGCTTACCAGCGTTCAATCCACAGAGCACCCTTTCAGAATCTTCCATCTGTAAGTTTAAGCTGAGAAAAAAGTATAAATCATTTGCACTTTATGGAAGAAGTTTACTGCCTCTAAACAAGAGTCAACGGCATTTCTGCCTACCAGATTTAGTGAATGGGTAGCACAAGGTATGTAGATATAAAACTAATTTTCCTCTAGAATGTTTTTCTGCATGCCCTTGTAATACCAAGACATATTAGTTGCGCTATCCGGGACTGACCTCTGCATTTCGCAAAATCAATATTGCAAACTTCACGTAAGTACTGCAACTCTTGCTTAGCCATACCTTCACCGGTGTGACTTTGCAGCTCCAAGAAAGTCAAAAGGCGCTCAATGGGCTCTCCATCTACCACATATCGAAGAACAACGCTTAACTGATCTATAAGTGACATATCGGGTATTGACAAGATGAAATAACCGGAAGCCTTTACTTCATCTATTATTACTTGATGGACTTTTGTGGACATAATTTTATTCAGTTCTTCACATATAGTTTGGGATACATAAGGATTTCCTTTCCCAGAATTTCCTTATTTCGCAATGTGTGATGATAAAAATGGATCAAACTGACTGACCAACTCTAGCAATCCTAGAAAATTCAATTTTGTGAAGATCCTAATTTTTCAATTGTCCCTTTTAAAAGCGATTTCAGGGGTGGATTAAGATTGCATGGGGCCCCAGCTGCCATTCCACCTGGGGCCCTGTCCAGCCATTTTATTATACAATTTAATAAGTTTGGGGTCCCTTAATTTAGTCTTAAATCATTGGGGGCCCTTGGTTTTAGCCCAATCAGCCTTCCATTTAATCCGCCCCTGTGCGATTTAATATTACATTTGCGATTTGCTAACATCATGTCGATTATGGACAATATACACATTTTTCTTGAGGACTTGTGGTGCCTCCCAAACGCTTGGTGCCCAAGGCACGTGCCTTGTTTGCCTATATGTTAATCCAGCCCTGCATATGCAGTTCACTCATTCTCTCACTTATAGATCTCCATTTAACTTTTATACCAAACACCCGGCCCACGTTTTTAGTTGGGCAGAGGGTACAAATATCCTCGGGCGCCAAGATATAAATAAATAAATAATATTTACAACGTCTCAGTCTCATTTTAATAAATGAACAAGTGTATATTAAATTGTGGCGCCGTTTTCATGGTTTGTCCCCGGGCGGAAAATATACTTGCTACAACTCCGCCACACACAAAGAAGACCACCTGCAGTCATTTATTAAAGCGGCCCTTGAACAAACAAACTAACAAAAAATATAAAAAATATTAACCAAAAAAAAATGATATCGACCAGTTGTTCCCAGAGTAATTGCTGCGGTGCCCTGAAGAGCCGCTGTGGAAGTCGCGGTCTCCTCACATGGAAACTGCGGAAAAAAAGGGGGTGGGGGGATCCATACTATCAATACTACACGTTCTAGTTATTAGATTTTGTCATAAGTCGCTTTCGGAAAAAAATGGATGCAGCAAGAGTGGCAGTAACTTTTAAAAAAAGCAAAACAAATAACAACTCTGGTTTTGACTAGAAAAGAAAAGACCAGTAGCGCTCGTGGATGTCACCGAGTTATATCGAACACGGGTCGTACGGGGCGATTTCTGTGTAGGGCATTCGATATTTCTGAACGCCTATTGTAAAGCAATCGACTACTCAACAATACGACAAAGAATCGATACCACCTGAGATAAAACAATGAAAAGCAACCGAGAGCATGCAGATCGAAGAGAGTAGCGTATGCACATGGGCGTTAAAAATATGAAAAGACCGCGGCTCCAAAAGCATGAAGTAATTGGATAGCAATGGGTCTCAAAAATGTCGGGAGGGTTCATATAAAGAACAGTCTATCACATAAAGCTGTCTGAAAATTGTGGTTTGGACTGAATTCACAAAAAAAAACTTTTTTATTGATTAAAAATACAACACTCAGTCCATTGCCTTTTCGATATTTTTATTTTTAGCCTGTTGTATTAAATCTCAAATTTGACTGAATTGCATTATTTGTATTGACGATAGTATATTGCGTTTAAAACGAGAGCAGGTCTTAGAGAAAAAATAATGCAATACTTCGGGAACATAATAATAAACCTGTCTCGAAAATTCTCAATTTTGAGATATAGTTATAGAAACTACTCAGTTTTGACAAGTCTTTATTATTATTTTAAATTGAAAATATTTTTAAAGATGGTTTCTAATTTTTATTCTAAAGTTTTGCTTGGATTGTTTTTGTTATAATTTTGACGTTTCTTAAAAATAAGGTGTTATGTTGTCACTCCTTTGAATTTAATTTTAATAGAAAATGTTCTTAAATTAATTTTTATTGTAGGCACTCATATAAAACTCATATTATAATCATGTGTTTGACTTGCAGAGCTGCAATTCTTTCAGTTTCTAAGCACTCCTATCCAATGTTCCCTCTAAGGTGCTTTGGTTCATGTGCGAAACAAAACCCGCGTGCAAAGTTGCACAGCATCCATATTTTGTGCAAGATTTACACCTTAAAACACTGATATTATATTTTTTTTTATTATCCAAATATGCTGCGCGGTAATTCTAAACTGCTGCGAGGCGTCTGTCAAATATCTGCGCAGCCGCGCAGTTTAAATTGAACATAGCTCAGATAATTTGTTTGACTTGCAGAGCTGCGATTCCTTCAGTTTCTAACGGGAAAGTTAGGAGCCTTGACACAAAAGACAAACAATAAACATTTAGAACGAAATAGACAAGAGCATTGCGTGTTTTGGTGCATTGTAAAAAGGTGGGCGAGTGGCATGCTTTAATCCTGGCTACGACACCGCCCCCATTCATCCCATACAGACCTTAAGAGTTTACAAGTTTGGGAAAATACTTCCCTGTATTTGTTCTAACTTTAGACGTTTATACTACGTAATAAGACTAGCCATCATCATAAATATAAAACCTACGGAAAACAGAATATGAATTGGGTAATGGGTGAGCCGGGGAATGTGTCTGGAAACAAACACTGAAATGAGCGATCCCCTCCGTGAGTCACAAATGTGCACTAGTGAGAACCTTTTATGTAACAGATCCCATAATATGTACTCGAAAGATCGACGTCTGCTCGATGTATTAAGGTCGGAACTCACCGTAACGCGCTGGTGCTAGCTGGTTAGTGTATCTATTGTGTGTGTGCGCACTTGATGTTCAAAGCCACGGATTAGAGGATATTGCTGTTGTTATAACTAGACTTAGCAGTACAAGCTATAAGAGTGTCGTGGGGCTGGCAAAAAAACAAAAAATTAAAGAAAAAAAACACAACAAAACAAAATTACATTTTTTTAAAACAATAATTAAAAAAAATATTTCAAAATAAATTTAATATTATTTAAAAAAAAACTGAACCAAATTTTAGGCATTGGTTCCAAAGCATCAACAAATGTCACATGAAATCAGTAGTTTTTAACGCAATTTACCTTGGGAAAAATTGCGTTTATATATTTGAAATGTCTGGCCAGTCTTTTCGAACTTTGAACAGCAACTCCTTCTGAACCATACCAGATAGAGGGTTCGGGTCTTTTGCAAATATGTTAAAATAAGGATGTGCACGGGCCACACAAAAAAATACCAAAAAGGTTTACTGGATTTCCTGGAAGAATCCCCCCCCCCACCACAAAAAAAAATCCGAACAAATATCAGTATTTTGTCGTTATCTCGCCAACCATAACATCTATCATATTCTATCGGGTTGAAACAAACGCCAAACGATAGGTAATAATATTTAGAACAATGTTGGAGAAGGAATTTTTAAAAAAATCTCTTTTGGTTCTTCTCCCGTAATTTTAGAAGCAATTTGTAGATAGCAATTGTTTTGTTCAGTTTCTGAATTATTGATTTGAAATGACTTTTCATGTAATCTGTAATCTAGAATTATAGTTAATGGGGTTTTACCGCTTTGTGAATGCTAATGTTAGACTGTTGCGCAGTACGCATTATATTTTTTATATTGACACACACTTTGTGCGACTCTAGAATGATTTCCCTTGAATAAAAAAAATCGGAAATTCTTTGTTGGAAATTGCGTTTAAATTAAATACTCATTCTAGTTTTTATGACACTTGTTTTTGTCTTCCTTTTTTTAAATAAAAAAAGGTGATTTTTCTATTAAAATTTTTTCTTGTTTAAATAAATAGGAAGTGGATGAAACTCTTGGACCCAAATATATGCGACACCATACACTTTAAATAGTTGATTCAAACAGTGTCACTATCTCATTGTCAAAGGGAGATGTACTGTATTATATTTGAGTCAATAATGGGAAGGCTTACAAATTTAAGCAAAGATCAAGGAATTGATGATGTTGATAAATTTAATTTGTTCTACATTGCTATCCATCTATACCAATTGGTCGTTCCGAGCCCACAAAATAAACACGGTAAGATGAAGACGAGAGAGGTTTGGTGGATGAAGTGAGGGACAGAGTATGTGAGAGAGTGAGAGAGAGAACGAGAGAGAGAGAGAGAACGAGAGAGAGAGAGAGAGAGAGAGAGAGAGAGAGATACAAAGATAATAAGAATTGTAAGAGTAAGAGCAAGAGAGTAGAGTAATTTCAGTAATTCAATGCAGGCTACCATTCTCCGACGAATATCGATAACAAAAAATGAGTTTTAATTCCATTTTACAAAATCTGAATAGTTTTCGAAAACTTAAATGTCACTATTTTTACGGACACATAATTCCAGAGTTGTGGTTTTAGTTTTAGCACCCAAAATGTCTTGCTCATTTCTATAGAAGAGGCAGGAAGACTGTAGTAGGCCTATCATGACATAGAACGTGCACTATATGTTGCCATATTTTTTTGTTGTTAAGTGACCAATTTATCACATTCTGAATATCTCAATATCTGGCTGTTATTAGATACGAAGGAAATTTCAATGAGATTTTTTAGAGCAAGAAAGAGTTGTCACATTATGATAGTCTAACGAGCGGCTGCTCTTGTGGCGAAGAGGAAAGTCGGATAAGGAGAAGCAAGGTGGATGGCAATTTTGGTACAGTGGAAGACTAAAGAAGCGTTATAGAAAAGAGTAGAAAAGAAGATGAACTGACGCACAGTTATGTTTGTATTAAAATTTAAAATGTTAATGTATACTTAAATTTAAAAAAAAATAACTTAAGAAAAGAGCAATTCAGCTTTGTAGACACCGTATCCGTATATACTATCCTATATAATATAATAAAAGGCAAGTTTCTGTCCTTTCTGTCCCGTCATCTATAGCGATTGGTCCCTCAAACACATATGACTCCTACAGCCAATCACTAGCGGAGAAAAATTTACACATTACGCGGAGGTTCAAAACGAGTTTTTTTTAATGCAGTTTTTATTTCATAATTCATTATGTTGTTCCCATCTTGAAGTGATGCCTGCCGCTTATTCCAATGACAATTCTGCTTTTTCCTTGATGGTCCTGGGGGGTAGTGGCAAGAGTTTTAAGTGTTGTTTGTTTTTTGTTGCTGTTATTGTTGTTGTTGTTTTGTTCTTGTTGTTTTTTGTTGTTGTTTTGTGGTTGTTGTTGTTGTTGTTTTGTTGTTGTTGCTTTGTTGTTGTTGTTTTGTTGTTTTTGTTTTGTTGTTGTTTTGCTTTTTTTTTGTTGTTGTTGTTTTGTTGTTGTTGTTGCTGTTGTTGCTGTTTTTGTTGTCCACACCCCTTGCCCTGCGACGACAATGTCCTGCAAACGCTTCAGCATAACAACTACAATAACATAGCGTCCATGAACTTCACAGGTCACCCTACACTTATTCCCGTCCTTGGGCGGGCTTTGCTACTAGTATACAATAAAATACACAAACAAATTGTGTAATGAAAACAATAAATTAGATACGAATCAATACGAACGTTTTGTCAAATGAACAAATACTCCACTGCGAGACTGGTGCTTTTCAATTGTTAAAACTTCAACTCTAAATGAAAAAATAAACAACATAATAACTTGGGGTTCCGATTCTCTATCACCAGTTTTAATATTAATTAATTAACCGTAACCATTCACCCCATTCTTTATAAAAAATCTCATGTAATAGCGATAATGTATAAACAATTTTAGTCTGACTTTAGATCATGTATATACTGTAAAGGTGATGTATAAGAAGAGAGATCTTAATACTTTTTTGGTTAAGAGTGGACTATTAGGCGTTTCAGGTAATCGATGAAAGCAATACTATAGAAGAATATCATGTTGCCACACGTAAGCATTCAATCCATTTCGGCAAACGAAAGATTCTTTAACGCAATTTCCCTTGTTTTTCCCTTGCAACACACTTTGAGCACACAGAGTGGCACAAAGTCCAATGTTCCCTCTCACGTTCATTGGTCCGTGTGCAAAATAGCAAACTCATCGGTCTGATATGCGGAGCCCCGCAGGTTAAAGGGAACATTGACCCTAAGTTGACCCTAACAACATTGACCCTAACCCTGACTACGACAATCGCCCGATACATCATTTGAGTTTTAGGGGTAAGGCGTATCGGTATACCATGAAGCTACTTCCAAATCATATAGGAGCGCATGTTGGCTACTAAATGCGCAATGAGCAACATTTGTTTAAAGAGGCGGTTTCCAGACGTTTTGACTTGCGGAACACCTTTAAAAATCAATAACTGTAGTGGAAACCGTAAGACTTTAGGTCTATCTCAGTGTTGGGGAATCTATATATATATAATTCTCTTCGTGGGACCATGCGAGACACCACGAAAGTATGTACAACCGAGCATGACGAATGACCCTCACTGGGGTCGACCAATGTATCGAGACCAACAATGGTCCTTGCGCTTCACTTGCATTGTTCCTTCACAGAAAACGTGAGATTCGTAGTGTACTGGTTATCACGTCCGCCTCATACGGGGAAGGTCCTGGATTCAAGCCCCAGCGAAAGCATTTTTTTTTAATTTTTAAAAATGTCTGTTTGTGCCCGTTCTTTTACCCATTTATTGCCAACACTAGCTGACCCGCGGCGTAGCATACGCCGCTAATGATTTAGTGACTGGTGAAGACTTCCTGAAAGACACAGTTGTCAAAATGGGGTGGGTTTGGGCAAACGACTGCGAGTGAATGAAAAGGAGCTCTGGAGAGACCCGTGGCGTAGCATACGCCGCAGACTTGTTCATCATAGACAGTGCAAAGAACGGTTTTTTGAGGGGTGAGAGTACAGACACAAAAAAGCAGCACTAAGTAAATATAAATAGCGAGTAAATGTGAAGACATGCACACTGAGGTTGTTGATACCCGTCTCCCATTTAATACTACCATCCCCAGCATATTCACGCTCCTGATGCAGTCCCAGCTTCGTTGGGCAGGGCACATGGTCCGAATGCCAGACGAGAGACTGCCAAAGAGACTCTTCTATGGCGAGCTCCAGCATGGCCAGCGGTCCCACGGTGGGCAAAAGAAACGCTACAAAGACACACTGAAAGCCTCACTGAAAGCGTTTGCCATCGACCCAGACAAGTGGGAACTTGCTGCAATGGACCGTTCCACCTGGCGTTCTTCCATCCACGAAGGTGCCAAGTCATGCGAGGCAAACCGGATCACCTCCGCAGAAAAGAAGAGGCAAGCCCGAATGGCCCGTGCTGTCAACCCTCCTGGAGATGTCCCACTCGTCCCTTGTCCCTTCTGTTCCCGAACCTTCCGTGCAAGGATTGGCCTCATCAGCCATCTGCGCACGCACAAACAAAGCCAGTCCCAGCAACCCTCGGATGACTAGAGTGGTCTTCGTCGAATCGACGGACGAACAACACACACACAACACCATCCCTTAAACATAAACTGTGATTGGCCGACCCTAGCGAGGGTTAGTCATATTTAGGTTTGTTAATTGCGTGTTTTTTTTGGTGGAAAACCGATTATCGATTATGTAACTCCGATTTTAAACCGATTATCCTTTTATAGCAGACTGCATAGAAGTTAGGGGTGTACCGAATTTCGTCTGCAAATGTCTCGAAACCAACAATGAGTTGGCAGTCCTCAACCCGACGTTCACTCGCGTTGTTTTGATTTCTTGCGTGCTGTAGTTTGTATCCGTTCTTTATTCTTTCTCCACTTTCTTTGCAATCTCCATGAGCAAGTCTGCGGCGTATGCTACACCCCTGGGCGTCTAGTATCCTTTAAAATTGCTCATGGAACCCTTATTAAGCACATGATGGGAACCGCTGGTCAGTTGTTTCTTTTCAACACCAAAGGCTTATGGCTCTTCAGTCGTTCTGGCTCTCGATAGTCTCAAACGATTCACACCTCTCTTTCTCTCTCTCTTTCTCTCTCTGTCTCTCTCTCTCGCTGTCTCTCTCTCTCTCTCTCTCTCTCTCTCTCTCTCTCTCTCTCTCTCTCTCTCTCTGTCTCTCTCTCTGTCTCTCTTTCTCTCTCCCTCTCTCTCTCTCTGTCTCTCTCTCTCTCTTTCTTTCTCTCTCTCTCTCTTTCTTTCTTTCTCTCTTCTCTGTCTCTCTCTCTGACTCTCTCTTTCTTTCTCTCTCTCTCTCTCTCTTTCTTTCTATCTCTTTCTCTCTCTCTCTCTTTCTGTCTCTGTCTCTCTCTCTGTCTCTCTCTCTTTCTTTCTCTCTCTGTTTGTCTCCATATCAATTGCGGGTTCCAGCCCTATTTAATTTTATTTGCAGTCTTATCTCTGTGTGCTCAAGTTATTGAAACATTTATTTCAAGTGATACCTTTATTCCTGACACATTTCATACCCTTGATGGATACACTGTAGCCCGAGCTTTGATGTCTGTGAGCTCCGCCGCCTTTGTGGTCTTTTAGTATAAGCACCCGGATCATAAAGGGGTTTCTGGGGAAAGAAAGAAATTGTCTTTGTGTGTGTGGAGGGTGGGGTGGGTGTAGGATTGCCTAGTTAAATTAATAAAATTTAAGGATAACCAGAATAAATCTCCACAATTTCACGGAAAAAACACTTTTGTTGTTAGGACAATTACATTTTTAAGGACAAACTCATTTTTAAGAAAAAAATTATGGAAACACTTTAAAAAAAACAACAACAACAAAAAACCGACTCATTGTTAATATAAACGCAAGAGGCTCAAACCACAAATCATATTAAATGACATAGCAGACACGTCACACGTCATTTCGCTCAAATAGTTGATACTATAAATGTCATTTCTCTTAAGAAGTTGATAGGACAAACCTATATTCGCCCAAATAGTTGATAGGACAAACGTCATCTGCTATGAAATACAACACGCGTGCAAATAGCCTATGGGGGCTTTGGAAATTGAAACGGATGATTTACCTAGAAAAGCGCTTAATGGCCGATATGATTGGCCCCAGAAACGCACGATGGAACATATACAATGGTGTAAGTGTAAGGGGATCCGCGGTCCCGGAGATGGATTCTTGTTATCGGAGTCCGATCTTTTTTCGGTAAAGAGATGCGTATAAATTTTTGTATGGATCCCGATAAAATATCGATTTTATGACGTCGTTCTCGAGGCAAATATTTTATCCTCATCATCCGTAAGCTAAGCCCGGTTGCGTCACACACCAGGAGTCAGCGTCACATCCATGCAGGAGTCAGCGTCACACCCAGGAGTCAGCGTCACACCCAGGAGTCTTCACCCAGTAGTAAGCGCCACACCCAGGAGTCAGCGTCACACCCAGGAGTCAGCGTAACATTTCAGTTGCAGCCAGAGTTGCTAAGTAAATGAATAGATAGATACTTGTCCATTGTTCGTCAATGAGCAAAGTAAATATTTGATAAGCAGCAGATTGATTGACATTATCCTTTTTTAACTAAGGGGGATGGGAAGATAGATTGGCATTTTACTTTTTTTAACGGGGAGTGTGGGGGGGGGGAAGGGTTCATTTGAAAATACAATGTACTCGTGATCTTGGTCACGTAAATGGGGTACTCTCCCCAAGATCTTTGTGGCGTCAAATCGTCTTGAAGTAGGATCTTAATTGTAAATCAATCATACAATTTTAAAGAACTTTAAACTTAAAAACAACAACTTGGTTTGGGGCCAAAATCGTACTTATACTTATATCGATGTTTTCCACGCGGTGGTTGAGCGGCAGCGCGCTCAGCTGTCGTACCGACAGTCACGGGTTCGAGTCTCGGTGAAGGCTGGGTCTTGTTCCCGAGGCTAAAGGGCGTCCCGTAGTTCACCCAGCTCCGAATAGATACCCGACATCAGTTGTTGTTCGGTCGCTCGTGACCCGTGCCGGTCACTAAGGCGGAGTGCTGAGGTTTAACACTAGCAGACGTAAATCGAAAATATTTAATTAAATTAAATCTAGCCATGGAAAAGTCCGCAAAAATTCAAAAAAATACTATCACCGAAATTGAACACGTGTGCAAAATTTCAGAATGATTGGATAACGGGAAGGGGTTCAAAATTGGGATATTAAAATAGTCTGATTAAACTTACAAAGCAAGCTAATATGACTAGTAAATAAAAAAAGGGGGGAATTTTTCGTCCGGCGGCACATTCTCTCGGCGCGGTCCTGCTAGTTAAACTGTTCCACGAGAGGCTAGATGTGTAAAGAACCTTTTCCTCATTCCCATGTCCCCCTGCTTCAACCACACTTCTGTTCTATAGGTAGACGTTTTGAAATAATCGACTGTTGCACACGGCTTACTGGTATCACGTGTACAATACCACGTCCGATATTTTTAATTGCACCAGTGGTGAAAAAACTTTTCAGGGCGATTGCCGTATCAGTATCAGTGAGTCATGAAACGTCAAAGGGCCTTACCAACGAAAAATCAGTTTTATTTCAGTTACAAACATGCCAAACTTAAAATAAATTCATTGATTTTCGGAATTTGCTGCAGGCTTCCGCGGGCCGCACAGAAACCCCGTAGCGGGTCGAATGTGGTCCTCGGGCCGCAGTTTTGCCCACCCCCTCCACTAAACATTCGCATTGTATTAAATTGTAGTTTGTTAAGCTTGTCACTTATTATGACGTACATGTATTTTATTTGGAACTTGTAGCATTGTTATTTTTCTGTAACAAATGAGGTTAAGTTACATACAAGCTTGCATCACGTTCTCTTCTAAATCTACATTTATTTTGACTCAATACTTGCAAGATACTCTCAAACGGAACTATCAGATATCACAAAAATCCCCTTCATAGATTCTTAAACATGTCATTCACAATATAACAATATCATTTATACAAGCAAAGTCACCAATTTAATTCTAACCCCCGAAGTACAGAAAAAAATTCCTTCAGTAATTCTTCAGATTACACACTGCCAAAATCAACTCATGAAGCGAACAAAATGGACAAGCTCGCTTTTCTGGGTGCATACAATCACATTTGATGCTACTGATCCTATGTCATTCTTAAAACTTTAGATTAGAAGAATCATGAAATCTTATTAATCTTTTGTCACGATCCCCAATGACTCTGTAGACACAGGTTTTTTAATTGCTCTGAAAGCCTTTTGAACTTTTACGAACACTGAAAAGGCTTTAAAATTTGAAGTGAGGACACTATTCGAAATTAAAAGTGTGAGGTAATATTCAAATCAGACTTTTTATTTCGATAAAATGTAAATTTCACTTAACTTAAACTTAAAAGAAAAGAAACAAACATTCAGTTAATGGGGACATTGTTCCGCCAATGACTGATTGCATGTCAGTTTTTGCTGTGAAATACTCTTGATGACGTTTTAAAAAATACAATGATCTCTCCATGTTATTTGATCCTAAATAGCTGCTGATAATTTAAATAATTTAGTGGGGTTTAAAAAAATCTAATAATTGCGACCCCAACCACCCCACTTTTTTCTCTCTCTTCGGTTGCCCAATTTAAAAGAAAAGATCAGATTTAAACCTAAACATCCACAATTCAAAGCGATTCCAGCCCATGTCTATTTTGTGAGCCATTAGAGTAGCTACCTTAATACTTAATGATGCCACGTGGTAGGGGAGGGGAGGGTGTGACAATATCATCCACAACCCAAATGGAAAAAAAAATAGCCTAAATCCAATTTCCTGGGAATGTCCCCTTACATAATATTATAGTTTATAGTTATAGGAGGAGAAGAAAATACCATACGAGGGGGACATCTGCGTCAGTGCTTGGGTGACATGTTGAGGAAACAATGGGACAACGTGGTATTAAACCATGAGTCCATACCTGAGTGAAGTACAGTATATAAGTGCCGTGCAATCTTGAGTGGTAGGCGCATTGAGCTAAATGGCTGTCATATTACCACCAGTTGAGTAACAGCTGCTGGAAGCATTCGCAAGAGGAAAACAAAACGTGCACACACACTCGCACACTCACACACATTAACACACGTAGACACGCTCTAACACACATATCAACATACTCACAACACACTCGCAAGCACACGCGCACTCACAAACATTAACACACACTCATACACAAAAATTAACACACACACTCGCAGATATACACACACACGCACACACAAAAAACGCACGCATTAACATTAACACAAACACACACATTTCAGCTGTTTTCTAACAGCGGCATGGACACTAGTGCAGCATAAATGTATTAGTTGAGTTTGACTTTGATTTAAAAAAAAATAAACGCTACGTGAGGCGTGTACATAAAAATGTATTGGGTGCATAAACAAATTAACTAACAATAAACCAACTACGTTGGAGGCTCTAAAAACAAAGTTAAGACTTAAAGGTTATAAGTATTATTATTACCAGTGTATCACCCGTCAAACATTACGGAAGTTTTCAAAATAAATACACTTCAGATTAAAAAATAACGTAATACAGAACTTTAATTTATTTTATTTATTTTTTATTTTATTCATTTATTTCCCTATTGAAGAATTTTATGCGGACGTTCGAAAAGAGTTATTTTTTGGTGCAGTAATTTGGTGCGCTGCTTTCTAAAATTAGTAGCGTCACGGACAGACAGACGGAACAGACAGTGACAGACGCGACATACATTGCAAATTATTAGGGCTGTTATCGATTAATTTAAATTTAATCGTTAACTTTTGAAAAATTATCGATTAATTAATCGATAATTTCGATTAAATCCAAAAATAGAAATTTATTACGTCATTAAACTGATCATTTCTCACGGACATTGAAAATTAAGAATATTTTGAACTAAATTTTATGACAATGTGTTGATACTTGATCGGATGAAGGTGCTGAAGGTGGTAAGTCAGCGATGTATTTGATCCTTTAAAAGATAATTGTTTATGGCAGTGAACACAGTAAACTTTTTCACCATCTTCGACTTTGCCATCCGCAGTTAGCTTAAAAACAAAATTTTTGCTCAACTTTCTAGTTATATGTTTAAATTTAACTGCGCTGATGCTGTCAGCCATTTTTTAGTTGACGTCTGCCGGTCCACATAAACTAATAAAATAAATTATAATATTACGCGGGAGACGTTTGTACGTAAAAAAATATATAAATTATTATTAATTATTAATAATTAATTATTTATTAATATTTTTTTTATAAATATTATAAATATTTTCTTTAATTTTAATCGAATTTTTATCGATTAAAATAATTTTATTCGATACATTTTTTTAACGATTAATCGAGAAATTAATCGTTAATTTCAGCAGCCCTAATTTATTATTATTATTATTATTATTGATACGCCACAGGATGAAATCAAAATGTTACTTTTTGAATACATCTCCATTCCTACTTCTCGTTCTCAATCCTTCTCTCCCCGTATTCGTGACTTAACAGTACCCATCAGTCAAAGACGTGTCCATCTTTTAGGACTGCTGCCTGAAACAGAGCTAACGCAAGTCTCTCTTTGCATTATTGACGGCACAGAGGAAAAGAGAATGAACAAAATAGCATCGCAAGTCTACCAGCTATGCTGAAGCCGGTCCGCGCGTTCTTCTTAAAGCTGAGCGATTGATTTGTGATTCCTTCTGTATTAGTCCTCTTCAGGGGCCCAAATTACTTTCGCAAATAGACATCAGTAGCCAAGGCCATGTTGAAATCTTTGAACGGATAACAAGATTGTTGTGTTTTAAACACTATTTCTGAACACATCAAATCGCGTGCTGCTTGTTATTTAAAGCTCAAGTGCTAAAAAGTAAATCGCGGGTGGGGATGGTGCGGTGATGAACTCTATCGAATCTTATTCATTACAGACTTAGACTATCCATCGATACAGAAGAAAATTGCGTCTTACGCTTATCCGTGGTTTATGTCTTATCTTATACACTGTAGACGCAACAACTTAGCCACGAGACTGTTGTAGACGTCTCACTGCAACTATGAAAGTACATCTAGTCATCTCTTGTGTCAGGGCTTTTAATGCCGATTTTTTCATAGTTCGAAGCAATACTATAAAATAATGATATGCATAAATGCTCCTATCGGCAACATAACTCAATTGACTAGGCTATTTCGCACATTTGTTGTTAATAGTTAATTAAACTTCTGAGTACCGATGTAAAAAAACTTTCCCAATTGAAAAAAAGTTATTAAAAAAAATTAAATTAAAAAATAGATCGATGTCTTCAACTTAAGAGTTCATTATCCAGCCAACAATTTGCCTTTGTTATGCCCCTTTTTGTTTTTGTTTTTTACGTTAAAGATCCATTTGCCTTTTCAAGCTGCGTCGCCGTTAAATAAGTGTACAGACAGTCATTCATCTGCTAGTATCAGCACTTGTTATGTTTTGGTTTTGCAACCCCCCCCTCCCATAACCTATTGAAATTCAACCTTAATGGAGTCTACCCTATCGGAAAATAAAATAAACTATCGGAATCTAACCTTATTGGAATCTAACATATCGGAATCTAATATATCGGAATCTAACCTTGTTGGAATCTAACTTAAACGTTAGCCCATTTTTAATTCTTTCTGCGTGCGCTATTTCCTTTTGTTGATAATCTACACTTAGCCTTAGGAAATCTTCTTCCGCGTCCCCCACCCTTTCCCGTCATACTACTCTTACTATCTCTACCTCCAACTCCCTCGCCTACACACGCACACATACAAATACGCATACACATTACATATATACCCACTAGGGGTATACCGGATTTCGGCTCAGGCAAATCCGGAATCCGGCCACTTTTACAAATCCGGCTCCGGGCGGATTTCAAAGATTTTAATCTGATACAGCCCTAATACCCACATACACCACACTCACACATGCAAGCACATACACATGCGTACCCGTACACACGTCACACGCTATTTTTTTTTCATCGGTTGCTACTAACTTGTGAACTTTTATGTTTCGACAGTTTTGATAAGAGGACACACATTTTTTGGTTTTAATACGGCCCAGCTCCTATGCGTTACAATATAATTATGTTTGCAAGGTTGAACGATGCGCACGGCAGATCCGTATGGTTAGCTTAAACAAGCTCCATCTGAGCTAAATTATGAATGAACCACCCCTCACACGGTTACTGTCTAGTTGCTATAAACTCTATTATACATTTTAGGCAAGTGTCGAGTCCAGAGAAGATAGTGGCTGAATGTACTCAAGATTCCCTCTCCCAAAATCTCCACACACCAACATGCACATACTTTTTTTTTACCCGAATGAATTGTGTATTGATTTCTTAGTAAATTATGGTAAAAATGAACAGGACAGGAGATCTGATGTTATGGAGCGTTTGTTTGACCATTTGTTCACGAATGTAACATGGTCCTGAATATCTTGTAAGTATGAACATGTGATGCGCTGGGAGCATATGTACTGCTGGGAACATGTGCCGTGCTGGGAGCATGTGTTGTGGTGGGAACATGTGTTCCATTGGTAAAATGTGCTCTGCTTGAAACATGTGCTGCGCTGGGAACATGAACTGCTGAGAACATGTGCTATGCTGGGGAACATGTTCCTGGAAATATGTCTGACCGGTACCGTACATTAATTTTTGTCTCGACAAGACAGATCACTGACTCTGCTTCCTAGGTTTCACATGACGTCATTTACAGGCCAGTCCCAGTGCAAACTCTTTAAACCCAAATTATAAATACGCAATGCTATCAATTTAAAAGAAAAATAATATGTTATAGATACAGAATGTTTATCAAATGTTTTTTACCCCCTTCCCCCCCCCCTGATCACCTAAAGAGGTCTAATGCCCCAGCCCCTTCCCCCATGACAAGTCTAGCATTGCCTTTGCCTTCACCCCCACCTTTCTTTGAACGCATATACTGGACACAGGGGGTAGCTAGGGGGATGCGTACCGCATCGGGTGACAACAACCCTAGCTAAGCTTCTGACTGGACACAACCAAGAGACTGAATATGACGACTACTTCCAGGGAGTTAGCGTGATGTGGAAAATTTTGGACCACTGCAACCTACAGAGGCGTCACTAGGGTTGTTGTCGTCCGGTGCTGTCCACTATTGACGCCCCTGGAAACCAACACCATCATTCAGATCTAACTACCAACTCCTACTCCCATGATGTCAATTTCAGTTTCTGAAATTCAGTGGCTTTAAGATTGCGTGTAAATACACATGTTTTACTAAGGGGCCGTCCATAAATGACGTCACGCGATTTTGGCGGATTTTTACCCCCCCCCCAAAACCTCGTCACACTTCGTCACAAAAACTGAGACCCCCTCCAATATGACGTAACATTTCTTAAACACCCCCTGCCTTCCGGCACACATCGTCACAAATGCTTCACCCCCTCCCCCTAGGTGTGTGACGTCATTAGTGTACGGCCGCTTACTAACGCTTTCACTTTCATGCACGATTCTGAATACACGCCAGTAAAAAGTCAATGGGAAAATAAAATTTTCTTTTTGAAAGTATTACCATGGATTGATATCATTTTATGTTTGGATTAAGTAAACATGGTTTCAGATGCAGTGTGTTCGAACACGGCAGCCTCTTGTGGTCAGTACAGCGTGAAAATTACATAAACATCTTGTGCGTGAACGCAACATCTCTTTTACCACGTTTTTAAATCCCTTATATTAACTTCGAAATCTTGTCTCTCTGTCGTCATCTCTTCGTCGTCATCTCTTCGTCGGGCGGAAAAACAAATGTCAAAAATGACCCACTTCCCGTGATGCCATCGAGCTGAAATTTGGCACACGGACCCGAATCACCTAACAATGCATCGTATAAAAATTGCAGATCGATCGAACGTACCGTAATTAAATTAATGAATTTTTAGTTTATCTCTATACGAGGTATTTAATTCAATTTCACGGTTTGTTATTGTTTTTTTTCACGTGATTGTTCAGTCACGCGTTGACGCGACCCATCGAAGTACCGGCGTGCTTTTGTTTACATTTTACGTGTCACGCTGACCTCGGTCTAGCGATCGGTGACCATACCTTTCCCCTCTCCCAACGGTTATAAAGCAGGAGTTAAGGCAGATACAGTCTGTAAATGTTTGTCGCGTTTGAAGATGATCAATACTTTTAATTATGACTCATATATAAGGGATTTATAGTCAAAAACTTTGTTTTTACGGGTTTGTTTTTATTATTAACTCGCTTTCGTTCCTGTGGTATTGTTTGTTGGTTTGTCTTCCACAATTTTTCAAATCTGCCAACGTAAAATTAAACCACTTCTGATGGTCCTAGAGATCTCAAAATTTTACCACAGATAGATATTGGATGACAATACATTGTATCAAAATTTCAGATCGATCGAATGTACCGTAATTAAATTAATGCATTTCTTAGTTTATCTTTATATAAGCATATATACCCGCCTGCCGTAGTTTAATTTCACATGACGACTTTACCTTGTGACCTCATCGCTTTGTTATTAAAAGTTGGGCGGGCGCTGATGAGGTATTTGGTAAAATAAATAGAGGTAAAAAAATATTGTTAAAAACCACGTTTTTATTAGTGGACTAAAAAGAATAAAATAAATAAGTCATTTTAGTCATATTAAATCGAAGTACTTGAACTTACAAGTTTTAAATTATTTTCTTCTTTTTAGTCCACTTGTAAAAACGTGTTTTTAAAAAATTATTTTTTTACCTTTATTTATTTGACGTCAAAACAAAATGGAGATTGAGTGCGCTGTGAAGACAAGACTGACCCAAAGTTTGGCATGCTGTGTACCGACCACTCGCATGCTGTGTACCGACCACTGGCATGCTTTGTACCGACCACTCTCATGCTGTGTACCGACCACTGCCATGCTTTGTACCGACCACTCTCATGCTGTGTACCGACCACTGCCATGCTGTGTACCGACCACTCGCATGCTGTGTACCGACCACTGCCATGCTGTGTACCGACCACTGCCATGCTGTGTACCGATCACTGCCATGCTGTGTACCGACCACTGCCATGCTGTGTATCGTTCGTCACTTATACGACTTTCTCTTCTGATGTGAAAAAATGGAGAGTAAGGGGGTGATGCCAATTTCAATGTTATAGCACATTAATTTTAATTAGGACATATTTGGAAGCGATTACATTGATTGGGTTGTGATTAGGCTTAAAATGGAAAGAGCCAATATGGACCGTGTGACTCATGGTGCGAATGGAGGAGAACTATTTGATTTTTGAATTAAGATTGTGTACATTTTTTGTTAGTAGGGTAAGGAGATAATACAGATTCGTGTGCAAAATAATTTAAAAATTACTCATGTGCAAAGTTGCATAGTAACAATTTTGTGTGCATTGCTTTACTTCCCAAAAAATACATTATCATTATTTCATGCGCGGTAATTTGAAACTCCTACGCGGCGTCGTTCGGGCGTCTGCGCAGCCGCGCAGCCTTAAAGGGAATGTTGCTGATGGCCTTAAATTGTAAGTGAACGTAATTAATTTGAAATCAGTAGTGCAGGCAAACTTTAAAATAATCTTAATCAATTTGAGTTGAGTTCTCCAGATGAACTTTTGAGTTCTCTAGATGAACTTTAAGCTAACACAAAGTAAATAAATACAACTTTCATGCTCCAGACGTGTTCCAAATATTTACCTAATTAATTTACATCCATACCCCCGAATAATTTTTTTCCTACTCAATAAAAATAAAACATGCAGCTCTGACTTCATAACAGTTTTGTTTCGTCATCTCCTTCGTTACAGCCAAAGACAACATGGTTTTTATGTTTCATTGAGCTCAGTAAAGTCGAAACATAGACGACGCCACAGTTGTCATGGGGTAATGTCTTATTTACTCTCTAACTCTCTATCGGCATTGTTCTTAATATGCCGTGTTGATTGTTGTAATTTAAGAAGTTTCAGCGTTTAATTCTTAAAGATCCTATTCGAGAAATTTCAACTGACGACCCCGCGGTTGGCGATGGTTGGGGAGAGAGTGGGGGGGGGGACAAAAGGTGGTTGTGTGATGGAAGGAGGGGGTGGGGGTTGTATTAATGCAGGCTCTTTTTAAAGAATCATGTCTTCTGAAACAGAGTATTTACTCAAGCAGGCACAAACAACTACTTGAAATTTGCGTTCGATAAAAGTGAACTTTAAAGTTTTAGTTTTAATAAGCCGGCGTGCTTAGAGGGTTGGGGAATGTTTGTTTATACCCGTGGTCCAGAGTCGAGAGATTTAAAAAAAACCTATTAAGCCTCTATATATTTTGTTTACATTCACTTCTGCCCCCCTCCCCCACCCTCTTGTTACCCCACACAAATCTCGATTTGAAAAAAGACAGCGCTTCTTAACCAAGGGTGGCACCGGCAGTCAGTGGGATTGACAGAGTCATGGAGTGTAGTTGACTGAGTCAGGGGTGTAGTTGACAGAGTCAGGGGGTGTAGTTGACAGAGTCAGGGAGTGTAGTTGACAGAGTCAGGGAGTGTAGTTGACAGAATCAGGGAGTGTAGTTGACAGAGTCAGGGGGTGTAGTTGACAGAGACAGTGAGTGTAGTTGACAGAGTCAGGGGGTGTAGTTGACAGAGACAGTGAGTATAGTTGACAGAGTCAGGGGGTGTAGTTGACAGAGTCAGGGGGTGTAGTTGACAGAGACTTGGAGTGTAGTTGACAGAGTCAGGGAGTGTAGTTGACAGAGACAGTGAGTGTAGTTGACAGAGTCAGGGGGTGTAGTTGACAGAGTCTATAGTCCACTTGTACAAGCGAAAAGGGAACCGCCAAGCCTGCGATAATCATCGCGGAATTTCACTCCTATCAATTGCAGGAAAAATACTCGCCAGAATTCTCCTAAATCGCCTAAATGCACATCTGGATCAGGGTCTTTTACCAGAAAGCCAATGTGGTTTCCGGAAAGAACGCGGGACCATTGACATGATTTTTGCAGCCAGGCAATTGCAGGAAAAGTGTCAAGAGCAGAATATGGACCTATTTTCCATTTACATAGACCTTACGAAAGCCTTTGACACAGTCTGCAGAGAGGGCTTATGGAGGATTATGGCCAAGTATGGGTGTCCAAATAAGTATATAGCCATTGTAAGGCAATTTCATGATGGCATGCAGGCTCGAGTCCAGGACAACGGAGAGGTCTCTAAACCATTCCCTGTCACAAATGGCGTTAAGCAAGGCTGTGTTCTGGCCCCAACATTGTTCAGCCTCATGTTCTCAGCCATGCTTACAGAGGCCTTCAGGAATAGAAATGTAGGCATGGACTTCAGGTATCGCACTGATGGTCGTCTGTTCAACCTCAGGAGGCTTAAAGCTAAGACAAAGGTCAAATCAGACAGCATCCTGGAACTTCTTTTTGCTGATGATTGTGCCCTTAACGCGGGCTCTGAAGCACAACTGCAACTAAGTGCTGATAAATTTTCCAGTGCGTGCTCTAACTTTGGGCTCACCATCAGCACAAAAAAGACTGAAGTGTTATACCAGCCGGCCCCGGGCAAATCCTATACTGAGCCAAACATATTCATCAACGGCAACAAAATCAACACAGTGAGCCGCTTTACTTACCTTGGCAGCACACTGTCCCAGAAGGCCAATATTGATGACGAGGTGAACTCGAGAATCTCAAAGGCCAGCGCAGCATTCGGCAGATTGCATGACAGTGTCTGGAACAGAAGGGGAATCAGCACCCAAACAAAACTAAAAGTATACAGAGCTGTAGTGCTCCCCACCTTACTATATGCATGTGAAACTTGGATTGTATACCAACGCCATGCGAGGTTGCTGAACCACTTCCACACCAAAAGCCTTAGAAAAATTCTCAATATAAAATGGCAGGAAAAAGTTCCAGACACCGAAATATTAGCCAGGTCAGGACTCCCCAGCATCCACACTATCCTCATGCAAAGCCAACTACGCTGGGCGGGGCATCTAGTGCGCATGCCCGATCATCGCCTACCCAAGAGGCTCTTCTACGGTGAACTTACCGAAGGGCAAAGAGCACGCGGAGGTCCACGAAAGCGCTACAAGGACACGCTTAAAACTGCTCTGAAGGCCTTCGACATCGGACATGACTCCTGGGAAGCGGCAGCCAGTAACCGAGCCCACTGGCGCTCTACGATATGGAATGGCGCAGCTGTCTGTGAAGCAAATAGACAACAGGCTGCCAAGTTAAAACGCCAGGCCAGAAAGGAACGAAACCAAAACCCCCCTGAAGGGACCGCTTCTATCTCTTGTCCGACATGCGGACGCCTCTTTCGCGCAAAAATAGGGTTAATAAGCCACCAGAGAACACATGTGGCGGCCCAGCAAATATGATGAGAGTGGTCATCGTCGATCACGACGGACGAACAACACAACACAGTTGACAGAGTCAGGGGGTGTAGTTGACAGAGTCAGGGGGTGTAGTTGACAGAGACTTGGAGTGTAGTTGACAGAGTCAGGGAGTGTAGTTGACAGAGACAGTGAGTGTAGTTGACAGAGTCAGGGGGTGTAGTTGACAGAGTCAGGGAGTGTAGTTGACAGAGTCAGGGAGTGTAGTTGACAGAGACAGGGAGTGTAGTTGACAGAGACAGGGGGTGTGGTAGATAAAATAAGAGGGCGCGTCAAGACCAAGACCATCACTTGTATTTGTATTTTTATTAACGATGTTTTCTTAAAATCGATCCTGCTAAATGTTTAAGATGACATTCGTAAGTTATCACAAAGAAATATAAAAGACGTAATTTTTACTGGTACAAAACTAACTAGTGCGGTTACGCTAACTGCCGAGTCTTTATTATTCACTCGGGCACGGGGGTAAGCAGCGCTCCTCTGTAACGGCTTTAGCCATTTCGCAGTAAAGTCTTTGACCACAATGCAGTTTTAGTTTTAATGCAAGTACTAGCCAAGGACGAGTGCGGAGGGCTTTGTTACGTTAACTTTCATATTGAGGTTGGCATTATCGGTGGGAATGTTGTGTTGTTTTTTCCTCCATGTGTGTGAGGGAAGGAAGAGAACAGCTTGACCTGTCAGTGGGCTTTTAATTTGCATACGCCGCTGATTGTAAATACACAAGTTTCTGTCGATTTCATGTAACCCAGGTTCAAACGTTCACATTTTGCCACTGGCCGGTGAACCGTTGTAATTTACATAGGAAACAATATTTTCGGAAAAAAGAGTATTAAAAAAAGTTGCATGCATTTCGCATATATCTCGAAACGTGTTTAAGAAATAAATGCTTATCCATAACAAGTCAAGAATTTACAGATTAATTACAAAAGTCGTATTGCCAATCACCAGGCCCATCGAGCGAATACTAACTAGATAAATCGTACATATTACAGACGTTTCTTCTGTATAAAAAGATTATTGCGTCCTACGCTTCTCCACATCTTGGCTAAACTTAAGTCAATTATACTCATCAATCCCCTTTTCTGAAGTCGCTACATTCTAACTACTGATTATCTTATACTTATATATCGCACTTCCTGTTACGAAGCAGTCATCTAAGAGCGTATATCCACACACGTCAAAAGAAATACCCTTCCTGGCAACCCCGAGACGGTTCAAACAATACAGCAGCAACCACTACTAAGGCTAACCATTTCTTCTTTTCCCACCAACCAGTACGCCTAGCCAGTCCACAATCACCAAGGCTAACCAGTTCATCTTTTCTCACCAACCAGTAGGCCTAGTCAAGACTAACCCGTTCTTCTTTTCCCACCAACTTCTAGGCCTAGCCAAGGCTAGCCATGCAGTTCTTTTCCCACCAACCAGTAGGCCTTGTCAGTTCACAATCACCAAGGCTAACCAGTTCTTTTCCCAGAAACCAGTAAGTCTAACCAAGCAGTTGAGTCTCCTCGCCAATCACCAAGTCCAGCCAGTGCAATCAATAGCCATCGATTGATGGAGTCCACTGCTCGGGAAGTGTAGACCGCGCAGCCTCCACCGTCGGGAAAGATGGATATAGGAGAGCGGGGTGGGATCGGGGTGAAGAAATGAGGCACGGTAGGCTGTGAAGTAAGGCAAAAAATCATTTCTAGCTCCGGAGTCCCCCACCCCCTGTTCCCAACGCCCTGCTGATTCTTAGGAGGTGGTGCCACGCGCAGAAGAATAGAGGTATCCAAAAACGAATCCCGATTTTGTCATGGCCATGTTTTAAGTAAGGTATCCTTGAGACTTCACAGTACAATTTAGAATAGAGGTTCAGAAGAAAAAAATAAAGTTAATTTGAGGAAATGGTTTTCTTCTTTGTTCACTCGAAAGATTTGTAGGTTACGAAGTTGTATAGGTTAGGATGTTGTAAGTAAGGATGTTGTAGGCTAGGATATTGCTGTAGTCCATGATGTTTTAGGTTACGATGTTGTAGGTTAGGATGTTTTAGATTAGGATGTTGTAGTTTATGATGTTTTAGGTTAGAATGTTGTAGGTTAGTATTATCTAGGTTATGATGTTTTAGGTTAGGCTGTTGAAGGTTAGGATATTGCTATCGTCCATGATGTTTTAGTTTAGGATGTTTTAGTTTAGGATGTTTTAGGTTATGATGTTTTAGGTTATGATGTTTTTGGTTATGATGTTTCAGGTTATGATGTTTTAGGTTATGATGTTTTAGGTTAGGATGCTGAAGGTTATGATGTTTTAGGTTATGATGTTTTAGGTTATGATGTCTTAGGTTAGGATGTTTTAGGTTATGATGTTTTAGGTTATGATGTTTTAGGTTATGATGTTTTAGGTTATGATGCTTTAGGTTAGGATGTTGTAGGTTATGATGTTTTAGGTTATGATGCTTTAGGTTAGGATGTTGTAGGTTATGATGTTTTAGGTTATGATGCTTTAGGTTAGGATGTTGTAGGTTATGATGTTTTAGGTTATGATGCTTTAGGTTAGGATGTTGTAGGTTATGATGTTTTAGGTTATGATGCTTTAGGTTAGGATGTTGTAGGTTATGATGTTTTAGGTTAGGATGTTTTTTAGGTTATGATGTTTTAGTTTAGGATGTTGAAGGTTTGGATGTTTAGACTGAGCTAGTAAGTCATGCACTCCAAATATGATAAAACGCACGCAAAACAAACAAAACACAACGACAAACTGAGGCATAAACAAACATTAGTCGGCGCAAAGAATAATTTAATGACATTTGCTTTCACGTAAAGTGACGTACGTTTTGAATAACGTGCGCACTTAGCGTACGGGCAATACATATTAATTTGTTATGATTCTTCTCTAGGAAACGTTTTAGCTTTCATTTTATTTCTGAGTACGCAAGGGAGGTAATGTTGTTGCAAGTTTAAAATTGTATAGCGTGCCGTTCAATATTAAATGTGAATATTTGAATTAACACTCCCACGAAAACCACTTCAGTGAATATTTCACACCCTTGGAACTCGTGTTGTCGGCAAATAGGTTGTATCCTTCTTTTGGGACAATAGACCCTTATATAGTCAGTAAAGGTTATCGTTTTTTAATCAGGGATTATTTAAAAAAACTAGATACGCCCCGCAGTGTAGCATACGCCGCAGACTTGCTTGCTCATGGATAGTGCAAAGAAAAAAAAGGGGGGGGGGAGAGAACGGACACAAACTATAGCACGAAGAAATCAAAACAACGCGAGTGAACGTCGGTGTGGGGAGTGGGGGGGGGGAGAGAGAACCACCGACCCATTGTTGGTCTTGAGACATTCGCACTGCGGTTATATTCCTGCCCACCACCCTAGCTTGACAACCACAAACGGTGGTTGGCCGAAAATAGCGAGGGTCAGCCATGTTCTAAAAGAAGAAAGGGGTAAAAGAACGAGCACAAACATAATTTTTAAAAAAAATAATAATGTCTCAGCTGGGACTTGAACCCAGGACCTTCCGCGTGTTAGGCGTATGTAATAACCAGTACACTATGAAATGCATGTTATTCTGTGAAGGAACAACGAAAGTGAACTCCAGAAGCATTGTTGGTCTCGATGACCCCCCCTCTCCACCACATTTGCTTGCCAACCATAAACTGATTGGTCGACTCCAGCGAGGGTCATTCGTAAAGCTTATTTGCACATACTTGCTCTTGATTTGGTGAATCTATACTAATAAAAGGCAAAGCCCTCACTGACTGACTCATCACTAATTCTCCAACTTCCCGTGTAGGTAGAAGCATGTAACTTTGGGAAGTTGTTGAGTACGCTCCCGCGATGGTAACATTTTTTAAAATTATCACTCACTTGGGGCCGAAGACCCAAATGTAGTTTTTTAACCTTATATGAGCTAAATAAAATTTAATTAAAATTTGATTACTGTGTAAATGGATTTTGACAAAACTTAAAATATACAAACTTGAAGGCCTATATTAAAATAATATAGATTTAAATCATGACTATGGGCAAGGGAAGTAGCGTTCACAAGTTTTATTTAGCCACCACTGACGAGCAAGGGATTGTGTGGCTAGCACAATGCCCTGGAGGCCTCGCCATCACCGAGAATAGAACCCGTGACTCTCTTCTGTCTCGGTTCGGAAGTTCAGCGCGCTACGGCTAGACCACCGCGGACCATTTAAAATTAAAATTATATTTTCATTCTTTTGGAGCCGAGGGCCCCTAATCTCTTTTTTGTAAACGTTTAATAAATTTGAACCATTCAATTTTACACGATAAGGCAATGAACTAACGTCTGTTACTTTGGGGCCGGGGCCCAAAATATTTTTTCGTTAACTTTTAAAGCTTTATTTCCTTTTAGATTTTAAAAAATTTAAATAAAAATAGACACGTTTCTCCATAATGACCTAGATTGAAATCTTCAGGCCTTATGAGATATGCACATCTTGCATCCATTGTGCACGGGGGCCCTTAATGTCATTTTATTCCCCATTTGATTTTACTCGACCTTGATAAATATTGACAAACAATTATAGTCATCATGTTCCAGATTAAAATTAAGTGGTTTTTTTGAATTGGTGTTACGCGGATTCTCAAAGCTAACTGAAATCCCAATTTTCCGCAGCAAAGCGCGGGTATCTTGCTAGTTTTACAAATAGATGTTACAACATAAAAGATGAAAATCAATCGCTATAAACGACGTGAACTTTCATAAACTTAAACAAAACAAAAGAAAAAAATATTGCCGTTTTTTTCGTGGGTAACAGAGAGTGCGTTTGAAATCACCATCATGTTGTTTAAGTAACTTATCAACAGGAAGCGAAATGGATGCCGACGGGCTGGGTCGCAGTCTTCATTCTTATGCAAGTCTAGGTATATGCTATAACTTGCTGAGCTGGAAGGACCTTGTGAATTGTTTCTATGAAAATTCACACTTACTTTTTAAAAGTTTTCCCAAACAGTTTCTTTATGGATACATATATCATATATTTAAATTATCATTGCCTATTCTAATTTTTGAAAACCACAGTGTATTCAGAATAAAGCAGATAAAAATCTTATTCAAGTATCTGAAGTGGATTGAGAAGTCTTTGACGCCACTGAAAATGCCTTACATCTATCCAGAGGCGTCACTAGGAGTGTGCGTACGGCACCGGGTGACACCATAACAAGGGGTGACACCTACATGTAAAATTCTGTATGTTCCCATTATCTGACGCTGGCAAACTCGCTGGAGGTATATGGGGTAAGTTGTGAGGGGGTGACAACATGACCTACCGCACTGGGTGACACCAGCCCTCGTAACGCCTCTGCGTCTATCTGTCCCTCCCTCCACTTACACCAGCGGTGGATAATAAGACATCATAGTGACTTGTCTGTTGATGACTTTTTACGATCCTAACAGATTAGAAGGATTTATCCCGCACAACTATTGCCTACGCAACTTCCTATCGATTACTCAAGAATTTACACTAAAGCAACGCACGCACACCCTTGGCTACGCCACCGAACACCCCTCAGCTCATTTAATATTTTAACACCCCCTTTCTACATCGCAAATTTAGTGCATCAGTATTGAAATTTCCGTAAAAACTAAAAACTAGGGCTGGTACTGATTTTAAAAAATGTGTTTGATTAATCGGGGAAAAATGTAATCGATTAATCGATTAATTCGATTAATTATATTTGTATTACGCATATATAGATCCCGTTAAGTCGCGATTCATTATGTCGTGAAATCGGTTAAGTCGCGGCTATACCATGGCTCCCAAATTTTGTGACGTTACACAGCAAATTCGTTCTGCTATGCAAGAGATCGGGAAGAAAAACCTTTTTGTTTACGTGTGCACGTCTAAATAAATAATAATAATACGAGGGAAAAGTATGTAAGTAAAATTTTTTTTTAATAAATTGGAGGAAAAGAAAGTTAGAATTATTTTCTAAAGTTTTAGTCAAATTTTAATCGATCAAATTAATTTTAATCGATTAAAGTTTTAACGATTAATCGATTAATTAATCGTTAATTTCAGCAGCCCTACTAAAAACTAATACTCAACAAACGTGGAGTTTTAAAGAATCTCATTGGGCGCAGTTGTCGGGAATTTTATCTGTACGAACTCGGTTGTATTTGTAGTTAGGATTTATCCGGCACAGAGTGCAGCGAAGGGGCGGGAGAGCAAATGTTCCCGGTCCCCACGGTACAAGGGTGCCAAAATGAGGCTTACGACTTACCATTATAATAAGTGAAGATGGCGTTATAAATAAGGGGTGGGGGCGCCAATTTTATAGTCCCACCCCAGGCGCAAAATATCCTAGCTACGCTACACCTTTGCTCTGTCAGACAAGCATTTTACTCGGAGAGCTATTTCCTTTTGATTATAATATTCCATCGCTTTTCCCACTGTAGATTATTAAAAACAGTATTTACACTGAGACCATGTCCGTAAAACCCAAAAGTGTATAGTGCTCATAACTAATGCTCCTTTTAAGATGCGCGCCTGCGTGGCATACCAGATACCTGAACGACGCCGCGCAGTATTTTAGAATTATCGAGCAGCAAATTTTTACAAGGATGATATAGAAATAATTTATTTTTTTTTGGGGGGGGGGAGGGGAGGGTTAGATTTTTAACATAATAAATGAATGCCATTTATGAAGTGCTATTTTGCACATGAGTTTATATGTATATATATATATATATATTGCACACGGACCAACTACTCTTCGAGGGAACTTTGCGTCTAAAGCACTTTGGGGGGGGGGTGTTTTGTTTTGTTTTTTCGCTTTTTGAAAGAGCCTCGTCTAGTGTAGTTCAGTTTTCTTTCGCCATTTAAAATAATCATTAACTTCGTGCCAACCTGTTAACAAGTATAAGCATTAATACATTCATGTCAGTACAGGTTCTTATAAGCACAACTGCTAAATATTTAGAAAAACGTTTGCTTGTTAAATAAAGGTTTCCCATAACGCACCCTAAAAAAAGTAAACGTGAAGAGGCCTCTTTTTGAAAGGACATCGAACCAAAGTCTCTTTTGCTCACCTTTTTCCTTGACGGCATCCTGGTTCATAAATCTTAAAATATCATTAAAAAAACTAGTTGCATTTCATTAGTATCCTTTCTAACACCTTTTGAAATTCCGACGTTTGTCAGCACTGCACCCGATAACTCGCTTTTAAGTAATTCATTAAACAAAGATGTTAAAAACATTATTTAAAATAAAAAAAAGCCAACAGAAATAAGGAAACAGTGAAGCCGGATTTTCCGCTTTCTGTCCACTCTATATTATGCAAGGACGCTAAGCGTTTTTAAATTGTTTGTACCGCTGTTAGCTCGTTGGAGAAGTCTTCTTGCTGACACGTTCGTTGTTTTGTCGTTTTGATGTCAGTTTTTTTAAACTACTTTGTTTTATGAATTTCTTTCTTATTGTTATACCTATTCTGATTGTAGTTTCCTCCTATATTTAAACAATTCTAGGCTATATCGAATCCTTTTGTTAATTAGTTAAATGCCGTTTACCGCTTAGAACGCAATAAGCACAAATCAAGATTTGATTACTTATCTTATCTTATCTGTTACAGACGCTCCTTCTATACTTACATTGGTTCTATAACAAAAGAAGTGTTATTATTGTTAAATTGACACTGACCAATTTTGTAATTATGATTTTATTCGCCCAATATGAAGGCAGTGGGATTCAGTTCTTTGAAGATCATTAGCTCGATGAGCAATTTACGATTTTTGCAACTGCCTGTCACTCTTGTACATGCTCCTGATCTTGTATGTGTGCTTGATTTTTTACGCGTGTACCTGATCATGTACACGTGTACCTGATCCTGTACACGTGTACCTGATACTGTATATGTACCTGATCCTGTATATGTACCTGATCCTGCATATGTATACCTGATCCTGTATATGTACCTGATCCTGTATATGTACCTGATCCTGTACACGTGTACCTGATACTGTACACCTGTACCTGATCTTGTATGTGTACTTGATCTTGTATGTGTAACTGATCCTGTACACATGTACCTGATCCTGTACACATGCGTCTTGTCCTCCCGTAGGTTGTGCGTGTCTGCCGGAAGCTGGGTAAACCGGAAGCTCCACCCTCCTTCTGTTTGTCTGTTAATGGCTCCATTACCGTCTTAAACTACACGTATAAGCAATTAGTCGGCGTTGCGTCGGTCAGTGACAAGGAAATACCTTGAATTTTGTGTGAGCGTCTACCTGTGAGACGCGATGGCGGGTTTGGGTAAAAGGAGGTGAGGATTGGGGGGAGTTTTGTTTTTGCAATAGTGCTAATTAAGAGAAATTTAATTCTTTGGGAGGTCGACGTGACACGGAGATCGAAAGTCAAGGTCAGGTGTGTAACAATAAACAGCCTTTTATCGACAGCAAGTAGGCGTATTTAAAATCATTCGCTTTTAATTTCTTCTCTTTATTATTTTATGAGTTCGTTCTCGAAATGAATTAGAAAAGTTTAACCGGTATATATTGAAATGCTTTAAATGAATGTTTATAATATATTGTGTAATATAAACTTAAGAACACGTGAAAAAAAAAGCTTTCGGTTCTCAACACTCTATTAGTTTGATGCTGAGATGTTTAAAAAGCAACTAATTTGTACATGTATTTGTTTTTAAATATGTTCTTCTTAAACTTCTTTCATCTGTTGTGTCTAGTCTTCTAATTCTAGGGAAAATAATCGTGCAGAAAACCTCCACTATATTCTCACGTCTTTCATTGTCAACGCCCATAATGTGTCCGGTTCAACTACTTCACACAGTCCTCATACACTGACCAACCAAAAAGGCTCTCCCCGGCAGTTGCCGTTATGCCATTTCATAAACATAGTTGTTTTTTTTTCTTTCTCCATTTGACCTCTGTCTCCAACTCGACGACACCCCCCACTACGCCTTGAAGTTACCGTTGCCCGGCAACCTCCTGCAATTCGGCAATGGTTCGTTTCCATATATGCCGCTTGAGTCATTTGGTGTGCAACAGTGCGTCCATGGGCGGAAGTGGAAATGAGTGGGGATGGGGATCGGGGGGGGGGCGGGCAGGAAGTCTCGTGCCAGTTTTCGTATTAATAACTAAAAAAAAACAAACAAAAGAAACAAAACAAAAAATAATAAATAATAAAAGCAACAATAACTGTATTTTTATTAATAGGATAGAAATTCAGAAAAAAGTCCATCTTGATTCCTTCTCAAGGTGTTGTTTCTTTTGTGTGTCTTAATACGTCCAAGACTGCGGCAGATGAATAAACAAATAATCTTCTGTAAGTTCAGACTAAAGCTAACTGCACGTCAAGGTATCATCCCGGCTTGGCAGAAACGTTACATGATAATTTTATTTATTTTTTCCTTCGGGGAAAACAGATCTTTCTAATTGCAATTGTAATCAGCATTCCTCTATCAGTTAAATAAACAAATATTAAACAGGTTTCTGTTAGTTTTCCCGAGAGTATTATTTCATATTTTAGCTCTTTGTCATGCGTACCTCCGTTTTTGTTTATTTTTGGATCATCTGAATAAAATAACCCTATACACCAGTGCTTCTCAAAGTGGTTGTCCGCGGACCGGTGCCGGTCCATGGGCCATCCGCTGCCGGTCCGCAGATGTTCTCAAAAAGAGGACAGAAAAAATGGTCAGTGCAGGGAAAATAGTGCACCGGTTCCTGGTGCAATGGAAAAAATTCCTGCCGGTCCCCCATACTAACAAGTTTGAGAAGCACTGCTATACACTATACACCAGTGCTTCTCAAACTTTTTAGTATTGCGGACCGGCAGGAATTTTTTACATTGCACCAGAGACCGGTGAACTATTTTCCCTGTACAGACGTGGTAGTGAAATGTCAATTCTTGGTAACTTCTGCGGACCGGCATCGGATGGCCCACGGACCGGCACCGGTCCGCGGACCACCACTTTGAGAAGCACTGCTATACACCACCTGTCAAAAAGATGTCATGATTTGATTCGCAGATTGGCTTACTGCAAGCTGTTCACGCCCTTCAACAAAACGATTCAGACCTGAGGCTTTTAAAATCGGTTTTTTTTTCATAACGTGCCATTTCGGGGTGAAAAAAGAAAACATGTGGGGGCCGGGGGGGGGGCGCATTTGTTCAGTTTTTGTCAGTCCCTGTCAAAGACTGTTATAAGCCTGACCAGGAGATGTTTCTCAGGTCAGTCAATATTCGACGCCTCACTAAATTAAACATTTCAAATGCCAGTATGAAATATAAATACACCACCATTGACCTTGTTGAAGACCAAAAATTAAGCTGTGTCCATGAAAATAACATTTAATTATATTTAATTGACATGTTATCCATCATATGATGAGCACTTCGTATATCCTCTTTTTTTTAAAAACCTTAAGATTCATATCATCAAAATCTCTTTCATTAGTAGTTATGGTTATTCACCTGGTTACATTCTTGAGACTGTCCTAATAAAAGAAATTACAATAATAATTTGAGAATGTATATTGAGCCGTACCCCGGCAAGCAGCTGGGCTCACAGCGCTTCACGGGAAAATAGTAACACACATGTATTTGTAAATGCATTCATTTTAAAACATTCATATCCTAATTAAACAAAACAAGATGGTGCACGTAAGCTACGTTTATCATTCAGAGAAATTTTTGATCGCTTATTTGGAAAGTTAAGTTAGAAGAGATGCGCTTTACTCCAGTCTTGAAGGCGTTTTAATGCAGTCTTGAAGGCCTTGGTTGTAGAAATACTACGAATGGGTAATGTTAGAGAGTTTCATTTTTCAGGGGATTCAAAATGAGAAAGATCTAGCTACAGAGTTGGATCACTTTTTTTTATATTTCAGAGAGAGGCTTATTGTACCGATCCCCCACAAAGCTTTTGACAAACTGAAAATACAAGTGGTCATTTTTTCGTTGAGACCGCAATTAGGTTTTGCATCATTCTACTCTTGGCCGCATCGCAATTGAAGAAATGCTGCTAAATTCTATTGTCCCTTGGGTCTACACAAATTGTTAAAATTATTGTGTATTAAGAAACGAGAATCAAATAATTTGTCACTACAAACCATTATACAACATACGTTTTAAATCATTTAATTAAAACATGTCATTGTCCTTCTCTCTCTCTCTACCCCCCCCCCTCAATCTCCCCTCTCTCTCATTTGTCACTTGTTTTGTCTTTTATTGTTTTGTCATTGAACCATTTTCATTACTGGATGCGTCGAATGACTTCTGACAATAAAGACACATAAAGTTGTTGCACAATGATTATGACTGAACGACTAAAGAGGTGGCGACTGGCTTTTTAAAGAAGTTTTTTTTTAAAAGTCAAACATATAAGAGTTTTGGTAAATATTTATTTAGTATATATTTGTCTCTATTACTACTATTATTATTATTTTACTATTGTTAAGTATCCCTGAAAGATGGTCAAAATACTGGTACCTGTTTGTGTACCTTACGTTGCCTGTCTACACAAAACTGGAAAATAAAGCAAAATATAGCCAAATGTTCCAGGATTTATTTTCTAAACTTTCTCCACGGGCTCGAAAGCTTATTGTTTGTGTCGTGGTAATGTCAGAGGGTAGACGAAGCTGACAAGAGCTGAAAAATGACTTGGGGTGGGGGGGGGGAATGAAATATGCAAACATTACATTTAAGGCACATAACAGCCAAGAATTATCCGCACATGCATAAGTCTCCAAGTATCTTTAAAAAGGTATCTATACTTGTATACCAGCGTGTTGCATGCCATACGTTTAATCAAGAAAATTCAAGTACCTTCGGCGTACCCTGGTTAAATGACTTCGCGGACCGGATCGGGCCCGCGGGCCGCAGTTTCGTCGCACCAGTGTATAATAACCCGTCCAAGAACTTCTGAACTACAGGCTCCCCACACACACGCGCGCACACACGCCTCGCGCCTGGTTGTTCGTCCTACCGAGTTTACCCCGGCGCTCAATGTTCGATCGGTCAGTAGGCCGAGTGGTCTGAAGAAACTGGTACAGACAGTCACCCACGAAGCCCTGGTTCGCCATCGACTCGGGCAGAGTGGGTCACTCCGGTGGGCATCGCGACCCATCTGTTTGGGTGCAACCTTCACGCTATCGTCACCACATTGTGAGTTTGTATGTGTGTTGTTGTTGGTCGCGACCCATCTGTGAGTTTATATGTGTTGTTGTTGGTTGCGACCCATCTGTTTGGATGCAACCGTCCAGTCTCATCACCACAATGTGAGTTTGTATGTGTGTTGTTGTAGTTGAGTAGCCAACAAACCCGAGTAGGTGGGCACAGCAAGTTTCACCTCTCGGCCCACTGGCAGGATTCTGTCGTTATAATTACACATTAGTCCTTCATTAAAGAACTGCCAATAACTATTACGTTTTGATGATTAAGGGGGAATGGGGCATCCAATAAATATCGTTACATCAGCTGTGTTCCACACTTTTATTTAGGATGACACATCATCTTCACACGGTGTCACAAAATCATGTCCCCCCCCCACCACACACACACACACACACACACACACATACACTCACACAATCTTATTACAGCAAACAAGGCAATTGAAATCTCAGTGTTTAAAATTAAGACATCGGTACCAAATCTGTTGAAATAATGTTGTTGTTTTTTTACATTTTTTTAAAAACACATTTTTATTTTAAACTTCAACACACAAAAATTACTTGCTGTTTTACTAATTACAAACTTATATGGAATAACTTTTTATAAAAAGAAATGGATGAATTTTTAATCTGAAATACATAGCATTAGACTCTCGCATGACTGAACCATTTCTCACTAACCCCAGGAGTGCTCAGACTACATGCTCTATTCAAAGTTAACTTAATACAAATTGTATTCTTTATAGAATTCATTATTTGCACTTAATCAAAGTTAAGTTAATACAAATTGTATTCTTTAACGAATTCTCTGCTTGCACTTGAACGACTACCTTCAAGATTAAAACATCATCACATTCCTCATTAAACCAATGCAAGCACGTGTTGTTTTCTTTTTAGATCTGTATTTATAAAATAGAGTGATGAAATTTCAATCGAAAGGTAATCTGTTCAAGTGCAAGGGAAGTTACACTATTTGAAAAAAAAATTGTTTGTTTATCAAATTGTTTTCGGTCACATGTATTGCCATCAACGATGTGTGTGCTTGTGCCATCAACGATGTGTGTGCGTTTGCCATCAACGATTTGTGGGCGTGTGCCATCAACGATTTGTGGGCGTGTGCCATCAACGATGTGTGCGCGTGTGCCATCAACGATGTGTGCGCGTGTGCCATCAACGATGTGTGCGCGTGTGCCATCAACGATTTGTTGGCGTGTGCCATCAACGATGTGTGTGCGCGTGTGCCATCAACGATGTGTGTGCGCGTGTGCCATCAACGATGTGTGTGCGCGTGTGCCATCAACGATGTGTGTGCGAGTGCCATCAACGATGTGTGCGCGTGTGCCATCAACGATGTGTGCGCGTGTGCCATCAACGATGTGTTTGCGTGTGCCCTCAACGATGTGTGCGCCCCCAACGATGTGTGCGCGTGTGCCATCAAAGATGTGTGTGCGTGTGCCATCGATGTATGCGCGTGTACCCTCAACGATGTGTGTTCGCGTGTGCCATCAACGAGGTGTGCGCGTGTGCCATCAACGATGTGTTTGCGTGTGCCCTCAACGATGTGTGTGCGTGTGCCCTCAACGATGTGTGTGCGTGTGCCATCAACGATGTGTGTGCGTGTGCCCTCAACGATGTGTGTGCGCGTGTGCCCTCAACGATGTGTGTGCGAGTGCCATCAACGATGTGTGTGCGTGTGCCCTCAACGATGTGTGTGCGTGTGCCCTCAACGATGTGTGTGCGTGTGCCCTCAACGATGTGTGTGCGAGTGCCATCAACGATGTGTGCGCATGTGCCCTCAACGATGTGTGTGCGTGTGCCCTCAACGATGTGTGTGCGTGTGCCATCAACGATGTGTGTGCGAGTGTCAAGTTTCAGTTCACCAGCTAAGCAGAATGTGGCTTAAATTTGGTTTTCAAGATTCCCAACACACACACACAAACGCATGCACACTCACGCACGTGCACACACACACACATTCTTGGGGGTTTAATTTAGCTTAAATTATTCCAGGCACACACACATAAAACCCACTCATAAACACACACCAACTATCACACACACATACAAACAGGGTTGATGTGTCTAGCTAACTTGAATATGGTTTCAATTTAGCTTTTATGATTCCCAACACACAACTACACACGTGCGCGCGCACACACACACACACACGCACGCGCGCCCGTTTGCGTGCACACACACACAGCCTCTTGGGTTAATTCTTATTTTTATGCATAAAAAATTAAGATTTTTATAACATAACATGTAATTTAAATACCATTATGAAAGTGAGCTGCTCATATTTACCGTGAGGCATACCCAGAAGTTTGACTGGATGAGACTAAGGCACCAAACACTTTGAACAGAGCATTCATACAGTCAGCTAGTGATTGAGGAGTTGATATGTTAAAGATTTTAAAGAAATAATTGAAGAGAAGGACAAACGTATACTAATTAGATGATGATAGTGAAAAGCAACTTTGGAAACACTTTTTTTTGTTTTAGTTTTTAATTGTACGTATAGATATTGTTATTAAGTCAGTATTTTGAAGAAGAAAAAAACATGTCTCGATTTATATCAAAGAAAGATGATATGGAATCATGTTACTACAACTACAAGGCTTTATTGTAACTACTACAAATCGTTTCTTTTGCAACCGTAAAACATTTATAAAAAAAAATAATTAATTGCCTCCCCCCCACACTTCCTTTACTTTATTTTCTCCGTGTGAGACCAAGATATATACTGCCTGATCCTAAGGAGGAGGGACCTTATGCCATGTTTTGAGAATCGCTGAGATAGTTAAGCGTAAATAAATATATATTGCAGTGAATTTCTTTTTAAGCTAGTGTTTGAAGTAATAACAACTAGATATGACCAGCGGCGTAGCATACGCCACAGACTTGCTCATATATAGTGCAAAGAAAGGGGGGAAAGAACGGACACAAACTACAGCACGAAGAAATTAGAACAACGTGAGTGAACATCGGGGTGAGGGGGCACCGACGCACTACGGTTAGCTACCTGCCCCCCACCCTGCACCACCCTAGCTTGCCAACCATAACCTGCGATTGGCCGACCCTAGCGAGGGTCATTCGTCATGCTTATTTGCACTGGTCTTGTGCTTGTTCTGGTGGATTATATATATATAGATAGATTATTAGACTGACAGTACTTTTTTAAAAAAATCATCACAGCCCGCTAAAATGCGACGTCGCAAAACCTGTCGTGGAAGAAACTGTCTTTTAAGGCCCGGTCGGAAATCTCAATGTTTCCTTAAGTCTCAGACACATCTACCAGTTGAGGTCAACCGCTTCGTGTGTTGAACTTCTCCCACCACATGCACTTAATCGAGTAAATTTTAAATGTAAACATCTCCCCGTGATCAGAGGCGCGCGCTAGCCTGTCATTGACACGTGCACAGCAAGGGAGAAAATCAAATTATTACAGTAGGGGAACTCACTCAAAACGGGAACTCTTGTTTGAAATCAACTTAGCCTCAGGTCGGGGTTAAAAAGGGTGGGGGGGGGGAGTTTATCTGAGGGAAAGGGTAGGGTGAGGCTCGAAGTTTTATGATTTAACCAAATATTTACTGGGCTAAACGCCCCCCCCCCAATGATCAAAGCGAGTGTAGGCAAGATGGCCCCCATTTCATGGAGCCCGATGGGTCGTAAGGAGATAGGAGTTGTAGCTGTTTAGGTCTAAGCCAACGGTGGCCAAACCGCGGCTCGCGAGCCTAATGCGGCTCATCTGTGTTCACATTGCAGCTCGCGTACAATTTACGAAAGACATGTTACAAGGATTACTGGAAGATTTCAAAGCCAGGTTTAATGACCCATAGTGCTTTAATGCGGCTCTCAACAATTTTTCTATAATTGAAAATGACTCTCAGTTACTACAGGTCTGAAGTTACACTGTTCTCCTGAAATACTTGAAGAGATAATTACTTTTGAAAAAAAAAGAAGAGTCATTTTCTTTTAAACAAACGTATACATTTTACCCCATAAAAGGAAATAACTTCTTTATATTAAAAAGGCATGCTAATCAATTTGTTGATAATTCTGGTTTATACATCTATATATATATATATATTTACTTGTTTGCTCGATGTTTCTGTGGTCTCCAAAGAGGATACATCACTGGTCGCAGGGGCTATTCAGGGAGGTTTCAGCAGAAACTGGAGGTTGTAAAGGGAGGGGGGAGAGAGGGGGTGCATGACGCGAATGTGTCAAGTGTTTTAGTTTAGCCACTTTTTTCTTGTTGAAAACTTGTTTCTTGTGCATGATTTACTTTGGCAGGAACGAACACTTCCTTTATACTCTAGCAGCAAGAAAAATAACGTCGATAGTTTCAATAATATAGAATGAATTTTTTTTTAAAATGTGTCTTTGTTATTGTAAGGTTTTTGAATGAAACAAAAAGTTTGAAGAAAGTGTATTTTCTATCACTCGATCCCGGATCACTGCCATGAAATCTTTGACCATACATCACTTTCAGATATTTGGTTTCTTTGCTGGAACAATATTCTGCTTATTAAGTTGCTTCCCTTGATGCACCTATTTGATATTTGACCTTCAGATTACTCACTACTTTAACTTTACTACGTGGCTTGTTACGGGTAACTCTAAGCTCGGTTTCAAAAATTGACAAAATAAATTTAGTTTGATAGACCTCGCTATAAATACTGTGATCTATCGGGGCATGAAGCATACTTGAAAATTTCATACCAACGACACGGCGACGCTATCTGCCAGCTAGACCATCTCTTATCTATTACAGGTTCTTCTTATACACACAGAAGATTATTGCGTCCGATGCTAATGTATGGTTTATGTCTAGTCATGCATTTAAAAAAATGTTAATAGAATGTTGGTTTTGCTGGTTTCAAGCGGACTTTAAAATAATCATTTAAAACAGTCACAATGACGCATGCTTTTCTCCACAACCCAAAGCAATGTGTGTCTTCAAACATCCGATAGAGTGTCAAATAGACCCATGTCCAATATGTCAACCGTTTGAACAAACGGAACCACGACCAATATGTTTTTGTCCATTCATGTCAACAGTTTGAACAAACGGAACCACGACCAATATGTTTTTGTCCATTCATGTCAACCGTTTGAACAAACGGAACAACGACCAATATGTTTTTGTCAATTCATGTCAACAGTTTGAACAAACGGAACCACGACCAATATGTTTTTGTCCATTCATGGTAACCGTTTGAACAAACGGAACCATGACCAATATTTTTTGTCCATTTATGTTAACCGTTTGAACAAACGGAACCACGACCAATATGTTTTTGTCCATTCATGTCAACCGTTTGAACAAACGGACCCATCCCATGACCATAATGTTACCCGTTTGTGCTCTTCTATGTCCGCAGATGGAGTTGATCATTGACCGCATGCAGGATGAGAGCACGGGAGTTCCGGTCAGAACAGTAAAAAGTTTCATGTCCAAGGTCCCAAGTGTTTTCACAGGTTGGTGACTGACATAATTTATACAATACATTAGCTATTACCAGTTGTTTACAACACTTAGTTTGTTTTCAATATAGAGCCAATGTTTAATAGAGTTATATACACGTCTTGTGTTCAGTGCTGAACCAACAATGTCAGCTTTTATTTAATACATTTTAGGGCTCATTTAGTTAGTTAGAATTGTTATTATTTACTATAATCTAGTTAAAGTTATTCTTATCGAATAAAAACCCGGGGTATGTATTAACAATTCCCGTCTTATAGCAAACTGTCGTGAATATGGGGAGGAGTATTCAGAATTAGTGCATGTGAAGGAGCAAACATTATTAGTTTATTTATTTCGGGCCGTTCCAAAAATAGTCACATTGTAATATCGCCTTTCCAAAAAAGGGTCAAATAATTTATATCGCAGTTCCAAAATGGGTCACATTTTTATCGCAGTTTTAAAATGGGTCACATTTTTCTTATCGCAATTCCAAACTGGGTCACATTTTATTACCGCAGTTCCAAAATGGGTCACATTTTAATATTAGAGTTCCGAAATAGGTCACTTTAAACTCCTGTTCCCATTGACATCGCAAAAAATAACTACTTACCACCAGATGTTTCCACGAATTTGTATAATTCATCAAAATGACTTAGTGACGTGATGGTGATGCTAGTCCAGCATGCTTACCGCGCTCTGATTGTTTAGCACTAACTGACCATGCTAGTTCAGCATGCTTACCACGCCTTGATTGTACAGCACTAACTGTCCATGCTAGTCCAGCATGCTTACCGCGCTCTGATTGTACAGCACTAACTGTCCATGCTAGTCCAGCATGCTTAACGCGCTCTGATTGTACAGCACTAACTGATCAGGCTAGTCCACCATGCTTACCGCGCCTTGATTGTACAGCACTAAATGTCCATGCTAGTCCAGCATGCTTACCGCGCTCTGATTGTACAGCACTAACTGTCCATGCTAGTCCAGCATGCTTAACGCGCTCTGATTGTACAGCACTAACTGATCAGGCTAGTCCACCATGCTTACCGCGCCTTGATTGTACAGCACTAACTGTCCATGCTAGTCCAGCATGCTTACCGCGCTCTGATTGTACAGCACTAACTGTCCATGCTAGTCCAGCATGCTTAACGCGCTCTGATTGTACAGCACTAACTGATCAGGCTAGTCCACCATGCTTACCGCGCCTTGATTGTACAACACTAACTGATCAGGCTAGCCCACCATGCTTACCGCGCCTTGATTGTACAGCACTAACTGTCCATGCTTCTGATTGCATAGCATGAATTGCCCATGCTATTGGTTTGACAAACAGACTTAAAAGTTTGACAAGGAGACTTATTTGTTTGACAAAGAGACTTAAAAGTTTGACAAGGAGACTTATTGGTTTAACAAGGAGACTTATTGGTTTAACAAGGAGACTTATTGGTTTGACAAAGAGATTCAAAAGTATGACAATGAGGCGTATAGATTTGACAAAGACATCGCAAGCGATTCTCATTCCCCTATTCCATGATTATACTTTGGAAATGTTTGAAAGGTTCGCGTCAAATGATTTTATTATTCTTTCCTATAAGCGTGATGTTTACGTTTAAAAAAAAAGAAGAAATTTCCCATTATTTCTAGAAGCTAATGAATGCGGTATTTCATTTAACCAAAGTATCGCATTCTGGAGGTTATCAATAATTTTTTTACGTATGGGAATAAGTATTGGAAGAGCCCCGGTCGTTGTGCGATAGATAGCGTCTCAAATAGTGCAGATATCGCGGAGAAATGCTTGCGGCGAGGTTAGGCAATCTTGGTCCCACGCCAAGAATGACAAATATCGCATCTCTAATCACATCAAAGCTGTGGCGTTGCTGGGGCTAGAGTCTAACCCCCCCCCCATTCCACGTCAAGAAACTCGCCATGGGCCTAAAATACCGCCCCTCGATATAAGCACAAAAGTGCCGCTTTTGGCGTTCAGCCCTGTATGTACCCCCCCCCCTTTTTTTTTCCCTTCCCACGCAATGGAATTTAAATGTAATGCAAGACACATGTGATTGTTTAAATTTTAAAATGTTTTCTTATTTTTAATTGTTTTTACTGAAAACTGTTAAGTCATCGGATCTCGACTTTTTCAAAAAAAAATGTTTATAAATTGCTGTCACTTCCTTTTAATTTGGCTAACTTAGCTCACTGCGATCCAGGAAGTCATGCCACAGAAAAGTGAAACAAATCTAAGGGACCTAACTCCTGAAGGCATGTGAAGTACCGGGCTAAACAGTTGCATGGGATAAAACAAAGGTTCTTAACCTTTTGCGTCTTGGTGTCTCTTCTTGGTATCAAAACATTTCTTGCTTCCCACATGATGAAAAAAAATGCTAATGCGCGTGGTAAAACAGCTGATTTTCTGGTGTTTCCAGCATATTCTGATATTGTCTCCCACACAGCTGACATCTCTCGCCCTCCTCCAACCCCAACATTTCCAGCATATTCTGATATTGTCTCCCACACAGCTGACATCTCTCGCCCTCCCCCAACCCCAACATTTCCAGCATCTTCTGATTTTGTCTCCCGCACAGCTGACATCTCTCGCCCTCCCCCAACCCCAATTGACATTTCCAGCCTCTTCTGATATTGTCTCCCACACAGCTGACATCTCTCGCCCTCCTCCAACCCCAACATTTCCAGCATCTTCTGATATTGTCTGCCACACAGCTGACATTTCTCGCCCTCCCCCAACCCCAACATTTCCAGCATCTTCTGATATTGTCTCCCACACAGCTGACATCTCTCTCCCTCCCCCAACCCCAATTGACATTTCCAGCATCTTCTGATATTGTCTCCCACACAGCTGACATCTCTCGCCCTCCCCCAACCCCAATTGACATTTCCAGCATCTTCTGATATTGTCTCTCGCACAGCTGACATCTCTCGCCCTCCCCCAACCCCAACATTTCCAGCATCTTCTGATATTGTCTCCCACACAGCTGACATCTCTCGCCCTCCCCCAACCCCAATTGACATTTCCAGCATCTTCTGATATTGTCTCCCAAGCAGCTGACATCTCTCGCCCTCCCCCAACCCCAACATTTCCAGCATCTTCTGATATTGTCTCCCACACAGCTGACATCTCTCGCCCTCCCCCAACCCCAACATTTCCAGCATATTCTGATATTGTCTCCCACACAGCTGACATCTCTCGCCCTCCCCCAACCCCAACATTTCCAGCATCTTCTGTTATTGTCTCCCACACAGCTGACATCTCTCGCCCTCCCCAGACCCAAATATTTCCAGTAGATAAGATAAAGTTCAGTAAAGGATGTTATACGAAATACTGATTAAATAGAAGGCGAAGGACAGTTTAATGAATGAATGGGGTTGGTTGGGGGGTATAAATGATGGATTGATTGGGAAGTATGTTCCTCCATACTGACTACGGAATAAAATACAATAATTGAATTTATCATTTTATTTATACAAATAAATTTACATCGATATACTCTTGGGGTATGGTCTGTAAACTGGTGGAAAGAAATGACGCGCGGGAAAGAAACATGAGGGGGGTCAGGAGGATTCAGCTTACCTTTAAAACTGTCTTGGTTTCAAATGAATGAGAACCACTGGCGTGTAGAGTAAGTTCTTATCACAACTCTCAAGCTCACGATTGAAGGTAAGTTTAGTTTGATATGATAGGCGCCGCTGACTTGAAAACGAAAGGAAGAAATAAAAAATGTAAAATAAACCAGCAGCCCCGGGAAAAATCAGAATATGATTTGATCAGATAATTTGTACACATGGGAGTGTATGGATTAAATGAGAACGTGATACGGCTGGGACACGGTTGGGCTGTATTCCTGCCAATGTTGCCTTTAAGCTGCGCGGCTGCGACAGACGCGGCGCAGAAATTTAGAATTACCGCGGAGCAAAATTTGATATGGATAATTTTACATCTGTTTTTGGGGTGTAAAATTTTGCACACAAAATAGATGCTGTGCAACTCTGCACATGTGGTTGTTATTTTGCTCACGGACCAGCGAACCTTAGAAGGAACATTGGTTCCTTCAACTCATAGTAGCCCAAATTAATACTTAGACCTAGAGGCAAAATCAATTTCAAGTAATAAAGCAACTGGTGTGTGGGAAGCAATGCTGGCAGAAGCATTGGTTCCAGGAAAATACAATGTCATTCATGTTTGAACAGCTCACCCATGGTCAACGTTTGACTCCTACGATCAGGCCGCAAGTAAATCAGCTAATACCTTAAACAAATATAAATAAAGCTGCAGCCTGTGTTTGGTCCTTATTATTCACCATTGATCAAACAAAAAAACAAAAAAAAGAACAAAAAAAAAGGTTAAAAATATTGAAAATCTGCACTTTTGGGAAGAGTGAACCGTCTTGTCGTCATCAGTTCAGTGGTCCTACATCTTAACACAGGAAAATTATTGCGCCATTAGAACTTTTAATGCAACGCTGTTAAAAATAGTCCACCAATGACATTTATCCAATAAAGAGCGCACCAAGGAGATATTTTGAGGGACACATGCAGCGTATTCAAGTGTTAATGTATACTATTATAAATATACATGTGTATGTATGCATGTGTGTATAAAGGGGCCATATAAGATGACATGATCAATGCATAATATTAAGATCTGTGCTTTTGAAAAAGCGCAAAAAATGTTTTTCATTCTCACTGTTTTTCCTCTCTATAATTTGTGGATTCGATCGTGCAAATATTTCAATTGAAAAGTAATTCATTAATTGAAATTTGCTGATCAGTAAAAATGATAAATGACTAACAATTCGTTATTATTTAAAAATAACGATACAACCATTGGGAGTTAAAATGTAATTAGTGGACAGTAATATTAGTAAACTCACCAATGCAAGATTACAGGAAAAAAATTGAAAAAGGCGATCGTGAGTTTATTTTGATATATTGTTAGGCCTTGTTTTGATTATTTTAAAAAAACTGCTTTTGTTGTTACTTTTAAATTGGGGCTCCGCTGTAACGAAGGACGCTAGGACAAAAAGCTTTTGGTGGAGAAATAACTTGGCTTGATAATTCATCACGAGGAGTGGATGCGTCGTCGTATTACTTGGTCAGAACCGCGACGTTTCATCATTCTTTGTCTGTTTGTGTTTCAGGCCAAGATCTGGTCAGTTGGATGATGCGGAACCTGGACGTGGAGGATCAAGGTGAGTCAGGCTGTTGACAGTGCAGGGGCGTCGGCGGGCGGCTGGAAGGGTGGGACATTGAAAAAAAGTGTGTGCGTGTGTGTGTGGATAAAGGGTTTAAAAAATTAAAATAGTCGCATCAATAGATCGTGTAATATTAAGTCATAGCATGCACGGAGAACATGACAAAAACCGGAGAACATGACAAAAACTGGAGAACATGACAAAAACCGGAGAACATGACAAAAACCGGAGAACATGACAAAAACCGGAGAACATGACAAAAACCGGAGAACATGACAAAAACCGGAGAACATGACAAAAACCGGAGAACATGACAAAAACCGGAGAACATGACAAAAACCGGAGAACATGACAAAAACCGGAGAACATGACAAAAACCGGAGAACATGACAAAAACCGGAGAACATGACAAAAACCGGAGAACATGACAAAAACCGGAGAACATGACAAAAACCGGAGAACATGACAAAAACCGGGTGGCAGATCGGATAAGGTTAAGTTTAGGTGAATTTGGCGCATTGCGTTTCAAAAAAAAACCTGTTTAATAAACAAAAGTACTCAGTAAAAGTGTCGCACTTAAAACACCAAGTAGAAGTTAGAATCACCATGTTAGTTGGTATACGGTATTTATGATCCAGACATCCCTCAATGCCTACGTCAGTTTGGTCACACCCACCCTGTCGTTCCCAGAACTGCCTACTGTACTAGTGGTTCCCAACTAGTTTTGAGCCACGGAGCCCTGACAAGTATCAAGGTTTTTTGTGGGGGGAGGGGGGAGCCCCAAAAACTCGATTCTTGGAGGCTTTATTTATCATTGATTCTACCGCGCGCGGAGAGGATGAAAATAATACCATGACATGAAACAATATTGCAACGTCTAATTTTAATGAGACACGTGGTCTCGTTCGTTGCAATATTTTTAAATTTATGTTAGAATTGATAATTATAATTGCAGGTGAGTGTCTGGTTCTGTATTAATTGGGCTTCTGTTATTTGTTCCGATAGGTGTATTGGCGGGGCGGGACGCCTCGCTTCCAGATACAGCAAGCTGAGAGAGAGAAAAAAGTACCGATATATTAATGTTGCTACCACAAGCACTATTTTGATTGATTCGGTAAATCGAGCTGAAGTATCGACCATCTTAGATTTAGAAATGCAATTTTTTTTAGTTTCCTGTGAGTAGACTTTATAACTTTGAGGAGTCGATGACGTACTCCGCTGAGCTTAAATAGAGTAGAGAATTTAGCTTAAACAAAAAAAAACTTAAAAATAAAACCTCACAATATGTACTGCTTGACCACACAGTGTGTACTAATTGACAACGTTATGTGTACTGATTGAAGGTCATCAAACACTTCTCCTGAGTTGTCATATAATAAATATCATGCCAAATCTTTTAATACTTCAAGGTGCGCCTAACACGTGTCTAGGGAGTCTTGAAATTATCCCCCAAAAATGGTGTTACTGTATTGCAAGGAGTACTTCAAAAAATGGTGTCTTTTATACTGCACAGAGTACGTAAGAAAATCTGTACTTCAAGGAGTAATTCAGAAATGGTGTTACTAACACCGCAAGAAGTCCATCAAACATGTCAGCGCCGAACTTTTCGCCAGACATCCATCTTGTACTCCAGTACAGCACAAGTCACTAACAGATGGCGACCTCCAATATCTCGAAACATTACTGTATAGCCTGAATCTATACTAACGGTGGCCAAACTGCGGCTCGCGAGCCGCATGTGGCTCTTCTGTGTTTACATTGCGGGCTCGCGAACTATTTGTGAAATGAAAACTTTTCATTTGAAATTTTTAATATATAAAAAAATATTGAAAGTTTTAAAACAATCTTGACCGACACAAAAAGTTGAAAATAATGTGGACTTCATTTAAATTTTAAAAGTTCGAAGGAGTGATTGGTTTCTGATTGATAACAGGAGTGATTGGTTTCTGATTGATAACAGGAGTGATTGGTTTCTGATTGATAACAGGAGTGATTGGTTTCTGATTGATAACAGGAGTGATTGGTTTCTGATTGATAACAGGAGTGATTGGTTTCTGATTGATAACAGGAGTGATTGGTTTCTGATTGATAACAGGAGTGATTGGTTTCTGATTGATAACAGGAGTGATTGGTTTCTGATTGATAACAGGAGTGATTGGTTTCTGATTGATAACAGGAGTGATTGGTTTCTGATTGATAACAGGAGTGATTGGTTTCTGATTGATAACAGGAGTGATTGGTTTCTGATTGATAACAGGAGTGATTGGTTTCTGATTGATAACAGGAGTGATTGGTTTCTGATTGATAACAGGAGTGATTGGTTTCTGATTGATAACAGGAGTGATTGGTTTCTGATTGATAACAGGAGTGATTGGTTTCTGATTGATAACAGGAAATGAAAATATAAAGAGAAAAATATAATTTTTCAACCAGAATGGGCAGAGGACCTGGTATATATCAATAGAGACGGAAGGCCAATTTGCCTCATATGCTAAACACCGCTAGTAAATTACAAAGTTAGCAATATTAAATTATCAAGATTCAATATGAAAAAGTTATGAAGAAGTTGCATCGCCATATCAACTGCAATCTGCATTAAGAAGAAAAAGCAAGCTTGCTGAGTTAAAGTCGGGAATGTGTCAGCAGCAGACACTACTTTCTGGTTTGAGCAAAGAAAAGTTCACTTCAACTGAAGCAAGTTATTCCATCACTTGGAACATTTATCCTGCTTAACGATCTTATTATGATGGGGACTTACGACCTTATTCTGATGGGGACTTACGACCTTGTTCTGATGGGGACTTTAAAATGAATAAAATTGAGGATTAATAATAATAAATCAATATTAGATTCAAATAACTCCAGACTTCGGCAACTGATAACACATAGTCAAATAGTACTTCAATGTGGCTCTCAACACATGTTTTATTTGTAAAATGGCTCTCATTTACTACAGGTCTGGCCGCCCCTGGTATAGAGCATGCTCTACACACTGTGGAGATGTCTTAAATAGTTGTTAGTATGGCATCATTTCGACACATTAGCACACATTATTCTGGTATCATTGGTCAACGAAGAACGAAATGTCTGCTGCTACATTTCATTATAACGTTACCGTCCTTTTTTTTTGCTACATTAGTAATTAGTACCATTGATTTTTGGGGAGAAACTTTCCAGATGCTTTTGGGTCCGAGAATGCTCTAGAAACTTTTAGAATTTTTAGTTCCAAAAAATTGCTCGGGCTTAGCGTAAGTTTACTTTGAAAGTTATTCCAAGTTTTTATTTTGATTGTGGTTTTTTTCTTCTTTTTTTTCTTAAAATTGATTAATTTTTAAAGTAATTTATTTCGTTGGTCAGCCAAGTACTCCCTGAAATTGGCACAAGGAGATGTAAGAGCTCTGTTTTGGAACCTCTGCACTAAATCATATGCTGTGAACTTTAAAAATTTTTAAAAAACGTAAAAAACCAAGTTTTTGACTATAAATCCTTTATGTACGAGACGTAACTAAAAGAATGTTCATTATAATACGCAGCGCAAGACCATCCAGCAATACAAAATTGTAGTTGTGTCATAAAACATGTTTAATATAATGCGCATCGATCAGGAATATGTTTATAAAAAGTGTTGTCGGTAAAATACGCACCTTATTGCACGACAGAAGGGTCGTTCAATATAATACGCACCGCGACACTCTATCTAAAAAAATAATATGATATATAGAGAAAAAAAGAGATAAATAAAATAATCTATAAAATCAATAATTCAATTACGGTACATGCGATCGATCTGAAATTTTGATACATAGTTTTTATCGTCGCCACCAAACTGCCTGCTAAATTTCTCAGCTCAATAGCTTACGAGGAAGTGGGTTAAAATCGATCCAAAGTTTTGGCGACAAGAAATCAAGCAAGCAATCAAGCAACCAGACACCACGAGTTAATATAAAGGATTTAAAAGTTGTATCTCCTCTTTCCAAATATTTATTTAAAACCAAAGAAAATATTTCTCCCTCTAATTATGAAAGTCATTTTAAAAAAATGATAATCCTTCCAATCCACCATTAATGTCATCTATGATTGCCACCAATATTTGAATGATTGCCACACAATTATTCCACCTCTCAAATTTATGTATTCCCCAGTTGAAGCGCTCCACCTCGCACACCTCATGTCCTCACACGGCTACTTCTTCCCCATTGATGACCACGTGCTGACCGTCAAAAACGACAACACCTACTATCGCTTCCAGGTAACTTGATGTTGTCAACACGGCACAAAGCCTAGACCGACGGAACAACGCTTAGACAGACAGGCGGCAAAACGTTTATACAAACAGACGGCCTTATGCTTATACAGACGGCACAACGCTCAGACACACAGACGTCACAGTGCTTAACTAGACGGCACAACGTACAGACAGACGGCACAACGCTTAGACAGACAGACGGAATAACGCTTAGATAGACAGGCAGCATAACTCTTAGACAGACAGACGGCACAACGCTTAAACAGACAGACGGCATAACGCATAGACAAACGGCATAACGCATAGACAGACGGCGTAGCCCTTAGACAGACGGCACAATCCTTAGACAGACGGAACAACGCTTAGACAGACAGACGGCATAAACCTTAGACCGACAGATGGCACACCCCATAGACAGACGGCACAACCCTTAAACAGACGGCGCTATTTTAAAAAAAATAATATTTCTTTCCCTCTCATACAACCACTCATTTATTTTGCCTACACAGAAATCTTTGTCCTCAATTGTCGTGCTGGTTCAACATAGCTTTTACTTCTGATGGAATTTCTCTTACGAATAATCAATACCATAAGAATATTTAATTTTGCAAATTCTGTAAACCATTCCCCTTCAGCGCCATCCCCCGGCACAATCTTACACACCTATCGTGTCACTCTTGCTTAACAACAACTCTTTTAATTCGTTCGTTCTGCTCTCGGTTCCATCACCTTCTCCCCCCCCACCACAGACCCCAACCAGACTACTCTCCAGATCAATCGTGGCCAACCAACTCCTCTGCATGTCTTGTCTCCCTTTATGACTCCGCTTGCACTGTGGTAGGACGGGTCGAGACACGACGGACAAGTGCACTACCAATACAGTGCACTCCCAAAACAGTGCACTCCCAATACAGCGCACTCCCAATACAGCGCACTCCCATAAAGCGCACTTTCAAAACAGTGCACTCCTAATACAGTGCACTCCCAATACAGTGCACCCACAATACAGCGCACCCCCAATACAGCGCACTACCACCCAATACAGCGCACTCCCATAAAGCACACTCCCAACTCCCAATACAGCGCACTCCCATAAAGCCCACTTTCAAAACAGTGCACTCCTAAGTCCTAATACAGTGCACTCCCAATACAGTGCACTCCCAATACAGCGCACTCCCATAAAGCGCACCCCCAATACAGCGCACTACCAATACAGCGCACTACCAATACAGCGCACTACCAATACAGCGCACCCCCAATACAGCGCACCCCCAATACAGCGAACCCACAATACAGCGCACCCCCAATACAGCGCACTCCCAATACAGTGCACTCCCAATACAGCGCACTCCAATAAAGCGCACCCCCATACAGCGCACCACAATACAGTGCACTCCCATAAAGCGCACCCTCAATACAGCGCACCCCCAATACAGCGCACCCCCAATACAGCGCACTCCCAATACAGAGCACCCCCAATACAGTGCACTCCCAATACAGCGCATTCCCATATAGCGCACCCCCAATACAGCACACCCCCAATACAGCGCACCCCAATACAGCGCACTCCCTATACAGCGCACTCCCTATACAGCGCACCCCCAATACAGCGCACCCCCAATACAGCACACCCCCAATACAGCGCACCCCCAATACAGCGCACCCCCAATACAGCGCACCCCAAATACAGCGCACTCCCTATACAGCGCACCCCCAATACAGCGCACCCCCAATACAGCGCACCCCCGATACAGCGCACCCCCGATACAGTGCACCCAATTACAGTTTGAATACAGTGAGTAGCTGGGCATGTAAAGACGGTAAATGGCCTTGCCCCCATGTCATTGAATAACATTATGGAACAGGAAACACTTAAGAGAAGGAGACAAAAAACGTTATGATCGTTGAAACTGAAAGAAGAGAACAATTATCATTGCAAATTGAGTCTCAATATTAACTGAACTTAGTATTGTATAGAGGCAGTTTTCACTTGCGTAGTCATGAAAGAAATGTGGTTGATTTCCAGGACGCAAACCTTTTTTTAAAGTAGTTTTTTTTTACATTAGTTTTTTTTTAAATAGTTTTTTTTCCTTCAAAATTCACAATTATTATTTTTGAAAAATAAAGTTCACTCTAAATACATAACCTGATATGTGCTGGGGCCTGATATGTGCTGGGGCTCTACTCGCATTTCACCCCGAACCCATCCCACCTCCTTTATCTGCAATGTTTTCAACCAATGCTGTTCTAGCAGCTACCTCAGAAAATCTATTGGGTTGAGCGGGTGCATTTATTATTATCTTTTGCGGAAAGTTTTAGTACTTTAAAAAAATTAATGTTATCCCTTACCTTAAATCAGTCAGTAGTGTTTAAATCTTGCCATTGTTAAATACCTCATTCTTTTAAAGGTCGGTGTGACATCAAAGTCAGTTAGTTCAATCCTTAGGTCGGTGTGACATCAAAGTCAGTTAGTTCAATCCTTAGGTCGGTGCGGCATCAACTTTCTTTGACCCAGTCTAATTCTATTTCAATTATAACTGGTTTATTTTTTTATTTGAGAAAAGAAACAAACTATTCTTCTTTTTTTTTATTTAAATGAATGCATTAAAACTCATGCGGATAAATTAATCAAACTGGACGCTTTCCAAAGCCTGACCTGGCCACATCTGCTTAACCAATTTGCTCAGAGACGCATCTTTCCATACTCGCACTTTGATAATGTCCAGAAACGTATGCTAAGTGTCGAGTGGTGCAGCCAAGTGTCGAATGAAAATTGTTAACTGGGTCATACCTGGCTGTTTGCTGACCTCTATATCAACGGCTGCAGGTGCCTCGTACAGACAGATTAATCCAGGAAGCCCATCTTCCGCTGCTGGGCTTGTTGGTAGACTTGTTGGTCGGTCATTTTATTGGACAAAAAATTATTTTAAAAAAGAGAAAACAATGCCTTACCACATGAATTAAAGTAAATATAAATAAAAAATTTTTTTAAAAGACGGAATGACGCGTAATATAATTTTATATATTTTTATGGAGGCGCGTTCGTAGCCACGAAACAGCGTCGGGACAGGCGTAGCCTTAAGACTCCCTGTATACATTTCACCATGAGTTCTTACAAGTTCTATGCAAGAAAAAAATAATTCACACCATGCAACGCTTTCTACACGCTAGGCCCTTGTTTTTTGCACACTTAATCAAGCAGCGTCCTGGGTTACCTCCTGCTACCCATTAATATGCCAGTTTGTCATTTTGTGGGGTTTTTAAGACCCACCCCCACACTAAAAAAACAAACTTTAAGTATCAAATTTTCAGGAGAAATTAATTATATATCAGTAAATGTTGTGGATTTGTAATACTTTTTTAAATTGCTAAATGTTTAAGGGGCCGTCCATAAAGAACGTCACGCGATTTTGGCCGACTTTTCACCCCCCCCCTCAAGTCACGCGTCGTCGCAAAAACTTAGACCCCCTCCAATATGACGTCACAAAGCTTTGCGCCCCGCCCCCCATAAAATATGTATTTTCTATTTGAAAAAAAAAGCATGTTTCGAAAAACTTTTATGCCACTTAAGTATGTATTTAGTGTAAGGTTGCACTGTAATATCGTAACAAACATGAAGCCATGTAAAACGTCATAAAATAAATTGTAGGAAAGCGAAAATTTAATATTAAGTCGAACTGTCATTTAAAATTGCGAGTTTTGATGTGACGTCACATTTCTCAGACACCACCTCCCCCCTCGTCACACTAATTCACTATTAGACCGAGGTGAAGAGTTCAACCACTCACTGTTAGACCGAGGTGAAGAGTTCAACCACTCACTGTTAGACCGAGGTGAAGAGTTCAACCACTAACTGATAGACCGAGGTGAAGAGTTCAACCACTCACTGTTTGACCTAGGTGTAGAGTTCAACCACTAACTGTTAGACCGAGGTGAAGAGTTCAACCACTCACTGTTAGACCGAGGTGAAGAGTTCAACCACTCACTGTTAGACCGAGGTGAAGAGTTCAACCACTAACTGTTAGACCGAGGTGAAGAGTTCAACCACTCACTGTTAGACCCAGGTGAAGAGTTCAATCACTAACTGTTAGACCGAGGTGAAGAGTTCAACCACTAACTGTTAGACCGAGGGGAAGAGTTCAACCACTCACTGTTAGACCCAGGTGAAGAGTTCAACCACTAACTGTTAGACCGAGGGGAAGAGTTCAACCACTCACTGTTAGACCGAGGTGAAGAGTTCAACCACTAACTGTTAGACCGAGGTGAAGAGTTCAACCACTCACTGTTAGACCGAGGTGAAGAGTTCAACCACTCACTGTTAGACCGAGGTGAAGAGTTCAACCACTCACTGTTAGACCGAGGTGAAGAGTTCAGTCACTATCTCTTAGACCTAGGCAGGGCTGGATTAAGCCATCTTGGTGCCCTAGGCACAAACCCACATGGGTGCCCCCTGCTGCCCCGGGTCCCCGATCCTCCACTGACCGTTTTATGTTCATTATTATGCAAAAAACAAACAAAGAAAAGCAATTGTTTACACATATGTTTGTACTACTATCACTCATATAAAACCTAGAATAAGGTATTTCTGTATTAAAATCAACTAGATGCGACCCGCAGCGTAGCATACGCCCGCAGACTTGCTCATAGATAGTGCAAAGAAAGGGGGGGGGGCGCACACAAGCAACATCAAGAAGAAATCAGAACAGCGCGAATGAACCTCCAGGCGGGAGAGGGGGGGTAGAACCGCCGCTCATCGCCGACGTTATCCCAATGTCGAGAAACAAAGTTTGTGAAGTGATGTTTGAAAAGAAAGGGGTAAGAGAACGGGCACAAACATAAACATTATTAAACATTAAAACATTTTTTTTTAGCTGGGGCTAGAACCCAGGACTTTCCCTGTGTTAGGCGGATGTAATAACCACTACACTACGATGCATGTTATTATGTGAAGGAACAATGAAAGTGAACTCAAGAAGCATTGTTGGTCTCAATGACATCCTCTCTCCACCAATTTTGCTTGCCAAACATAAACTGATTGGACGGTGGTCGACCCAAGGGAGGGTCATTCGTCATGCTTGTTTGCACATACTCGATTTGGTGAATTATATATAGTTAATTAATTTTATAAATAATAATTGACAAAAATAACGTAACGTTTTTAATAGATGAGAAAGTCAGAGACAGCACACATTTACATTCTACTTCTACACTTATTTTTTCTAGATTTACATCTGGCAATGTTTTTGAGTACATCATCAAATTAATTTTGCTCAATAAGTCTGCCACAATCATCAGCAGAGATAAGGAATCAAGTCTTTCTTGTTTCCTTGTCAATCTAATTGGATTAATTTTTTTTTCTTTTTCTTTTTTCCGTTTCAAATGAGAAAATGAGTGCTCAGTTGAACAGTTCGTATCCATTAATGTTAAAAATATGCGCATGTCAATTTCTACATTTGGAAAAGCACACTCGATGTTGTCTCTATTACTTTGTATAATTATCCCTGACTGAACGTGTTGTTTTCAGATTTTGATGCACGAAACTTGTGGTGAAAATATAAGTGGAACTGTTGTATTTCAGTATATAAGTTATTGCTCAGAGCTTCAGGATAAGCATTCATTAGTCTTTCATGACACTGAGATGTTTGTGGCACATCGACCAAACAAGGAAATCGAACTGCAATATCATTATATACCTGTCCTCGACTACTCAACTCTGTCTCAAGATTGTCAACAATGACGTATGAAAGCAGATATATGAATATTTCTCTGGCATTCAGAGATACCTCAGTGGTATCACCATCAATGACCACTTGTCTTTCGTTTACAATTACGAGTCAAAGTTGACTTAAAATCCACACCTGGTGTTATTTCTTTTGCAGCTTCTTCAAATCGTTCAAATTCATTTCTAGATTTTTACAAGTGATCTGCTAGTGAAGAATACAAATCAGCATACTTTTTCAAGTTCACATGCTCATTTTGTAGAGATTGACTGACCCTGTGAAAATGTTGTAACACTTCTACCCAAAAGACAAGCATGTGAGCAAATTCCAATTCTTGCATCTTCTTTGCAATGTTTTCTACTTCTTTTCTGGTGTCCCCCTTCTGTGACTGGTCTTCTTGTAAACATTCTAACGTGTCTATAATCTGAGGATGAGAATTTAGAATAGCTTCAGTTACAACAGCATGTGCTTCCAGTCTGGTATCGAAAAGAGACTAAACCAGCGTTTCATTCACAAGGCATCCTTTCAGAATCTTCCATCAGCTGGTTGAAGCTGATAAAAAAATTATCGACCAGTTGCACTGTATGGAAGACGTTTACTGCCTCACTCTAAACAAGAGTCAACGGCACTTCTGCCTACCAGATTTAGTGAATGGGCAGCACAGGATATGTATATAGCAGACTTATTTGCCTCTTTTAAAAAATTCTGCAAGTCCTTGTAGCACAAAGACATATTAGCTGCGTTATCGTAGGACTGATCTCTGCATTTCGAAAAATCAATAATGCAAATTTCACTTAAGTACTGCAACACCACTTGCTTAGCCATACCTTCACCGGTGTGACCTTGCAACTCCAAGAAAGTCAAAATTCGCCCAATGGGCTCTCCACCTACCACACATCGAAGAACATAACGGGTGTTGAGTCTACTGACTATAGCTGAAATAACCGGAAGCCTTAAATTCATCTACAATTACTTTACGGACTATTAGGGACATAATGAATCAAACTGACTGACCAGCTTCAGCAACCCTAAATAATTTCCATTTTGTAAAGATCAAAATTTTTCATTTGTCCCTCTAAAAGCCAGACCATGCTCAGCTTTAGTACAAATAACTACTATTGCTCACCATGCTCAGCTTTAGTACAAATAACTACTACTGCTCACCATGCTCAGCTTTAGTACAAATAACTGCTACTGCTCACCATGCTCAGCTTTAGTACAAATAACTACTACTGCTCACCATGCTCAGCTTTAGTACAAATAACTACTACTGCTCACCATGCTCAGCTTTAGTACAAATAACTACTACTGCTCACCATGCTCAGCTTTAGTACAAATAACTACTACTGCTCACCATGCTCAGCTTTAGTACAAATAACTACTACTGCTCACCATGCTCAGCTTTAGTACAAATAACTACTACTGCTCACCATGCTCAGCTTTAGTACAAATAACTACTACTGCTCACCATGCTCAGCTTTAGTACAAATAACTACTACTGCTCACCATGCTCAGCTTTAGTACAAATAACTACTACTGCTCACCATGCTCAGCTTTCGTACAAATAACTACTACTGCTCACCATGCTCAGCTTTAGTACAAATAACTACTACTGCTCACCATGCTCAGCTTTAGTACAAATAACTACTACTGCTCACCATGCTCAGCTTTAGTACAAATAACTACTACTGCTCACCATGCTCAGCTTTAGTACAAATAACTACTACTGCTCACCATGCTCAGCTTTAGTACAAATAACTACTACTGCTCACCATGCTCAGCTTTAGTACAAATAACTGCTACTGCTCACCATGCTCAGCTTTAGTACAAATAACTACTACTGCTCACCATGCTCAGCTTTAGTACAAATAACTGCTACTGCTCACCATGCTCAGCTTTAGTACAAATAACTGCTATTGCTCACCATGCTCAGCTTTAGTACAAATAACTGCTACTGCTCACCATGCTCAGCTTTAGTACAAATAACTGCTATTGCTCACCATGCTCAGCTTTAGTACAAATAACTACTACTGCTCACCATGCTCAGCTTTAGTACAAATAACTGCTACTGCTCACCATGCTCAGCTTTAGTACAAATAACTGCTATTGCTCACCATGCTCAGCTTTAGTACAAATAACTGCTACTGCTCACCATGCTCAGCTTTAGTACAAATAACTACTACTGCTCACCATGCTCAGCTTTAGTACAAATAACTACTACTGCTCACCATGCTCAGCTTTAGTACAAATAACTACTATTGCTCACCATGCTCAGCTTTAGTACAAATAACTGCTACTGCTCACCATGCTCAGCTTTAGTACAAATAACTACTACTGCTCACCATGCTCAGCTTTAGTACAAATAACTACTACTGCTCACCATGCTCAGCTTTAGTACAAATAACCACTACTGCTCACCATGCTCAGCTTTAGTACAAATAACTGCTACTGCTCACCATGCTCAGCTTTAGTACAAATAACTGCTACTGCTCACCATGCTCAGCTTTAGTACAAATAACTACTACTGCTCACCATGCTCAGCTTTAGTACAAATAACTACTACTGCTCACCATGCTCAGCTTTAGTACAAATAACCACCACTGCTCACCATGCTCAGCTTTAGTACAAATAACCACTACTGCTCACCATGCTCAGCTTTAGTACAAATAACTACTACTGCTCACCATGCTCAGCTTTAGTACAAATAACTGCTACTGCTCGTCTCAAAAGATGTTCCAAGTAACTCAAATAACTGCTACTGCTCGTCTCAAAAGATGTTCCAAGTAACTCAAATAACTGCTACTGCTCGTCTCAAAAGATGTTCCAAGTAACTCAAATAACTGCTACTGCTCGTCTCAAAAGATGTTCCAAGTAACTCAAATAACTGCTACTGCTCGTCTCAAAAGATGTTCCAAGTAACTCAAATAACTGCTACTGCTCGTCTCAAAAGATGTTCCAAGTAACTCAAATAACTGCTACTGCTCGTCTCAAAAGATGTTCCAAGTAACTCAAATAACTGCTACTGCTCGTCTCAAAAGATGTTCCAAGTAACTCAAATAACTACTACTGCTCGTCTCAAAAGATGTTCCAAGTAACTCAAATAACTACTACTGCTCACCATGCTCAGCTTTAGTACAAATAACTACTACTGCTCACCATGCTCAGCTTTAGTACAAATAACCACTACTGCTCGTCTCAAAAGATGTTCCAAGTAACTCAAATAACTACTACTGCTCACCATGCTCAGCTTTAGTACAAATAACTACTACTGCTCACCATGCTCAGCTTTAGTACAAATAACTGCTACTGCTCACCATGCTCAGCTTTAGTACAAATAACTACTACTGCTCACCATGCTCAGCTTTAGTACAAATAACTACTACTGCTCACCATGCTCAGCTTTAGTACAAATAACTACTACTGCTCACCATGCTCAGCTTTAGTACAAATAACTGCTACTGCTCACCATGCTCAGCTTTAGTACAAATAACTACTACTGCTCACCATGCTCAGCTTTAGTACAAATAACTACTACTGCTCACCATGCTCAGCTTTAGTACAAATAACTGCTACTGCTCACCATGCTCAGCTTTAGTACAAATAACTACTACTGCTCACCATGCTCAGCTTTAGTACAAATAACCACTACTGCTCGTCTCAAAAGATGTTCCAAGTAACTCAAATAACTACTACTGCTCACCATGCTCAGCTTTAGTACAAATAACTACTACTGCTCACCATGCTCAGCTTTAGTACAAATAACTGCTACTGCTCACCATGCTCAGCTTTAGTACAAATAACTACTACTGCTCACCATGCTCAGCTTTAGTACAAATAACTACTACTGCTCACCATGCTCAGCTTTAGTACAAATAACTACTACTGCTCACCATGCTCAGCTTTAGTACAAATAACTGCTACTGCTCACCATGCTCAGCTTTAGTACAAATAACTACTATTGCTCACCATGCTCAGCTTTAGTACAAATAACTACTACTGCTCACCATGCTCAGCTTTAGTACAAATAACTGCTACTGCTCACCATGCTCAGCTTTAGTACAAATAACTACTACTGCTCACCATGCTCAGCTTTAGTACAAATAACCACTACTGCTCGTCTCAAAAGATGTTCCAAGTAACTCAAATAACTACTACTGCTCGTCTCAAAAGATGTTCCAAGTAACTCAAATAACTGCTACTGCTCGTCTCAAAAGATGTTCCAAGTAACTCAAATAACTGCTACTGCTCGTCTCAAAAGATGTTCCAAGTAACTCAAATAACTGCTACTGCTCGTCTCAAAAGATGTTCCAAGTAACTCAAATAACTGCTACTGCTCGTCTCAAAAGATGTTCCAAGTAACTCAAATAACTGCTACTGCTCGTCTCAAAAGATGTTCCAAGTAACTCAAATAACTACTACTGCTCGTCTCAAAAGATGTTCCAAGTAACTCAAATAACTACTACTGCTCACCATGCTCAGCTTTAGTACAAATAACTACTACTGCTCACCATGCTCAGCTTTAGTACAAATAACCACTACTGCTCGTCTCAAAAGATGTTCCAAGTAACTCAAATAACTACTACTGCTCACCATGCTCAGCTTTAGTACAAATAACTACTACTGCTCACCATGCTCAGCTTTAGTACAAATAACTGCTACTGCTCACCATGCTCAGCTTTAGTACAAATAACTACTACTGCTCACCATGCTCAGCTTTAGTACAAATAACTACTACTGCTCACCATGCTCAGCTTTAGTACAAATAACTACTACTGCTCACCATGCTCAGCTTTAGTACAAATAACTGCTACTGCTCACCATGCTCAGCTTTAGTACAAATAACTACTACTGCTCACCATGCTCAGCTTTAGTACAAATAACTACTACTGCTCACCATGCTCAGCTTTAGTACAAATAACTGCTACTGCTCACCATGCTCAGCTTTAGTACAAATAACTACTACTGCTCACCATGCTCAGCTTTAGTACAAATAACCACTACTGCTCGTCTCAAAAGATGTTCCAAGTAACTCAAATAACTACTACTGCTCACCATGCTCAGCTTTAGTACAAATAACTACTACTGCTCACCATGCTCAGCTTTAGTACAAATAACTGCTACTGCTCACCATGCTCAGCTTTAGTACAAATAACTACTACTGCTCACCATGCTCAGCTTTAGTACAAATAACTACTACTGCTCACCATGCTCAGCTTTAGTACAAATAACCACTACTGCTCGTCTCAAAAGATGTTCCAGTAACTCAAATAACTACTACTGCTCACCATGCTCAGCTTTAGTACAAATAACTACTACTGCTCACCATGCTCAGCTTTAGTACAAATAACTGCTACTGCTCACCATGCTCAGCTTTAGTACAAATAACTACTACTGCTCACCATGCTCAGCTTTAGTACAAATAACTACTACTGCTCACCATGCTCAGCTTTAGTACAAATAACTACTACTGCTCACCATGCTCAGCTTTAGTACAAATAACTGCTACTGCTCACCATGCTCAGCTTTAGTACAAATAACTACTATTGCTCACCACGCTCAGCTTTAGTACAAATAACTACTACTGCTCACCATGCTCAGCTTTAGTACAAATAACTGCTACTGCTCACCATGCTCAGCTTTAGTACAAATAACTACTACTGCTCACCATGCTCAGCTTTAGTACAAATAACCACTACTGCTCGTCTCAAAAGATGTTCCAAGTAACTCAAATAACTACTACTGCTCGTCTCAAAAGATGTTCCAAGTAACTCAAATAACTGCTACTGCTCGTCTCAAAAGATGTTCCAAGTAACTCAAATAACTGCTACTGCTCGTCTCAAAAGATGTTCCAAGTAACTCAAATAACTGCTACTGCTCGTCTCAAAAGATGTTCCAAGTAACTCAAATAACTGCTACTGCTCGTCTCAAAAGATGTTCCAAGTAACTCAAATAACTGCTACTGCTCGTCTCAAAAGATGTTCCAAGTAACTCAAATAACTACTACTGCTCGTCTCAAAAGATGTTCCAAGTAACTCAAATAACTACTACTGCTCACCATGCTCAGCTTTAGTACAAATAACTACTACTGCTCACCATGCTCAGCTTTAGTACAAATAACCACTACTGCTCGTCTCAAAAGATGTTCCAAGTAACTCAAATAACTACTACTGCTCACCATGCTCAGCTTTAGTACAAATAACTACTACTGCTCACCATGCTCAGCTTTAGTACAAATAACTGCTACTGCTCACCATGCTCAGCTTTAGTACAAATAACTACTACTGCTCACCATGCTCAGCTTTAGTACAAATAACTACTACTGCTCACCATGCTCAGCTTTAGTACAAATAACTACTACTGCTCACCATGCTCAGCTTTAGTACAAATAACTGCTACTGCTCACCATGCTCAGCTTTAGTACAAATAACTACTACTGCTCACCATGCTCAGCTTTAGTACAAATAACTACTACTGCTCACCATGCTCAGCTTTAGTACAAATAACTGCTACTGCTCACCATGCTCAGCTTTAGTACAAATAACTACTACTGCTCACCATGCTCAGCTTTAGTACAAATAACCACTACTGCTCGTCTCAAAAGATGTTCCAAGTAACTCAAATAACTACTACTGCTCACCATGCTCAGCTTTAGTACAAATAACTACTACTGCTCACCATGCTCAGCTTTAGTACAAATAACTGCTACTGCTCACCATGCTCAGCTTTAGTACAAATAACTACTACTGCTCACCATGCTCAGCTTTAGTACAAATAACTACTACTGCTCACCATGCTCAGCTTTAGTACAAATAACTACTACTGCTCACCATGCTCAGCTTTAGTACAAATAACTGCTACTGCTCACCATGCTCAGCTTTAGTACAAATAACTACTATTGCTCACCACGCTCAGCTTTAGTACAAATAACTACTACTGCTCACCATGCTCAGCTTTAGTACAAATAACTGCTACTGCTCACCATGCTCAGCTTTAGTACAAATAACTACTACTGCTCACCATGCTCAGCTTTAGTACAAATAACCACTACTGCTCGTCTCAAAAGATGTTCCAAGTAACTCAAATAACTACTACTGCTCGTCTCAAAAGATGTTCCAAGTAACTCAAATAACTGCTACTGCTCGTCTCAAAAGATGTTCCAAGTAACTCAAATAACTGCTACTGCTCGTCTCAAAAGATGTTCCAAGTAACTCAAATAACTGCTACTGCTCGTCTCAAAAGATGTTCCAAGTAACTCAAATAACTGCTACTGCTCGTCTCAAAAGATGTTCCAAGTAACTCAAATAACTGCTACTGCTCGTCTCAAAAGATGTTCCAAGTAACTCAAATAACTACTACTGCTCGTCTCAAAAGATGTTCCAAGTAACTCAAATAACTACTACTGCTCACCATGCTCAGCTTTAGTACAAATAACTACTACTGCTCACCATGCTCAGCTTTAGTACAAATAACCACTACTGCTCGTCTCAAAAGATGTTCCAAGTAACTCAAATAACTACTACTGCTCACCATGCTCAGCTTTAGTACAAATAACTACTACTGCTCACCATGCTCAGCTTTAGTACAAATAACTGCTACTGCTCACCATGCTCAGCTTTAGTACAAATAACTACTACTGCTCACCATGCTCAGCTTTAGTACAAATAACTACTACTGCTCACCATGCTCAGCTTTAGTACAAATAACTACTACTGCTCACCATGCTCAGCTTTAGTACAAATAACTGCTACTGCTCACCATGCTCAGCTTTAGTACAAATAACTACTACTGCTCACCATGCTCAGCTTTAGTACAAATAACTACTACTGCTCACCATGCTCAGCTTTAGTACAAATAACTACTACTGCTCACCATGCTCAGCTTTAGTACAAATAACTACTACTGCTCACCATGCTCAGCTTTAGTACAAATAACTGCTACTGCTCACCATGCTCAGCTTTAGTACAAATAACTACTACTGCTCACCATGCTCAGCTTTAGTACAAATAACTACTACTGCTCACCATGCTCAGCTTTAGTACAAATAACTGCTACTGCTCACCATGCTCAGCTTTAGTACAAATAACTACTACTGCTCACCATGCTCAGCTTTAGTACAAATAACTGCTACTGCTCACCATGCTCAGCTTTAGTACAAATAACTGCTACTGCTCACCATGCTCAGCTTTAGTACAAATAACTGCTACTGCTCACCATGCTCAGCTTTAGTACAAATAACTACTACTGCTCACCATGCTCAGCTTTAGTACAAATAACTGCTACTGCTCACCATGCTCAGCTTTAGTACAAATAACTACTACTGCTCACCATGCTCAGCTTTAGTACAAATAACTACTACTGCTCACCATGCTCAGCTTTAGTACAAATAACTGCTACTGCTCACCATGCTCAGCTTTAGTACAAATAACTACTACTGCTCACCATGCTCAGCTTTAGTACAAATAACTACTATTGCTCACCATGCTCAGCTTTAGTACAAATAACTGCTACTGCTCACCATGCTCAGCTTTAGTACAAATAACTACTACTGCTCACCATGCTCAGCTTTAGTACAAATAACTACTACTGCTCACCATGCTCAGCTTTAGTACAAATAACCACTACTGCTCACCATGCTCAGCTTTAGTACAAATAACTGCTACTGCTCACCATGCTCAGCTTTAGTACAAATAACTGCTACTGCTCACCATGCTCAGCTTTAGTACAAATAACTACTACTGCTCACCATGCTCAGCTTTAGTACAAATAACTACTACTGCTCACCATGCTCAGCTTTAGTACAAATAACCACTACTGCTCACCATGCTCAGCTTTAGTACAAATAACCACTACTGCTCACCATGCTCAGCTTTAGTACAAATAACTACTACTGCTCACCATGCTCAGCTTTAGTACAAATAACTGCTACTGCTCGTCTCAAAAGATGTTCCAAGTAACTCAAATAACTGCTTCTGCTCGTCTCAAAAGATGTTCCAAGTAACTCAAATAACTGCTACTGCTCGTCTCAAAAGATGTTCCAAGTAACTCAAATAACTGCTACTGCTCGTCTCAAAAGATGTTCCAAGTAACTCAAATAACTGCTACTGCTCGTCTCAAAAGATGTTCCAAGTAACTCAAATAACTGCTACTGCTCGTCTCAAAAGATGTTCCAAGTAACTCAAATAACTGCTACTGCTCGTCTCAAAAGATGTTCCAAGTAACTCAAATAACTGCTACTGCTCGTCTCAAAAGATGTTCCAAGTAACTCAAATAACTACTACTGCTCGTCTCAAAAGATGTTCCAAGTAACTCAAATAACTACTACTGCTCACCATGCTCAGCTTTAGTACAAATAACTACTACTGCTCACCATGCTCAGCTTTAGTACAAATAACCACTACTGCTCGTCTCAAAAGATGTTCCAAGTAACTCAAATAACTACTACTGCTCACCATGCTCAGCTTTAGTACAAATAACTACTACTGCTCACCATGCTCAGCTTTAGTACAAATAACTGCTACTGCTCACCATGCTCAGCTTTAGTACAAATAACTACTACTGCTCACCATGCTCAGCTTTAGTACAAATAACTACTACTGCTCACCATGCTCAGCTTTAGTACAAATAACTACTACTGCTCACCATGCTCAGCTTTAGTACAAATAACTGCTACTGCTCACCATGCTCAGCTTTAGTACAAATAACTACTACTGCTCACCATGCTCAGCTTTAGTACAAATAACTACTACTGCTCACCATGCTCAGCTTTAGTACAAATAACTGCTACTGCTCACCATGCTCAGCTTTAGTACAAATAACTACTACTGCTCACCATGCTCAGCTTTAGTACAAATAACCACTACTGCTCGTCTCAAAAGATGTTCCAAGTAACTCAAATAACTACTACTGCTCACCATGCTCAGCTTTAGTACAAATAACTACTACTGCTCACCATGCTCAGCTTTAGTACAAATAACTGCTACTGCTCACCATGCTCAGCTTTAGTACAAATAACTACTACTGCTCACCATGCTCAGCTTTAGTACAAATAACTACTACTGCTCACCATGCTCAGCTTTAGTACAAATAACTACTACTGCTCACCATGCTCAGCTTTAGTACAAATAACTGCTACTGCTCACCATGCTCAGCTTTAGTACAAATAACTACTACTGCTCACCATGCTCAGCTTTAGTACAAATAACTAGTACTGCTCACCATGCTCAGCTTTAGTACAAATAACTACTACTGCTCACCATGCTCAGCTTTAGTACAAATAACTGCTACTGCTCACCATGCTCAGCTTTAGTACAAATAACTACTACTGCTCACCATGCTCAGCTTTAGTACAAATAACTACTACTGCTCACCATGCTCAGCTTTAGTACAAATAACTACTACTGCTCACCATGCTCAGCTTTAGTACAAATAACTACTACTGCTCACCATGCTCAGCTTTAGTACAAATAACTGCTACTGCTCACCATGCTCAGCTTTAGTACAATCAAACTACTACTGCTCACCATGCTCAGCTTTAGTACAAATAACTACTACTGCTCACCATGCTCAGCTTTAGTACAAATAACTGCTACTGCTCACCATGCTCAGCTTTAGTACAAATAACTGCTACTGCTCACCATGCTCAGCTTTAGTACAAATAACTGCTACTGCTCACCATGCTCAGCTTTAGTACAAATAACTGCTACTGCTCACCATGCTCAGCTTTAGTACAAATAACTGCTACTGCTCACCATGCTCAGCTTTAGTACAAATAACTACTACTGCTCACCATGCTCAGCTTTAGTACAAATAACTGCTACTGCTCACCATGCTCAGCTATATTACAAATAACTACTATTGCTCACCATGCTCAGCTATATTACAAATAACTACTACTGCTCACCATGCTCAGCTTTAGTACAAATAACTGCTACTGCTCACCATGCTCAGCTATATTACAAATAACTACTATTGCTCACCATGCTCAGCTATATTACAAATAACTGCTATTGCTCACCATGCTCAGCTTTAGTACAAATAACTACTACTGCTCACCATGCTCAGCTTTAGTACAAATAACTACTACTGCTCACCATGCTCAGCTTTAGTACAAATAACTACTACTGATCACCATGCTCAGCTTTAGTACAAATAACTACTACTGCTCGCCTCAAATAACTACTACTGCTCACCATGCTCAGCTTTAGTACAAATAACTACTACTGCTCGCCTCAAATAACTACTACTGCTCACCATGCTCAGCTTTAGTACAAATAACTACTACTGCTCGCCTCAAATAACTACTACTGCTCACCATGCTCAGCTTTATTACAAATAACTACTACTGCTCACCATGCTCAGCTTTATTACAAATAACTACTACTGCTCACCATGCTCAGCTTTAGTACAAATAACTACTACTGCTCACCATGCTCAGCTTTATTACAAATAACTACTACTGCTCACCATGCTCAGCTATATTACAAATAACTACTACTGCTCACCATGCTCAGCTATATTACAAATAACTACTACTGCTCACCATGCTCAGCTATATTACAAATAACTACTACTGCTCACCATGCTCAGCTATATTACAAATAACTACTACTGCTCACCATGCTCAGCTATATTACAAATAACTACTACTGCTCACCATGCTCAGCTATATTACAAATAACTACTACTGCTCACCATGCTCAGCTTTATTACAAATAACTACTACTGCTCACCATGCTCAGCTTTAGTACAAATAACTACTACTGCTCACCATGCTCAGCTTTATTACAAATAACTACTACTGCTCACCATGCTCAGCTATATTACAAATAACTACTACTGCTCACCATGCTCAGCTATATTACAAATAACTACTACTGCTCACCATGCTCAGCTATATTACAAATAACTACTACTGCTCACCATGCTCAGCTATATTACAAATAACTACTACTGCTCACCATGCTCAGCTATATTACAAATAACTACTACTGCTCACCATGCTCAGCTATATTACAAATAACTACTACTGCTCACCATGCTCAGCTATATTACAAATAACTACTACTGCTCACCATGCTCAGCTTTATTACAAATAACTACTACTGCTCACCATGCTCAGCTTTATTACAAATAACTACTACTGCTCACCATGCTCAGCTTTATTACAAATAACTACTACTGCTCACCATGCTCAGCTTTATTACAAATAACTACTACTGCTCACCATGCTCAGCTTTATTACAAATAACTACTACTGCTCACCATGCTCAGCTTTATTACAAATAACTACTACTGCTCACCATGCTCAGCTTTATTACAAATAACTACTACTGCTCACCATGCTCAGCTTTAGTACAAATAACTACTATTGCTCACCATGCTCAGCTATATTACAAATAACTACTACTGCTCACCATGCTCAGCTATATTACAAATAACTACTACTGCTCACCATGCTCAGCTATATTACAAATAACTACTACTGCTCACCATGCTCAGCTATATTACAAATAACTACTACTGCTCACCATGCTCAGCTTTATTACAAATAACTACTATTGCTCACCATGCTCAGCTATATTACAAATAACTACTACTGCTCACCATGCTCAGCTATATTACAAATAACTACTACTGCTCACCATGCTCAGCTATATTACAAATAACTACTACTGCTCACCATGCTCAGCTATATTACAAATAACTACTACTGCTCACCATGCTCAGCTTTATTACAAATAACTACTACTGCTCACCATGCTCAGCTTTATTACAAATAACTACTACTGCTCACCATGCTCAGCTTTATTACAAATAACTACTACTGCTCACCATGCTCAGCTTTATTACAAATAACTACTATTGCTCACCATGCTCAGCTATATTACAAATAACTACTACTGCTCACCATGCTCAGCTATATTACAAATAACTACTACTGCTCACCATGCTCAGCTATATTACAAATAACTACTACTGCTCACCATGCTCAGCTATATTACAAATAACTACTACTGCTCACCATGCTCAGCTTTATTACAAATAACTACTACTGCTCACCATGCTCAGCTTTATTACAAATAACTACTACTGCTCACCATGCTCAGCTTTATTACAAATAACTACTACTGCTCACCATGCTCAGCTTTATTACAAATAACTACTACTGCTCACCATGCTCAGCTTTATTACAAATAACTACTACTGCTCACCATGCTCAGCTTTATTACAAATAACTACTACTGCTCACCATGCTCAGCTTTATTACAAATAACTACTACTGCTCACCATGCTCAGCTTTATTACAAATAACTACTACTGCTCACCATGCTCAGCTTTATTACAAATAACTACTATTGCTCACCATGCTCAGCTTTATTACAAATAACTACTACTGCTCACCATGCTCAGCTTTAGTACAAATAACTACTACTGCTCACCATGCTCAGCTTTAGTACAAATAACTACTACTGCTCACCATGCTCAGCTTTAGTACAAATAACTACTACTGCTCACCATGCTCAGCTTTAGTACAAATAACTACTACTGCTCACCATGCTCAGCTTTAGTACAAATAACTACTACTGCTCGTCTCAAATAACTACTACTGCTCGTCTCAAATAACCACTACTGCTCGTCTCAAATAACCACTACTGCTCGTCTCAAATAACTACTACTGCTCACCATGCTCAGCTATATTACAAATAACTACTACTGCTCACCATGCTCAGCTATATTACAAATAACTACTACTGCTCACCATGCTCAGCTATATTACAAATAACTACTACTGCTCACCATGCTCAGCTATATTACAAATAACTACTACTGCTCACCATGCTCAGCTATATTACAAATAACTACTACTGCTCACCATGCTCAGCTATATTACAAATAACTACTACTGCTCACCATGCTCAGCTATATTACAAATAACTACTACTGCTCACCATGCTCAGCTATATTACAAATAACTACTACTGCTCACCATGCTCAGCTATATTACAAATAACTACTACTGCTCACCATGCTCAGCTATATTACAAATAACTACTACTGCTCACCATGCTCAGCTATATTACAAATAACTACTACTGCTCACCATGCTCAGCTGTATTACAAATAACTACTACTGCTCACCATGCTCAGCTTTATTACAAACTAGCAAAATACCCGCGCTAAGCTGCGGAAAATAGGATTTCAGTTACCGTTGAGAACCCGCGTAACACAAATTCAAAACACCAATTGATTTCAATCTGGATCATGAAGAATATAATACATATATTAACTTCACCGTCTTGTCTGTCTGTCTGTCGTAGTCCCGCAGAAAAACAAAAACGAAAAGTAAAAAATGACACACTTCCCGTGATGCTATCGAGCTGATAATTTAGTTTTTTTTTCATCTGCTACCATTGTGGGAGGGTACTCAACAACTTCCCAAAGTTTCGTGCTATTAACTACACGGGAAGTTAGATATTTAATGATGAGTCTGTTATATGTAGCTCATATAAGAAAAAAACTACATTTGGGCCCCCGGCCCCCTAGTGAATAATAATTTTATATTTGGTTGTGATTGTTATCATCGCGGGAGGGTACTCAACAACTTTCCAAAGTTTCATGCTTCTACCTACACGGGAAGATGAGGAATTAGTGTTCATTCAGTTTTATATAGCCCATATACGGAAAAAAAACGGTTTTGGGGCCCCGGCCACCCATGAGTGAAATTTTAAAATTATCATTTCGTCACTTATCGTAATAAGAGTCTACTAATCAAGTTCCCAAAGTTTTAGCTTCTACATTCACGGCAAGTTGTAGAATTAGTGTTGAGTCAGATTTTAATATTAGAAAAAACTAAATTTGGGCCCCCGGTCCCCAGTAAGTGATAATTTATATACTTTTTTTACCTGTTACCATTGCGGAATGTTACTTAACAACTGCCCAAAGTTTCATGCTTCCACCTTTACCGGAAATAGAAGAATTAGTGATTTTTAGTTTTTATATAGCTCATATGAGGAAAAAACTACATTTAGGCCCCCGGCCCCCACTATGTAATAATTTAAATATTGTTTTAGTTTGTTACCACTACTCAGAGTTTCTTGCTTCTACCTACACGGGAAACATAAGAATTTGTGATTTTCAGTTTTAATATAGCTCCCATAAAGAAAAAAACTTTATTTGGGCCCCCGGACCCCAGTATTTGAAAATTTAAACATTTCTTTGCCTGTTGATATCACCGAAGTGTACTCAACATCTTCCCAAAGTTTCATTCTTCTATCTACTCGCAAAATAGGAGAATTAGTGATTTTACTTTTAATATTGCCCATATAAGGAAAACAATGGTTTTGGGCCCCCGGCTTCAATGAGTGTGAATTTAAAAATTATTTTATGCCAATTTTCGTCGCGAGAAGCTACTTAAATTCCCCAAGGTTTCATGCTTCTTCTACCTACACGGAAAGTTGGAGAATTAGTGATGAGTCAGTTTTTAATATAAAACAAAACTACATTTGGGCCCCCGGCCCCCATTAACTGATAATTTAAATATGTTTTTCGCTTGTTTACATCGCGGAAGTGTACTTATCAACCCCCCAGTGTTTCATGGTTCTACCTACATGGGAAATATGAGAATTTGTGATTTTCAGTTTTTATATAGCTCATAAGGAAAAAACTTCATTTGCGCCCCCGGTCCCTAGGAAGTGATAATTTATTTATTTTTTCGCCTGTTACCATTGCGGGTTTGTACTCAACAACTTCCCAAAGTTTCATGCTTCTGCCTACTCGGGAAATAGGAGAATTTGTGAGTTTCAAATTTTATAAAGGCCATATAAGGAAAAATAACTTTTTTGGGCCCCCGGCCCCCCATGAGTGTAAATTGTCGAATTCTTTTACGCCAATTTTCGTCGCGAGAGGCTACTCAACAACTTCCCAAAGTTTCATGATTCTACCTACACGGAAAGTTGGAGAAATAGTGATGAGTCAGTTTTTTTATCTGAGAAAAAAACATTTGGGCCCCCGGCCCCCATTAAGTGATAATTTAAATATTGTTTTTACCTGTTACCATCGTGGAAGTGTACTTAACAACTACCCCAAGTTTCATGCTTCTACCTACACGGGAAATAGGAGAATTTGTTATTTTCAGTTTTTATATAGCTCATAAAAGGAAAAAACTTCATTTGGGCCCCCGGCCCCCAGGAAGTGATAATTTATTTTTTTTTCTCCCGTTGCTATTGCTGGTTTGTACTCAACAACTTCCCAAAGTTTCATGCTTTTGCCTACTCGAGAAATGAGGAAAATTAGTGATTTCATATTTTACATAGTCCATATAAGGAAAAAAAGCGTTTTTGGGCCCCGGGCCCCCAACAGTGTGAATTTTTACAATTCTTATTGGTCAATTATCGTCGAGAGAGTGTACTCAGCAAGTTCCCAAAGTTTCATGCTAATACCTGCACGGGAAGTTGGATAATTAGTGATAAGTCAGTTTTTTATATAAGAAAAAAACTACATTTGGGCCCCCGGATCCCATTAAGTGTTATTTTAAATATTTTTTTCGCTCGTTACCATCGCGGAAGTGTGCTTATCAACTACCCAGTGTTTCATGCTTCTACCTACACGGGAAATAGGAGAATTAGTGATTTTTAGTTTTTATATAGCTCATATTAGGAAAAAACTTAATTTGGGCCCCCGGCCCCCAGGAAGTGATAATTTAAATATTTTTTCTCCCGTTACCATCGCGGGGATTGTACTCAACAACTTCCCAAAGTTTCATGCTTCTGCCTACTCGGGAAATAGGAGAATTGGTGATTTTCAAATTTTATATAGGCCATATAAGGGAAAAAAAACGTTTTTGGGCCCCCGGCCCCCATGAGTGTTATTTTTAAAATTCTTTTACTCCAATTTTCGTCGCGAGAGGCTACTCGACAACTTCCCAAAGTTTCATGCTCTACCTACACGGGAAGTTGGAGAATTAGTGATGAATCAGTGAGTGAGTCAGTGAGTCAGTGAGGGCTTTGCCTTTTATTAGTATAGATAACTACTACTGCTCACCATGCTCAGCTTTATTACAAATAACTACTACTGCTCACCATGCTCAGCTTTATTACAAATAACTACTACTGCTCACCATGCTCAGCTTTATTACAAATAACTACTACTGCTCACCATGCTCAGCTTTATTACAAATAACTACTACTGCTCACCATGCTCAGCTTTATTACAAATAACTACTACTGCTCACCATGCTCAGCTTTATTACAAATAACTACTACTGCTCACCATGCTCAGCTTTATTACAAATAACTACTACTGCTCACCATGCTCAGCTTTATTACAAATAACTACTACTGCTCACCATGCTCAGCTTTAGTACAAATAACTACTACTGCTCACCATGCTCAGCTTTAGTACAAATAACTACTACTGCTCACCATGCTCAGCTTTAGTACAAATAACTACTACTGCTCACCATGCTCAGCTTTAGTACAAATAACTACTACTGCTCGTCTCAATAACTACTACTGCTCGTCTCAAATAACCACTACTGCTCGTCTCAAATAACCACTACTGCTCGTCTCAAATAACTACTACTGCTCACCATGCTCAGCTATATTACAAATAACTACTACTGCTCACCATGCTCAGCTATATTACAAATAACTACTACTGCTCACCATGCTCAGCTATATTACAAATAACTACTACTGCTCACCATGCTCAGCTATATTACAAATAATTTCTACTGCTCACCATGCTCAGCTATATTACAAATAACTACTACTGCTCGTCTCTAAAGATGTTCCAAGTAACTGTCTCGTACTCTTCATTTATTTATTTGTCTAGCTTTTGTGGTAGACCCGAATCTTGTCGACGAGCTAGATATATTAACACGCAGTCTGTATGAGTAGCGCTTTGATCATGATTATCAACGTGGGTACAAACAAGTAAAAAAAAATAGCACACAAAAACTCGAAGAAAAATAGTAAAGAATAGCAAAATAACTGGGTGGGAGGTATTTTACCCCTCATGTTGTGGGAACAAGGCTAAATAATGTGCGATTCAATATTACATTCCCCGATTCAATATTACATTTCCGTTATACTCATGTCATGCGCGGGGTTACCGGGACAATATTCACATTTTTCTTCAGGACTTGTGGTTCCCCCCAAACGCTTGGTGCCCTAGGCACGTGCCTTGTTTACCTAATGGTTAATCCAGGCCTGGACCTATGTGAAGAGTTCAGCCACTAACTGTTAGACCTAGGTGAAGAGTTCCGTCACTAACAGTTAGACCTAGGTGAAGAGTTCAGTCACTAACTGTTAGACCTAGGTGATGAGTTCAGTCACTATTAACTGGGATTTATTAAGCCTAGGTTTACTAATTAAAGTGAATAGTTCTACTATTTTCATATTGAAATTTCAAGAAAGAGTTTATAATTATTTTCATTGAAATGCATTCAATCATTATAAACTAATAAAATATAGAAAAGCTGTCAGCCTTATAATGTAATCAATCACCCTATTTTCAGACTCCCTGCTTTTGGCCCTCAAGGTGTGGAGAACCAGAAAATACAGATTATGGTAAGTAAACTTTGAAAAAATTGCCTTGAAAACTTGTTATGATGTAATTAAAGTAAAAATGTAATTGATATTCATTGGATACAAGAGTTAGAAACTTTGTATATTACAGTCCTCTGATATTTTCTAGAGGATACATAATTTGTTTATAATTTATAGGATTCAAAGTTTAACAACATCTAATAAATTAATTTTATAATTGAAATCAATTAATCAAAGTCATTCTGATAATTCTACTTGAGATAAATGAAAAGTATTTGCATTAATGTGTTTGCTTGAACCTAGGATTATCCATTTTTTAAAAAATAATATATTAATTACGGTATTTTTATTCCATTTTTGTTGTTTTTCATTATACTATTTTCCAGATCATTGGCAACTGCCTTTTATTTTAAAATGATTAATGTTATATTTCTTCAACTTATTATTTTCTTTTAAAGTATTTCAGGCAATTAGATCTAATTAAATGGTTTTGTGAGTGCATGCCTAACTTTCACATCATTTATATCAAAGAGCACTAATTGTTACAATGAAAACTTCATTTCACCTGGAAGAATACTTGAACAAATTTTTACGATGAAACAAAATCACATTAAAAAATATCAATCATTGTTCATTCAAAGACTTCCTCCAAACAAAAAAATTGAAAAATTAAAATAAAAAAATCAATAATAATAATGAGGACTGTACAGAAATATGTTTGTCATTGTTTTTTTTTAAAAAGGCAACTGCCGTTGGCAACATCCCAATTCTTGTTTGAAAAGTGATACCAAATCCTATTTATTGATGTGTATCTTATTTACAAATAAATGGATATGACAAGAGTCACAACTTCTGCCAAGAGCTTAGACTCAGTTTCACATTATCATCATAACCTTTTACTCACTGAAGAAAATGTTTAAAATTTACTAGCAAATTTAACCTATTCCATTAAAATAGTAAATTCATCTTCAAATAAAAAAGCAAACACAAGTTCCACTTTGCAATGTATTACTAAGGTCTAGCAGTAATAGTGGGCCTTATGAAGCATATTATTTATGCTGTGGTGTTAATTACAAACAATGTATGGTAATCTTTTGCTGTTCAAAACATATATTTCAGCTGTTTATTTATGCAAGAGGACAATGCAGAACAAGCAAAGACTGGAGTTGGCAGATTATGAGGCTGAAAACCTGGCCAGATTACAGAAAATGTTTTCCAGAAAATGGGAGTTCATATTTATGCAAGCAGAGGCCCAGGCAAAGTGAGAACCCAGACAAATAATCAAAAATATATTTTTTCTCACTTTTACTTGTATTTCAGTAGACCAAGGCTTAAAAAATATAATATTAAGGTTTTGGGGGGAAAGTGATAGATTGATGTTACTCAAGTAATTCATTTTGTTTAAAATTTTAATTTGTGTGTATGTTTAAAGTCTGAATCAATAAGTTGTTTCATTTATATGCTCTTGTGTAACATAACAACAAATCAAAAGGATGAAATTTTATAAAGTTTATGGACAACATCACTTATTACAAATAAATGTACCAGAGATTACTACTGACAATTAATTTAACATGAAAGCAATTCATTTCTTAATACATGTAAAGTAAAGCAAATTATTTAATGACAATTTTATGTTTTGTAAACCTAAACTAAAAACATCGTTAATTGTTTAAAGCAGTCAATCAATATTTATTTCTGTAAAAAAAATAAACATATGACTAGTTTGATAAAAGAACAACAAATAAATGTTTGATATTATTTTCACATTTTCAGGGTTGATAAGAAGAGAGATAAATTGGAACGAAAAGTTCTTGATAGTCAAGAAAGAGCGTTTTGGGATGTTCATCGGCCTGTGGTATGTGAATTTAATTGTTTTTATTTTGATTAATTTGTGAAATATTTGAAAATGATTGAGTACCGGCAGGGATTAAATATCAGATAACATATGATGTAACTTTGATAATTATTTCAACCTAAAAGACCATTCTAAGAAAATTTATTTTGCCCTCTTTAAAACATACAATTCAGTTGTGTCAGGTTCTTAAGTTAGGAAGGATTTAGGTACATTACTACTAACACCAGATTCCTTCCTGTGTAAAATAACTTGTAACTGACATACACATTTAAAGCACTGTGGTGCAGTGGTCGAGTGGCATGTGCACTCAGCTGAAGTACTGATGGTCACAGGTTTGAATCTCCGTTAAGGCAGGGATTTGTTCCCGGGACCAAGGGTGTCCCCGAGTCCATCCAGCTCCCAATGGGTATCTAACAGTAGTTAGGGAAACAAAGCCGGCTGGGAATTGCATGGATCCCTCATAGCCATGGCCTGTGAATGTTGTGTCACTTGCCAACAGACCGGCATGGTCTTTGGATGCAATGATCTTTTTTACAGGAGCATCTGTATAGATAAGACAAGACAAGCATAATTTACTCATGTTTAAAAAATCATGTTTAGTTGCATTCAGACCAGTTAGCAGTGTTATTTTAAGTTGCTGGTGCTTCGGGCAACTTATATTTTTGTACTACAGAATCCTACTTGGTTGAAGCAAGAAAATAGCTTTAATTAACAATCAGTCTTTTAATTAATAAAAATTAGTTTTAAAACTTCAAGAGTAAATTTACTTAAATATCTTAATTGGAACTATTTTATTGATATCTTTAAAAAAAAATATTTTTAAAAAAATAAGAAAAATTCAAGCTTATAAATTGTCAGCAAATTAAACAAATTCTTATTAAATTAAATGCTTATTTATCTTATTTCATTTAAGTTCTGATTTTAATGATTCAGTAATTATTTTGTCCATTATGTTTACTGAGCCTAATTAGAATATAAATACATAGAAAACCTGACAACTGAAAGAAAACTTATGTTACTAAGGCTCTTTAACCCAGAAAACATGTGACTAAATCAATCTTATAATTTATATATTTTTTTTAAAGCCTGGCTGTGTAAACACAACAGAAGTTGATATTAAAAAAGCATGTAGGATGAACAGACACTCAAAGATGAGTCGGGTATGTATGACATTGACTGGTCACGGTGAGAATACGTTTTTTTGCTATAAATTAAATGTGAGACTACACAATATTTAATAATAAAGGTTTAACATTTTAACATATTAATTAATTAGCTCACTAATTGAATTGTTGTAAGTACATACTTAGTTTAATACATAGTTTAATACATCACATAAAATAGGACTGTGATAAAGCTTATAAATAAAATACTAGATACACATTGAAATTGTGTGATCAAAACAGTTATTTAAAGCTATTAATAGACTAACACACAAGTAGACATTTCGGCTAATGCCTTCATCAGTACAAATAACTTAACATAAGTATTAAAATTAAATTGCAATAATTTTATTAAATGACAAGCAACAAAGCCCCATCCAAGGACGTTCCGCCACCGTCAACAGCCGTCTCGACCGGCATACATGTGCATCACGTCAAAAATACTATTCATTATAGTTAAAATAAATAACTCGTAAAAACAGCTTTTTACTATAAATCACACTGCGCATAACTCAAAATAAAGTCTTGGAAGAAATACTGCACCAAAAATAAATCATTTTGAACGCCCGTGTAAATATGATTGGTTGTAGGAGTCATATGTGGTTGAGGGACCAATCGCTATAGATCAGGGGTGGGCAAACTACGGCCCGCGGGCCGCATATGGCCCACCGGGACATATTATGCGGCCCGTGGGCATATACATGTTGCGATCTTATGCCGATGTTAATTTTCTTTGTTTAGAATTTTTGCTATATTTTTTTTTAATATTCCTAGTATTTGATTTGAATCTAGGAATATTAAATCGGTTTTATGGCGCCAGAATTGATTAGTGATCATTAGTCATTAATTGTAAACATCCATATTCGAAACTGCAATTAAGCTCAACCGAAAGTGGCTTTTGTTTACGGTTTAAGCATTGGCGGTTTTTTAAAATTTAAATTTAAAAGTGAATAGACGTTGCTTTAACAATGAGTGCTGCCAAAAAAAGAAATATAGGGGATGAATGTCGTGTTTATAATGACGAATGGACCACTAAATATTGCTTGACAGCATTGGCAGCAAAGCAGTTTGCTTGATGTGCCGTGAGTGTCTGAGAGTCTTTAAGAAATACAACTTAAAAATACACCACCAAACAAAACATTTTGATTTCGGGCATAATTTAACGAACGAAGAGAGGAAAAGGGAAAAAGAATTGCCAGGAGTTGGTTAATAATTTTAAGAAGCAGCAAACTGTTTTCACTAAACAGTCTTTAATACAAGATTTTTCATCTGAAGCCAGTTTGGTGCTGTCCTATAAGATTTTAAAACGGAACAAGTCTTTTTCTGACAGCGAGTTCATCAAAGAATGCTTGTCAGATGCAGCAAGCATTACGTTTTCATAACAGAAAAACAAAATTTGATAGCATTTCTTTATCAAGGAGAACTGTCGTCAGGCATGTTGCAAAAATTTGTGAAAATTTAATGCACCAACTTCAAGATGCAAGCAAAGACTTTTTGTGGTTCTCTCTTGTACAGTTCACGGCACAATTGTTGGTATATATACAGGGAATAAACACTCGTTTTGAACTTACCGATGAATTGCCACTCAAAGACACAACTACAGGCCCGGATTTATTCAATGGTGTTGAGAACTGTGCTGAAAGAACTGGGTTGGTGTGGAACAAGATAGCAAGTGTAACTACCGATGGAGCGCGTGCTTTGACTGGAAAAAAACGTAGGTCTTATGAAGTTGATCAAAAAAATTAAAGAAAAACAACCTGACCATACACTCTTACCTCTCCATACGGTCATCCATCAGGAAAGTCTCTGTAAAGCTGCGTGTTATTGACCTAGTGGTCAGAGTGATAAACCTCATTAGAGGCAGGGCACTTAACCACAAGCAGTTTATGGCACTGCTTGAAAATTTGGAAACTGAATATTATGATATTATCTACCACAGCAGTGTCCGCTGGCTGAGCCTGGGCAAGTTATCCAGGCGAGTGTGTGATCTCAAGGAAGAAATACCGTAGTTATGTTCCTGGAGATTAAGGGTTTTGTTTGTGACTTTGCTACTAACATTGTTAATGAAGAGCAGAAGTCAGACTTGATGTTTGTTATTGACATTATGGTAAGGTTGAATGGACTGAATGTCAAACTACAAGGAAATAGATTGTTTGCATATGAAATTTATGTGGATGTTAAATTATTTCAGGCAAAGCTCTCCCTGTTCTCCAGGCAAGCAGGTGAGACGGATTTTTCCATTTCCCTTTTGCTGAAACAGAAAACAATTTCTGGTGAAATGGCTGACAAGTACAAGGCTCATTTGGATGCATTGGCTGTGGAACCACTTTTCAATATCCTCAGTTTGCCATTTTGTGCAAAAACTGTTTCAGCTCCAGAGGATATACAATTAGAACTGATTGACCTACAAGCAGATTATGACCTGAAGGAGAAGTTCAAGTCAGTTCTTCCGCTGAAGTTTTATAGATGTTTGCCAGCAGCAGCATTTCCCACCTAAAAAACTTTGCTGCCAAACTATTGTTACTATTTATTGGGTCCACACACATCTGTGAGCAAGCTTTTTCTTGCATGAAAAGAAACAAGTCTAAGAAAAGATCGATGTTGACTGACTGCAATTTGAATGCAGTCTTGCAAATCACAACCAGTAAACTGGTTTCACAGTTCAAGTACATTATCCAAAATTGTTAACAGTTATGTTTTCTTATTAATTATAATTGTACTCTATGGTCAGCTTACATTTAAATTATGTTCCTACTTTGTCATAGTTATTATGACAGGTAACAATAAAACTTTTGTTAAAATGATGAAAAGTAAAATGTTATTATCAAATTAGAAACTGTTTCAGTTCGTATATAAAATGTTATGTACATGTGTAATAGAGTGTGAGTTTGAAATTAAATGACAAGTACATGGTTATAATGATATATTCATACTTTATACGGGGTAAATTGTATTTGAAGTAGACAAAATGTATATGCGGCCCGCCTACAACGATAAAGTTTGCAATGCGGCCCTCCGTCGAAAAAGTTTGCCCACCCCTGCTATAGATGACCCGACAGAACGGACAGAAAATTGCTTTTTATTATATAGGATTAATTAAATGTAATTTAATTGTAATGCGTTAAGTTCTTTGTATTGATGAAGGCATAATCCAAAACATCTAATTTGTATTAATGATGCATCTCAGCAACCACAGTTTCATCATCTATTTAATATGATGCGATAACATTTGCCTCAAGCTCAAGTCTTCTTTTAAAGATCCCCCCTGTATGCATCTTAATCCTCTACTTTATGGAATAAACACTAGTAATCAGCAACAAATACCAGACAGGCTGAAGAGCACCATCACAGCCAGTAGCTCATCGCAGCAGGAAGTCCAACCCATTTAACGAAAAACTGTCTCAACCAATACCTTACCTTTTACACACCTTGTATCCATACACTTGTTTACAATCATTACTATCCTTTCATCTGATCACATTCTGCCAGAATTGTCCTGCTATTCCTCACAACTCATCAAAACTGAAAGTCACGCATTTATTAATTTAATTAATTTATTTATTTTGTTCACTTATATAGTGCAGTACTCCAGCTTACGGCTGGGCTCACTGCGCTTTACTAACATTTCCAAGACATTGCAATTCTCAATGTTCCTAAACATAGTTACACGCACAGCACTATATACAAATGTTCAGACATGGACGCATCACTGTCATAGACTGCTAGTTTGATGGAGCGAGATCAGTGCACCTCATCGCTTGTCCACTGTAACAGATGTCCTGGACTAAAAGAATGTCTTTAAGCATGATCACAGTGTTACGCTGGTCAATACTCCTTCACAAAATTGATTCCCATAGCCTTGTCAGAAACCAAATATGTTTATCTAATTTTTTTAAAACCTTAACAAACAAGGCCAAATATTTTAAAAAGTAACTATTTTTAAAAAAATGTATCTTTGTTCCACAGCCAAATTATGCAGTGCCAGGAGGCAGAATAAGTCCCAGTGTCTCTGAAGCTGATCTTCATACTCCTGCAGATTCCATACGGCATGAGGTACAAGACATTTTAACCCCTTCATTTTTTTCTCCTTTATTCTACAATCAAATTTATCTTCATTTCTTAAAAATAAACATTTCTTGAAAATCACCAAATGGGTATGGTAATGCATTGAAAGGATTTCTCAGATGTTATAAAAATTTGTTTTTAATTTAAAGCTCAAAATGAGAAAGGTAACTTTTATGTTTAGTGGCTGTATTTTCAATTTCTTTTTAAAATTGTTATTTTTTAATTTTTTTAAGATTGATGTTTTGCGAAGAAAATTAGAGAAAAGACGGGTAAAAATATCTAAAGTTGTAGAATGGTAAGTAGAATATTTTAAAGCAAGCATAAAATTAATAGAATTTGTAATTATTTGGCAATCCAGCTTACAGATTTTTAATTTGAAAAATAAAACTCCCCACTAATTTACTAAATAATAGTTGAGAGTGAATTTACTTTTTGGGCATTAATAGCAATTCCTTTTGCTAAATACAGAGTATTCTGTAATAATTTCACTATTATAATGCAGGTTGATTAAAATAAAACTTAATAGTTAAATTTTATTAGTCTGATAATATGGTACAACTATCTCAACAAAAGCTAGTTGATCTCATCATTAGGTTTATGAATATTAATTAAACATTTAATTCATGACAACACTTGTTAAAATTTACCTTACTTTCATTTCAATCTATTTCATCTTAAAGTTACATAGCTTATTATCAGCAATATGCAGAATTTGATGCCTTTATAACAAGTCCAGATACTTCCAACCCCTGGGTCTCAGACAGCACTGAGTTTTGGGAACAAGAAAAGACAATGTAAGATTCTCATTAAAGATCATCTGTAAACACACTTTGGGGAGATTTTTAATGGTCCCATTGCTTGTTATGAGTTGATTTATTTAAATGTAGCACATGATTTATTGAATAAATCTGTTATCTGATTAATTATTTTCTAGACATATATATAGCATCAAATTATTTTTCATCCTGTTAATTTTAAGCAATTTTTATTAATAATATTCTTTCGCAATATGTTTGCCTTGAAGATATTTCACATTATTTAAGGTATCCTAAAAAACCTCATATTACAGAACCTTTCATTTAAGAATTTTGGGAATAGATCTATTTTAGCTGTTTGTTTATTAGGAACATTTTTTAACCTTCAAAAATATGTATGCTTGGGCATCTATTCTTTTAAAGATAATTTGTACAAATTGATATTTGAATTTCTTTTTGTAATAAATTCTTGACAGGTATAATCTAGCTTTTTTTTTCTTCAGGAATCCTAGAGAAATACCACAACGGCGTGTAAAAAGATGGGCTTTCAGTATAGAGGAGCTTCTGTATGATCCAGCTGGTCGGGAACAGTTTAGCAAATTTCTAGACAAGGAGTTTAGCGGGGAAAATTTAAAGTTAGTTTTTTATTTAACTCAATAGCTCCTGAAGGGCTACTTCCGAATCTATTTCATATTCCGGACAAAAGGGAAGCAACTTCGTTAAGCTTTTGATTCCATTAGAAAAATGCTTTTATTTTCTAAAGATATTTGTTTATCTTAAAAAATAAAATGATTAATGCATCAAGAAATGAATTAAATTTAATAATAATATAACATGCACTGCAAAATAATGACGATTAAAGTCCGATAACGCGATTTTCGGCACCTCGGGTGAATATATACGCCAAATAGACAGGTCAAACTAATTCACACATGGATCGAAAGTGAAACAAGATAAAAACGTCAGTTAATTTTATTGAAAACTCGTAAAATCACACAATAGCCGGAAGTCTTGAAGAAAGCGAGATTTTGATGCTATTTTTAACTAAAAATGCAGAGTGCGTCGCTAGGCGAACAGATGCATTTGGGCCCATCCGTACGAACCCCTATAAAGACGCATTTAGTCGCATCAGGTGCTAATGAGTAAACAATATGAACTTTGAAGAGCAATACATAATACATATATATCATTTGAGTAATTTACACAATTAGTCTACAAAGTAACAAATTAATTATTATAATACTTCAAATTGTATATCAAAAATTGTTTTGTTTTTTTTTAAATGTGAAATTATTCAACAGGTTCTGGCTTGCCTGCCAAGAGTTAAAAGGTCTTGCAATGAGGGAAGTCAATAAAAAGGTCCATGAAATTTTCAGGTAACATGTTGAAATTTAATTTACAGTTTATAGTTCAATGTCCAAACTCCATTTCTAGATGGCTTAACTTAAAAACCATTCTCTGAATGAATTAAATATTTGATTTTTTAAACATTTTGCTCTTTCAACCACTATTATACTAAAATCTACAACTATGTTGTTGATGGAATTTAATTATCTGACAAGACATTATATCCAAATTAATAATAAAGGCCTCGTCCGATTAAATTTTTTTTAAAACATCCATTTTAGTGAATTCTTGGCCCCAGGGGCTCACAACCCTGTGAATGTTGACTGTCACATTATGGAACTTGTGCGAAGAAGAATGGAAAATAGTCCAACACGTTTTGTCTTTGATGAGGCACAAGTGAGATTCTATTTGATTTTTTGGCATTAAGGATTTCTTTTGAATAGGATTACTAGGCATACATTTATCAATGTTTGTTCTGAGGCTCACGAACACATCCACTAACACTACTATAACAAATTTGGATTATAATTATATAAATTATGAAAGTGAGTTAATGTAAACCAGTTTAAACATTTATAAATAATACTTTAAAAAATTGAATTAGATTTAAAAATGTGTCTAAATCTGAGTTTTAGCAAGGATTAACAATAGTTTTCTCTTGTTTTGTGTGGTTTTTTTTCATTGTCAGGACCATATATTCAAGCTGATGAAAAGTGATAGCTATACAAGATATTTGAGATCAGACCAGTACAAAGAGTTTCTCTGTGGCACAAGAAAGAAAGTGAGGCTTCTGCCCGTCATACAATCTGACTGGGCAGCTAGCATTTTTAAGCACTAACCATGTGTCACAATGTTATCGTTTTATATATTACTTCAAATTTCATTTAATTTCTTAATATTTTATTTCAAAATATTTTTAATATATATGTATTTAATGTTTATTTATTTTTTATTTTTTTATTTCAACTATCTTCTATATTTTTTGTCTTGCACAATTCCTCATCAAAATAGCTAGTTGATAGCTGAGAATGTGTTATCTCCTTTAATAAATTAATATTTATTGATTATTTAATTTTTAAAAGAAACGATAAACAAGTAACTTTTGGAGAATGGTATTTGATCTTAACAATTTGTGACTTTATTTCATACCAGAAAGACCTGGAATGGCGTGTAAATATGTAAATAAGCAAAAACTAGAACTACATCTTCTCAGTTATATATTTGTACATATCAGTTTTAGTCAACCACAGCCAAAGCTCCAAGTTTCAATCACCAATTACCTTGTACAGTCAATGCCCTAAATATTCTGAAGAAGGCAAAATCTGTACAAAGATTTAATTTAATAACTCTATTTGCTTTTGTCCACAACTGCATTAATGTTGTTGTTTCTTCACCTAGATCTCAAATAACATTTACTTTATGAAATTTCTTTTAAAATTGGTAGTTAGGGTCAAATACTGAAATCAAAATGATAAAAAATTTGTTCTTGTTTATTGAGTGACTTGTTTTATTAGATATTTGTGTTCCTGCATGAGTCTAACAGTTTGCTATTTAGAAAATGTTACTAATCATTTTTAACGAGTTGTGTTTGATTTGCTTCAAAATCATAGTGTATTTTAACACAATCCCCTAATAGGCAGTGGCTATGGAAACTTGTAAATAGTGCTTCACTTGCCCAATTGGCCAACACTTTAAATGCTTTTAGCTTTTAAATTGTGTCCGAAAATAGAGATGTATTTATCTCATTTAAAAATGTAAGCAACACTTTAAAATGTTATACTAAGATCTCAAAAATTTAAAAAGTTCTGTAAATTGATATTTAATTTATATGCACCTAAATAAGCCATATTGGTAAAATTCTTAAGATATTGCAGAGGAAAATTCTTCAAGTTTGATAATTCTATTTAGTTTGTAATTATTTAGTTCACTGACTTGCATTTTAAAAAAAATTATAATTCGGTAACTTAATTTTTTTTATTATAATACATCTGTCCTTGAAAATTTTCATGAAATATTGGGGTTCTATCATTAAAATATTTTCCTTCCCACCTCTAAATAAACATAACATAAAACGTGTGTATATAATACATTAGACTTGCTGCAGTGCAGAAAAAAAATTTCAAACCACACTGGAGATCTGCAAATAACTCTTCCAATGCAAGTCAGCTTTTTTCCATGCTTACACGAACAGTGCCTCGCCCTTGATTTTTTAATCTGCTTATTATTTGGATTTAAGTTGTCATATTTAATTGCTTTATACTTTTTAAAATTTTTGATAATTAATGGATAGTCTTTTGTTCAATGTGACAATTTTTAAAATTAGATTTTTTCTATCTTTATAGTGTTTCTTCTCCAACTATTTCTTTAATATGTTTTTAATCTCCACTGCAAAGTTTTTTCAAATCAAGACACCCAGTAAAAGTATAAATAAATCACTAATAACAGCATTAGGCAAAATTAATATTTTGCTGTTATATTTATAATTGTTGAAATTTGCTAACAATGCAAAATTATGCATGTTAAAATGCTTTAAATATTTTTAAAAATGTACTCATCCAAGTGATTAATTGTTTTTAGTGTGGACTGGCTAAATATAAAACATGTTTTTTCTTGGAATATAAAATTACAAATTAATGTAACCAATGAATCAAAATTAGTTAGTTTTTTTTTAACTTAAAATGCCCCATAAATTAAGATACAGTTGTTATGATAAATTTCATAAACAAAAAATAGTTTTCAGAAAATAAACAATTTACATTAAACTCTTACAAATATTCCTTCCATTAACAAGGCCAAGAAGCAATTTGTTTATCCAGTCTTCAATTCAGTGTGTTAATTATTAAAAGTATAATACATGGGGGACTGTTTACAATTTGTGTGAAGTAAATAAATAGTGGACTTAGATTTGTCTAGGCTTTAACTTTAAAATATGCAGAATAGTTTAAATGACTCTCCTTCTAATTGGCTTCTTAATATCTCGTTCTATTATTTTTTTTATTAATTATGATGTTGTACATGTGTACTTATATATAGTCTTGGCGCATGCCACTGTTTAGGCTTAGATGTATTTTTTATTAGTTTAACTTAAAGAAATTAAAATCATATGTGATTTGCCACTATTTAACTCAAAAAGGGTTCAACTAAAATTAAAGAATTTTTAAAAAAATAATAAAAAATTTAATGCTCTCAATCCAAAGCATAGATTAAAAGATATGGTCTCGCTACAATCAAATTATCAAGTTGATTTTGTCACTGTGATAAATCCTTGTTTAGCTCTCTATTGTTCTTTTTATTATCAGCTGAAGCACTGTTGTTTTAAAACACCATAGTTTTTTTATATATTTTTTAAGTAAATAATAATTTCCCAGTAATAAAGTAATTTTTTGTATCTCAAAGTCATTGACAGCTTAACTTATAGCCCATAAATTAGTACATAATATTTTTCCTTTCACTCTGTGATATTATATATGTCTTGCTCATGAGCATCAGTTACAACATATTTGTACAAAACTTGATTGCCGTATTTCTTTCTCACATGAAATATTTTCTTCAGAACTACAATATTGTTCAATGACTACTGAATAATAGTGATGTATGTTTTTTAAACATATTTGATAAATATGCTATTGTGGTTGACATTAAGTAGATTGACATACAAAAATGTATCTTATGTCAATGATTTGAACAATATACGGGAATTTTCACACACACACACAAAATTTTAAAAATATTTAATTATCTTGGAACTTGAATTCTTTGGTATTGGCAAGGCTCAATATAATCTAATCCTGTGACCATGTCCTATTCAGCATCTTACTTCTTCATCTTCTCAAAATAAACCTCATCCTAACCTACCTCTAGTCCCCTTAAAAATTATTGCAAATTTTCATTATCATTACAAATGCACATCAAAGGGAATGTCAGAATTATATAAAAGCTAATGACATATCAATTACTGATTTCTTTTTTAGTATCAGATGATTGATACATATCATAACTTTTACCAAAAGTAACTTAGGGCTTGTTCCATCAGATAATATAAGTTTTGAAATTTATTTTATTTTAAAACTAATTTTATTAATTTTTTTTTCAAATAAAATTTTCAATTTACATTTGCCTGTGATTTTTATTTTTTAAAGTATTTATTCCTAGTGTATTCCTTGCAACGTTTACTTAGCTTTTCAGCAGTTAATTCAAAATCTTTAAAACAATATGTTAAACTCTATACACAATCAATTATATAATGATCCGGATGAAAAGAAAATTGTGCCAACTATTTACAAAAATTCAATTAAAAATTTTCTTACAATTTGAAGTTTTGATAGCACTGGAAAATACCTGCTTATTAAAAAAAAATCATTTTAACTAAATGTTTCTTTGTTTTTTTACTGTCTGCTGCTTTCTTTGTTAACATACTTGCAGTCACATGTCTTCATTCAAAAAGAGATTGATATTAATATGATATTTTTTGTTTAGCAGCTTGAAACTAAACATCAAACAAATAATAAATACTTTTTTCAATTCTTTATATGAGTTTTAAAAAATTAAGAGAAAATATTTTGTACCACTTAGAGTTAAAAATATGCAATATCATTTTTGTTGATATATTTATCCTTTACTTTGTAATACATTTTTTTGGAGTTCCTTTCAATCACAAATTTTTGAATGATTTATATTTGACTGGTGGTATACATAGTTATTTGTAGGAATCCTTACTGTCATTCACTGAAAGCATCACGCTTTGCATCATTTGGCACATAAATTTCAAAATTGTTCTTTTTTTTCTGCACATATATCACTCACAATAAACCTAAATGAATGTTTGCTCATATATTATGATAATACTGGATACAAATTTATCTTTTCAGAGCTATAATTTCATGTTCACAAAGAGTGCAGTTCAATTTAATTTAGCTGTAAACATTTTTAGAGCATTTTTCAATCTCATATACTGCTGAAAAATTAGATCTGCTGGTTATTTTTTACTTAGTTTGTAATTGTTTTTTGAGAACTAATCTAATTATGATTCCAGCCTCTCAGTTGGTCAGTAGAATGTCACATTTCCTCACATCTAGGTTTATAATTAAACAGAATCTATTATTAATATCTGATATTTTTTAAGTTATCTTAACTACCCATAATAATACTGATATAATTTAAGTGCAAGAATAAAAATTATTTTTACCTTTTTAATAAGGTGAGAAATTTTGCAGCAGTAATTTTTATTCTAAAGGATATTTTTTACCCTATTTAGATGAATTTCAAAATTATTATTAGCAATGCCAATTGCATGCATGGTGCTTTATAAGGTTTAGCTTAATTTTGATTTTTCATGCTTGATATTGAAATAGTTGTTATATTTTGTTTTCTTTGTTTTTATAGGTGCGGGCAACTTCTATTCCTCTCATCATTTTCTTATTTCCAGCAGGTAGTTTAGACTGTAAAATGCTTCTAGATTTATGTACACTCATAGGCACATCAAGTTTTTTTTTAGACAGTGAAAACATTTTTTACACCCATAACATGTCTGTATATTTGAACCTTTAGCCCAGTGACATAGTGAAAATAGGGCTCCAGCTCACCTTGTGTAATTTTTCTAGAGCAATTTTCATTTACTTCTTTGTAAATTTAATTTAGATGAATCAGAGAAAAATCAAGCAATGAAATCATTTTACACATTGAATTAAGTTTATTTTATAAAAAATACTTATTACTTTACTTTGGAATAGAAAAATAAAATTTTGTTCGATTAAATATAAATGAATAGAAGGACATGGCCTGTTAATGAAACATGCTTGGTTGGGGACTTATCATTTACCACACATTTGTTATGAGCTACACTCACAAAGCACTTGTATTTTAACCTGTATACTGAATGTCACTTGATGCCCCCAAAGAACAATTTGTTAAAAAAGAAGCAAAGGTAGTTTATTGGTAGCTTGGTCAGAGAATGTCTATCTGCATTACTTATAGTGTTTATTCTACAGTCATATCTGTGATATTTTGTTAATATTGTGTCATGTAGAATGCTGAGCTGCTTGTGTATCTGAATGCCTACAACTATATGAATGTTTTGTACATGTACCATGTAAATACATGTTATTGATGTCATGCTTGCTTGTCAACTGCTGATAGAACAAATATTGTTCCTTCAAGTGGGTGAACAATATTTTTTAAATCAATTTTTGCGATATTGGATCTCATTTGCACAGAATGAGCTCTCATATCGTATGATTACATTTTTATTTCATTTGTAATATTTCATTTATGTGGTTTTTAAAAAAATGCATTTGTTGGCAATAAAAACAATTTGTTCAATTTAATGTTTTTTTAATAACACTACAGGCATGCACAAAATCAAGCCTGCAGCTTTTTAATTTTTTTTTACATCTTAGCTAACATAGTAATTATACAAGTTTTTAAATTAAAGTATTACAGTATATATTTTCAATCAGCTCTTTAAGTTTTTAGAAAACACAATTTCATTTTCATATAATTTTTACAACATAAAGACTTTTGTTTTCTTTAAATTTTATTTTAAGTTATAGCCTATATCCGTTTTTCTTTCCTATAACTATAAGGTCTTGTAAATGAAAATAGAAACTTTCTGTGCTGTTATAATAAATCTGGCCTAAAACTGAGTTATTCACAATCATACATTGATGAACAGATAATGCATATTGGTTTAACAAATTTGACAGAAAGACTTAAAACTCAAGGAAATGTATTCAATTTCCTTAAGAAACGAACTGTTAAGTAAGCCTTCATTTAAATGTACATCTTTTTAGCAACACAGAACTCTCTCTTTTTAACTCTTTTATTTATGCTTGACTTAATTGGCTGCTCACTTTTCGCATGATTATTTTCACAAGATTATTTTCGCAACTTATCCTTGTTGGATTCATGCATGCCCACTTTTGAACAAAATGTTTTTGTTAGAAGTTTGTAGCGATTCATTGTACTATATTGCTGACATGCACATTCTTTCATTGCATACTAAATTAACTTGCCTCTTTCAGGCGCAATATGGTGGGTCATGTGCATAATGCATAGCTACAATTTCATTTTAGAAATTTGCGCCCTGTATTAGATGAAATTAAATTATGAATTTACATTTTCACTTATCCTCACAATTGATGATTATTTATTGATTTTTATTCAGTTCTCATTTTCTAAACACTTTATTTTTATTATCTGTTCATTCAGCTTTTTAGTTTTAAAATGATTTCAGTTTATTACATTTTTTTAAAGAAATATTTTTTTTATTAAAATAGAAAATTTTAAACTCATTGAATTACATTAGCAAAGAATAAAGATTCATATTTTCTTTATTAATTTTTTTAAGCAATTAAAAATACAAATTTAACTTTATTTATTGATAGCAAATAGTTTTTATTATTTTCAACAATGCATCAAGTTTTATATTGAATACTATTTATTTCAAATTACATTTATGACAATTAATTTTCTTACATATTACCCTTAGAAGCAACTGCTAATTGTCCATGCTTGAAGTAACTAATGACATTATAGGTAATTTGAGAAATAGATATTTTTCATCCAATCAAATTAATGCATTTCTATTTAAATTCTGAAATCTTGAACGTGACAATAATTTTGGTTCTCTGCAGTTAACAAGATCAATAATATCCAAGTTGCCAAGTTTAACTCTTGGAGGGACGTGATTGCACTAATGCACTAAACCTACCTTTTGCACTGAAATGGCCATTGTTTGCACCACATATTTCTACTCCATGCCTGCCTGCCCAGTACTTTTGTCATCTCATGATTGTTGATATTGCTTGGTTTTGAAGAAACACTGCATAAAAACTTTTACAAAATTTCTAAACATAAATATTTTTCTATTTTAATTTCTTCCTTTTTTTTTGTTTAATTTTTATTTTATTTTATTTTCAATAGCGTTTACTGTTTTGCTTTTTGTTTGCCATTTTTATTGTTTATTTTCTTGTTTTTCTTATGTTTATTCCTACACTTTTATAACAATAATTGATTCATTACAACAATATTTTAAATTATATTGTTCCTTTCTTTGTGACAGAATCCATTATTCATGTACCAATTCACAATATTTATATGAATGTATCTGATAATTAATTGATAGATAATTTACATATTATAATGATGTTGAATATTGAGAACTTTGAAATAAAAAGTTTTGAAAGTTTTGACTTCTCGTCATACTTTGAATTTTGAATTGTGACATTTCCTTTAAAATGTGTTGAACTAATTAATACAAAGACAAGCTGTTCAATTTAATAAAAATCATGCTCAACTCTTTTCAACATTTTAAATATAGACTTCAGTTTTAAACAAAAAAAATTTCTTTGATTTCCACATTTACAGTAAATTGAGTTTTTTTCAAAGATATTATTCTACATATCCCAGGACTTTTGTTGTCTAGCACTCCCTTTATGCACAACAACTATGATCCTGCACATAAATATTCCAGTCTCACAGTCCTATTCTTGATTGGTCACAATGGCTGTCAAATACACTCTTAAATGTTTAACATAAATAACTTCACTTAAAGATTTAAAACATGTCGTCAACCCATAATTATTTGCATAAGCTCAGTGTCTAGGTGTAATAGCCCCATATGGTTAATAGTGTATGTAAGTATTGCAAACTAAATCAATGAAATTAACAAAAACCTAATGGTAAGGTTTTAATGTAAAGGGAGCTGTCTGGGTACATATGTAATGCAATTAAATACTAATAATAACAAAATTATTTAAATTAGGCTCTCTATTTAATGTTTCAATTTCATAAATCTTAAGTGTCACTGTATTTTTTCCTCCTCTACCTGAATGTATTGTCTCATAAGGATTATTTTTCCTCTGCTTAAGTGGCCTCCCTTCATTTTCCTTCACAGCCTTATTTGAAGTTATATTCTTGCTACACCAGGTACATATATGTGATGTAATTGATGTTCTATTCAAATGATACCAAGTTTCATCTATTGTATGAGTGTACAATACATTTATTATTATTTATTTATAACAAACTCCATATTTCAAACATTTATTTATAAAATAGACTGTTATGGGTTTACTAGAATTTTCCAATGTTCCAAATATATTTCAATATTTTATCACTTTACTTGATATTTTTCTAACAAATAATTTCTTTTCAAACATGTAACCTATTACTCACAGTGAAAACTTAACAAATTTTGAAATTCTTAAAATTAAGAATTCTTGAATGACCTAACATAAGCAGCTAAGTTTAAAATAAAAAGTCGTTTTCTTGTCAAACACTTGTTCAACAAGAAAGTTGGGTGTTTTTTTTATCTTATCTATTTTATCTTACTGAGCATCTAACATATGAATGATTGGTCAGGTGAATTAATTAATTAACCCAGAACAGCCTTGACTTTAATAAATCATTATGTATCTCTATCTAGATATTAATAATATTTATTGCTCACCCACTATTTGAACAATTTTTTTTCTAATGCAGTTTCAACATTTTTGTTATTCATATGACATACTTTTCATAGATTATTCTATCCTAAATAAAAAGAATACATTTTTTTTCATCTTCTATTAATTGTGTAGTTCAGAATACACATTGAAAAGTATGCTATGATAAAACAAAAGACAGATATTTTCCCAACAAAAAGCATGCAGAATATGCAATTTGAAGTCCCAAAGGCATGTAGGGTGCAATGGAAAGAAATAACCAAACTGGCATGTGGTACAGATTATTTTGGGACAGATCTTAGTATCATCCGCTACCCATGAACGACCAATTAACTGATGAAAATTTTTTAAAGACTTTTGATACAAAAATCAAGTTGACTATTCAGCAACAGTTGAACTAAAATTGTTATATTTCAGTGAAGAAGTATTGTGTTGGATTTTTACTAACATACACCTTTGCTTCTTTTCTTTTTTTTTCTTTCAAAATTTTTCAGAGCAAAAAACGGCTGGAAATTAGAAAAGTGTAAATAGGAATTTGAGAGTGGCCCGCATTCCTAGAATTTATAAATTGTGGTCAGTATTGCAATAATTGTTTACCCTTCAAAAAAAAATCTTCCTTTGTTCACCGTGAAGACTTCAGGATACCTCATGTGGAAGAAACTCCAGCAAGCGAGAAACATTCCTCACTGATGAGAAGACTCCAAAAATCCTTGACAGGGAGATGACACAACTAAACAATTATTCAACTGACCAAGGCTCACTGACCTGGCTGAAGAATGGGGATAAGATGTGGCTACTTATCTGCAGCACAAAATTAAATTATATAAATCATTTTAGATTTCTGAAAATTTATTGAGCATTTTAGCCAGTAATGGCTTGAATTTACTTAATCATAGCTCAAGTGTTATATCCAATATTTAAAATGTAATTGTGTGTATACCTTTTAATTTGTTATCTTTATATTTTTTTTAAAAAGTACAAAAAATTAGACATTATTTTTTGGCTTTAGTTAAGTTATAACTGCATGATAGAACACATTTTTAAAAAATCAAAATGAGCTTCATTTAACGTCCTCTGTGCAAAATATTAAGTTATAAAATACACAAATCATCTTAATTTATTGGAAATGATAGCAATAAAATTATCATTCTTTTTTTTCCAAAGATTACAGGGAACATGTACGACAAATAAAAATCTAATTGCTGTTTTTTCCTGAATTTTTTGTTTAGAATAAATCTTGTATATTAAATATATTTTTTTTTATTGCTGCAATATACATTTTAAAATTAATGTTATATAAACTCAAATATCATTGTATAAACTCTTGTTGAATTATTTGCTTTAGGTTCTTTGACAGAACTCTGCTGTTTTTCAGCCAATTTTTCAAAATAATGAATAAGTTATGTTAAAGCTCTTTTAGAAAGAACTGTCTATGATAAAATTTAGTTAAAAATATTTTTGAAGATGACTGAAACAATTTTTTCCCAAAAATTATAAAAGTAGGTGTAATGTTTCAAGGTATTAATGAAATAAATTGAGTAAGTTAAAAAATTTCAATGAAATATTTAATGAACGTCCCTTGTGTTAATGCTCTTGTTTGATTTTTTGTTTTAGTCCTAATTATATTTCATTTGAGAAATATAGAAAGAAAAATTAAGTAATCCAATGATTATTCAATTCATTAAATTTACATTTGAATATTTTCAAAGAATTTGTATCTATTTGTATCCGGGAATTTAAAAATATTGTTTAATAAAGAAAAATAACATATATTAGTCTATTATTAATTTCATTATTAAATGCAATTATAATTTTAAGTTATATATTTTCATTTTTTTTTAAATCAAACGGATTCAACATTTTAAATTTGCAATTGCACATTGTGTTAGCGACCAGAGATTCCATGAATCTGTGTAATTTTTCTTTTTACTAAGTAAACCAAAACATTTCCCTATGACAGTATCAATTTTAGAAAGAAATTATTTTAAAACGAAATTCAAATAATATAGGTAGAATAATTCTAAATAAACATGACAATAGTAAAGGATTTGTTTTTCTTCAATTTTTTTTAATCTACTTATTTAAAAAATAGATTATAAAAAAAATATTGCCAACTACTGCTGGTTTCACTAACTACTTACTTGCTCTTGATTCTGTGTTACAGCGTTATGTCTTGCATACATTTAATGTAAATCAAAGGTAAAATGATGTGTTCAAATGTCTCTCAGTGCTCATTCAAATTATCTTTTCCTTTGCATTCATAATCTCAACAAAAATAATTACATTTTTATCGCAAAATTCTGACAGTAAGTAACTTTGAAACTTTAAAAAAACTGAACTAATGTCCTGCTTTCTTCTTGGGCTTGTTTTTTTTTAATATAAATTAAGAGACAGCACACAATTTTCATAGAATTATTATTATTTTAAAGGGTTTCTTTTTAGAGTCCTGGGTTTCTAAGGAAAGAAAAATTTTAAACAAGGTTGCCCAACTTGTTGCTTTTTATCTAATCCTTCATGCATTAAATAACAAGCTTTATAGAAGTACAATAGATGTAATGTACACAAATATTTATGTTTAAATAATATTTTTGGGCCGATGTCCATCACAGTAGTCTAAGAATTGGGTGCTAGTGTAATTAACACAAATTGAAAAGTTTTTTGCTTTTTTTTTCATTTTGAAGAGTTTTATGCCCAAAATACCTTTTTTTAAAAATGTATTATTGTCACCATGAACAACGAGAATGTTCAACTTCCATTATGCAAGGTCCATTTACTTGCTGTTTAAATAGTTTTTACAGGAAATATTCACAAATCAATTTAGATTTAATGTCTCTACAGTCATTTTCTTTTAAGTCGAACGGCCATAAACTTTTCATGTTTACATTACATTTTCCAATACTTAAAAATTGCAAAGCCTCATAAAAGCATTTTGCCTAAATCTTATGAAATATAACTGAGGTACAAATTGTATTTTCTATGCCATTATTTTTAGCACTTATTGTGTATTGAAATGATTTTTTCTCTATATAAATACAATTATTTAATGTTAATGTTTATTTAGATTATATATATTATTTTAGTTTTCAATTTTATTTATGAGTCATTACCACATTAATACATAAGAAACTGAAAAAAATGATCTCATATTTATTTGGTTTAAGTTATAAAAAATAATCCTTAAGCTAATGATACATCAACAAAAAAATAACCCAAAAAAAACAACATAACTTGAGATATGTGATATTCTAAATTTTTTTAATCCTTTATATTAACTCGTGGTGTCTGCGGCCGACCGACCGACCTTGCTTGCTTGTCGCCAAAACTTTTGATCGATTTTTAACCCACTTGCTCGCAAGATAGCGAGCTGAAATTTTGCAGGCAGTTTCGTACCGATGATAAAAACAATGTATCAAAATTTCAGATCGATCGCATGTACCGTAATTAAATTATTGATTTTTTAGATTATTTTATTTATTCCTATGTATCATGCTATTTTTTGAGATAGAGCGTCGCGGTGCGTATTATATTGAACAACCTTTCTGTCGCGCAATAAGGTGCGTATTTTACTGACAACACTTTTTATAAACCTATTCCTGATCGGTGCGCATTATATTAAACACGTTTTACGACATAACTGCAATTTTGTATTTTTGGATGGTCTTGCGCTGCGTGTTATAATGAACATTCTTTTAGTTACGTCTCATACGTAAAGGATTTATAGTAAAAAACTTGGTTTTTTACGGGTTGTTTTTATTAAAGAATTTTTTGCTGGTTTCACTTTTATTATTTTTACAATTACAATATTGATAGGTACCCTTCTTATAACATAAAGAAATGTAATCCATTTTTTAAAAAAATTTAACTTTCATTTTTTTTTGGTGTGTGTTAATAATAAATTAAATGAATATTTCATTGTATGAACACATTTTTATTTAAAATAGTTTGCCTCCATTAAGTCATACATTTGTGAGGCTAAATGAAGATCATTTTGTTCAAATAAAAATAAATAATCATTTACACATTTATTATAACACAGTCAAGAAAGACATCTGTTCTCATATCTTGTTCTCCCTGAAGTAGAAAGTTTTGAGTACTAATTATATACCTGGTCAGCTTACAAGACGCAAAATGTGAATCCCTCCATCTTTAATATTACTTTACTTTTTTTTTAAAAAACAATTTATATTCTTTTAAAAAATTTAATTCATTTTAAAATATCAAACCATGTTATTACTAGCTTTGTGTCAGGTTAGAGAAATTTAAATGACTTGAAATCAACGACTGCTGTCTGCCATTTCTAAGTGAACACAGTGACACAAAGCTGTTGAGTTTTTATTGTTACCTGTTAAACCACTGAGTTACAAGCTGCTGGATGAAGTTAAGGTCTTCAATTTCTTCTGTTTCTTAAATTGTTTTGGTCTTTGGCAGATTTGAAAGTCAAACCTTAAATACAACTATAAGATAAACTTCCATGCATTAAAAGAAAAACAGTATGAAGCAAGATTTTTTAAAAATAAGATGTCAATGAATTAAAATAGTAAAAATTTACACAACTTTTTGTGATTATTGAAAGAAATGGTCTCTTAATTTTTTTATAAAAATTTCTCAACTTGATAATTCTAAATTTTGTTTGCAAACATTTTTAATTCTGCTCACTCTTTTTCAAGAACCCTGCTTGAGATCTTGATCTCACAAACTAAATGAAGTCATCACTACAATTGTTTTATGGAATCTCATTGTCTAGCAGTTTTTATAACAGTTTGAGCAGGTCCCCTATTCTTGTGATGGGTATTCAATTATAGATAAGCTAACTGTTTTAGGTTAATCATGGGTATGATTAGGCGGCTGGACTGTTTTAGGTTAATCATGGGTATGATTAGGCGGCTGGATGGCGAAGTCAATAGTGCGCTCGCCTCACAAGCTGAGGGGCGTGGGATCTAGCCCACGTTAAAGCCACAATAAAAATGTTGAGGCACGACTATCGCTAAAAAAAAGTCCTCCGCTGACCTTGAGATGAGATGGGCGCCGCCAAGGTCTACCAAACCCCGAGAAAGTTCTAATGCAAACATTAGAACCCCCTACGACCACGAGGTTATGGGACACAAAAAATCATAGGTATGAAAGTCATGATTACTTAATACGCAATAAAAAAGAAAAGTGTGGTTAGCATTTAATGGCTTCAGTCAATACAATTTAGTACACATGTGATGAAAATAAATGGTTTACTCAATCTTTCATAACTTTTTTATCTTACATTTGAATGCTATGGTTAAAAAGGCCATGGTTCATTTTTCTTTTATAGTTATTATAAACCTGTAAATTTATTACCATCATTTGGAAACAATATCTGAAAGAATCGTCTCATGTGTTATGTTAGGATTTGGAATCTTTATTTTTATTTTATCTTTGCAATGATAAATACTCTATAACTTAATAGAGAAAAAAATGTAGTCACTCCACACTATTTAAAGTTTAAAATAAAAATTTTGGCATGCTTTATATTTACTTTTATTTAATGGTTTTTATTAATTTTTTTGTAAACTTTAAATATGAGTTTTTCAAATGACAAATCTAAAATGACAGATTATCTTCTGAGATGCTTCAATATTGCCAAATGTTTTTTACAATTAAAATGTATTACATCAATTTCAAGTGCTGGGTGCTAGTCACGCAAGAGTGAATTATTATTTTTCTCTTTAAATCTATATGTATGGATGATATTGGTATGAATAGCTAAATGATCAAAGGTGTTTTTGTACTGATGAATGAACATGTTTATTGATGTTTATTTGGAATGTACTGTGAAAGACGCTGCTACCTGTACATAGTGAGTAAGGGCACCTGCTGAAATGAATGAGTACAATGTACAACAATTTGATTTTTTTTTAAACGTCAAACATCAAATTGATTTATTGATGTAATACCTTGTTGACATAATGAACCTTACAAAAGACGGTGAAATCTAATTTTTTTGTTCCCTAGTGTAAATACAATTAGATGTCATTACACATTTTTGCTTGTGGTTTCTTTTATCATATAGGTTTAAGCAGCTAATTGTACTCTGTGACTAGAGATGGCCTAGAGACTTTGATGCAACTATAACAACACTTCTAGAAACTATGATGCTTCCATCAACGTTAGATGCTGTCTTTTAATGACAAAAAAGATAAAACAGTAAAAATATATCTGTAAAGGCATCTAAACTAATTTGATTTTAAAAATTCAAGAAATTTGAAGAGAAGTGAAACCTGAATAATAAAACCACTTCTTTTAAGAATAGAATAAGAATAGAAACAATATTAATAAGCTGAGAAACTCTGGTTAAAAACAAACAAAACCATTGCAGAATACAAGAATAATTTAATGCATAGGCCTTACGTCGCAGTTAAAATAATAGATATATCAACAGAACTGATTTAACAAGGTTTCACTAAATATTTCACTCACATTCCATAATAAATGAAGAAAATAATAATAAAAAGCTGTTTAGAATATACATTTGCTGATAAACCCCATCTACTATCTACAAGACACAGTCCCAACAAAAAGACCCATGTAATTTCTTCTGTTGATTACCATTCAAGTCATTTATCAATAAAAATGCCTCTTGATAAAAGAGGTTTCACTACAGAAATAATATTGCATGAAGCAGAATACAATAAGAATAATTACAGAGGGGCGTGATTATCTTTTCAGTAGTATCCTCATCCAAGGATTTTTAAGCTAATTTTTAATTTTTAGATGAGCTGATTTCAGATGGTATGAAATGAGGGTGAACTTAGGCTTAAACTGGAAATTACTTTCACATCCTTTGCTTATAAAGCCCAACTTATTTTTCAACTATGAAAATACTATAGTTAAAAAGATACAGATAAACTCCTAGAATCCCCAAGAAGAGTGAAGTCCTCTACTATAACTTTTGCTGCAAAGCAAAGGATGGTGTTGAAGTAAAAAAATTATGGCCCAATGCATTTACTTGGAATGAATTGTAACGCCAAAAAAATTATCTTAAGATTATATGCAGATGAATAGGTTTAATACAAGGCTCCTCACATTGAGGATGTATAATATATAATGGCTGCATTGTATAAGAGAGTGTGCAAATGAAAATTACACAAGTGACATCTGTGAAAAACTACTGACAAGCCTTTGAGAACCAGTTATTCAATATACTAAATATTTAACTATTTTTTCCCAAATAAACATCGGCACATATTAATTTTAAAAAATCTCATGTCTTACTAATATTTTATTTAGAAAATGTTAGTATTTTGAAAAGACATTGGGAATATTATACGTTATATTTTTAATTTAGCTAAACAAAAATAACTGCTAACCAGCTATAGATATTCAGTAAATGCTTAAAACTAAGTGATCATAACGTCACCAGTTCATTTTAAGCATTGTGACCATCAATTTATTTTGTTTAAACTTTAAGCCAAAACAAATACGGTTCTCGTACAGAAACTTTTCAATTCGATTTAAGAACACCAGTGTTTAACTAATTCAGTAGAACTTTAATTAAAAAGGAACTAAAAACTATATACTTTAGCTAAATCAAACTGTTATCGAGTTAAAACATGTCAAAATTACACAGAACTGTTTTAGTATTTGCATGTATAAATTCTGCAAATTCATAGGTAAATTAGCAGAATATTCAGCAATACACAGCCATTTTAAAAAAAAGGACATAACAAGTAGTGCTTTCATACACACAAAAAATGAATCTCAACACTCAGAAAAACAATCTACAAGTGTTTAACTTTTACTCACGGTTTATGGAAATGTATGTATTTATAATTTATATGTCTAGAAATCATCACACAGTAGCATACATTCATACATAACTTTTTACTGATGTCATTAAACCAGTGAAGATGCATTTTTTTAAAATTCAGGTAAAACAAAAGCCTTTTATGCCTTTAACACTACACAGACAGACGAGCATGAGGATTTAAAAAGTGCTTAATATTTTATATTCCTTTTTTTAATGCTCTCCCCTTTTTGAAAACCGATTTCCGACCACTCTGAAGACAATTTACCATATTTGGACCAATGTATAATAACAATGCTACACGACTAGACTGCTGCAGGCCGTAGCAACTTATCAAGGACACGGATGCCGTTTTCCTCATATTCAGAACGCATGAGCCAAAACTCATCTTTATCCTTCATAATGTCCGCTAACACAGATCCGCCCATGAATACCATGTGCTTTCTACGAGGTGGATCCTCAATACGAATTTTAAATTTCTGAAACACAAAAAAAATTGTTACATTGTACGATCAATTTGAAAATTGATTTTCAATTAGCATTCTGATGACTTAATTTTTAAAAGCTTTTGAAGTGATGTGATTTTTCGACCCTTCTAAAATATGCTATACAAGCTTGTTAGAATTTTTGTTGCACACTGTTTAAACTTTTAAAGTCAGTAATATTGTAACATAATTATTATTATTTTTTTAAAAGCAATTTTAATGTAAGTATAAAACTACTTTGGTTAATTAAAAATCAACAAAAAACTTATTGAGAACGAGTTATCGGATTCGAAGTTTAAAAATTATATGAAATATTCTTTAACATGAAAAAGAACAACCAATTAAACAAAATGAAACTGAGTTTGTGAAAACAAGCTGTGCCAAAAAACTGAAGTTTACTCACAGACAAAGCGGTGGTGTCTCCCTTTAGCACTCGCTCCAAATACAATTGTTTTATTTCTCTCTCAAGTCTGCTGGGCAGTCCTGGATACATGGTGGAACCACCCGAGAGGACAATGTGCTTGTAGAAGTCAGCCCTCAAGTCCATGTCAGCTGCCTGAATGGTGTTGAAGAGCAGTTCGGCAACACCCACACTGTCAACATTGATGAGATGAGGCTGGAAGAGTGCCTCTGGGGCTCCAAATCTCTCTCCACCAACCTTGATGACACGACCATCAGGCAGCTTGTTTAAAAAATAAAATAATAGAAATGTTAATATAATTGTTGATTTCTGGAATAATACAAATTTATTTTATTTTAAGGAACAAAAACTGAAATTGCTTACAGTGTAAGGCTCCACTAAAACAGTTGTGTCATTGGCGAGTTTCTGTTCCAACTCTATATCATAAGCAACATAGCACAATTTCTCCTTCATCATACGAACTGTTTCAAAATCGGCAGAATGGTTGAAAGCATATCCTCTCAGCAACAACAACTGGAAATGTTTTTTAAATAACAAGATTCATAAAGTGACATTGTAAAATTTTGAGTAGCCTAATTTTTTAGTCATAAAAATGTTTGATGATGTGAAAGGCATAAATAAATTACATCTAAAATCCTGGTTTAGGATATGAAAGTTTCAGAAGACATAGTGAAATAAGGTAAGGGGCCGTCCATAAAGTACATCACACTATTTTGTTATCATTTTTACATCACACACATTGTCACAAATCCCCCCCAAAGTATAAAGTATGTTACACAAATTTTTTTTTAAATTAACAAATAATTTAATTTTTTTTAAACACATGTGACGTCACACATGGCCCTCCCCTTGTCACACTTTCTTACACCCCCTCCTCCCTACAGGGCATGACGTACTTTATGTAAAACAAATCCTACATAACTTTCGATTCCTGAGCTAATTGTGAAACTTTCTAAACCAAACTTTAGCAAAGAGTACATTCATTTCTTACCTTAATAAGATATCTGGTAATATCTCTGCCTGCAATATCTAATCTACGTGTCAGATGAGGCAAAGAAAAGCCATCATAGACAGGGCAGAAATGTGTGACACCATCGCCAGAGTCCACAACTACTCCTGTGACCAAACCTGAAATGATCAACAGTTTTCTGTGATGTTTTTATTTTTCAATGCTTTTGTTTTTGTTGCTAAAATAAGTAACATTACAGAAACACTGAACAATCCCATAGCATAAATGAACTAGCTTCTTGTAATATGTTAAAATACACTGCAGATTGCTTGCTTCAATCAAAGCATACCTTGAGCATAAAGAGTAAGAACTGCTTGAATAGCTATATGAACACTGTAAAAGCCATATTTCTCAAACATCAGCTGTTAATAGAATGAAATGACACATCTTAAATATACTCAAAAGGTGTTGGAGATCACAACAGACGTTTTAGAAGAAGAACAATCAAAAAGAAGCAATCCCATTTAATTGCTCGTTTCAATATTCAAATTAACATAAACATTTTGAATTGTTTAAATATAGTTATTTTAAGGAAACTAATTAATTAAGCATGTAAAAATGTATATAATGATGTTAAGAAAACAAGAAAAATTGTAACATGCAATAAATTTTAAAAACAAAGACAGTCAAACAGAGGATGGCACATATAATTAAATATGCAATTAAATGTCTTTTACCTCAATCATTTTTTCCCTGTTCTTTGTTGGATTCATGGGAGGCTCTGTCAGCAGTATGCGTGTATTTCTGGTGTCAAGATTCATCTTATCCTTGCCGAATGTATGGTCGTACAAATGTGTCATGTCTTCCCAATTCCGCACAATGCCATTTTCCATTGGATAGTTCACCTCCAGCATTGAGCGTAGTTCACTGGCTTCCTCACCAACCATTAAATCCTAAAATTATATTCACAGCAAATCTTGCATTTAGGTATTTCCAGAGAAAACTGAGCTAACTGTGATAATAAATAAAACAGTATACCTTAAGGCAGGGGTCGGGAAAATTTTTGTCTGAGAGAGCCATAAGCACCACATATTTTGAAAAGTAATTCTGTGAGAGCCATACATTATGTTTAAAACTAAAAATTCAAGTAAATGTGTCCATATTGTGTAATTTCAACACAAAAATTACAACAATTATGTCTCTGAATTCTTTTTAATAACATTGTTGCTATGCTGTTTTTTTAATGCAATTAATATGTACATCAAAGGAGTCTAAATAAAAGGGTTTTTTTAATCGAACATTTGTCTGAGAGCCATATGCAGCAATCAATAGAGCCACATCTGGCTCGCGAGCCAACGTTTCCCAACCCCTGCCTTAAAGGATGTTTACTTTTAATTATCAATTAAACAAAAAAGCAATGCTAACACCAGATTCGTAATTTTTAAAAAAAAATATTCTTTTTTTAATTTAACAAAAGATATATTTAAAAACAATATGCCTTTATTTCATTTTGAAACCCAATAATAAATAATGGTTTCTACAATAACTCCTCTGCTGTTTGATAGACAAATTCTTACCTTGACTTCTATGTTTCCAACTTTGGTTGTTGATCTGATGATAGGCCTTCCAACCAATGATGGAAAAATGTGTGCGGGGAAATTTGAGCCAGCATATCCACATTTGACAAACTGATTTTTAAAAAGTGAATAACAATAACCTTTTCCTTAAAAAAAAATATTTAATTCCTATACTATAATAATACGAAACTAAGCCTCTAAAGGAAAAATGTTTGAATAAATGAGATAAAATAAATCACTTAACAAATAGGAGTTGTCTGCACCTCTCAATAGCTGTAAGTTATATCTTCTTGCGTTACTTGGAGAGATAGTAAGTCAGTAACAGAGGTATATTTTGCAAACCAAAATCAACAAGTGTAAAAAATTAATAGAATTATGGCATAGGAAAACCCTTCATTTTACGAACATGACATGGAGAATTTTGTAATAGTAATAACAGTGCATGCTGAAATCACAACAAAATAAAATATCTTCATCTGCTCTATTGATTAATTATTTACTAATATTTAGCTCCTTAATTATTAAGCATTTTTATTTGATAGTTTTAACAACAATAACAAAGCCAACTCTCCAGAATTTATGAGCTCAGACTTAGCACCTAGACCATATTTGGCTATGCTTGCGGCTTACTATTATTATGATTATGGGCTGTAGGCTGACACATTTGATTTTAACATAATCATATATGCATATTTATATCAAAGTGGGTGGATACCGCGCAATGCGGGGCATACACTGTAAAGCTTGTTGCGTACTACGCGGCATACACTGTGTCCTACACCGAGAAAGTAGAAACCGCGTAAATGTGTGTGTGACGTCACATTTTGCTCTTTCATCCGGGTCCGTTTCATGTGACTACTTTATAAGATTTTAACAAATTCATACGGTACATGAGCTTCTGTGGTCTCACGGTTAGGACATTAGATTCTTGAACTCTAGGTGTCAGGTGGAGGTTCGAGTTTTGTTTGAGTCTTTTTTTTTAAAGTTTGTAGTTTCAGTTTTAGGGTCTGGGTTAGGTTTAGTTGTCTATTTTTTAAATTAAAATAGAAAAAGAGTTTCGTTTGAGTCTTTTTTTTTAAGGTTGTAGTTTCAGTTTTAGGGTCTGGGTTAGGTTTAGTTGTCTATTTTTTAAATTAAAATAGAAAAAACAACAAATATAATATAGCAACCAAAAATATGATTTATCGAGCGCACCGTTCTCTTTGCTTTTACCAAATTAATTTTAAAATCATAAATCTTTTTAAAAATAAATTTTAAGCTATTAAGGTGGACTGGGTATACCAAAATAAACAGTGTAGGCTCAGTAATGCGCGCCATCCACCCTCCACAATCTAGACTGCGTAATGCGTGTCATCCACCCAACTGAGTTTAGACTGCGCGCTATGTGGTGTCTACCATCGGCCTATTTATATATATATATATATGAAATAATAAAATAATTGTATATTAGTATATTATTTCATGTATGAGTATGTAAATATATTATTAATTATTATTATTTGTTAAGTTGAGTGACCTGTTAGTTTTTTACAAATAATAAAGACATTTTTGTACTACTACACTAGGCTTCCTTAAAAATAGGAAACCAAAACACATGAAATAAGTTTTATTTTGCTTTAGGATTAATATTATTAATATTGTCATCAATTAATTATGCTGAATCAGTTATTTTGCTCTGATTCTCATACTTAACTAGGAAAGTTAACTTACTTCCTTCGAACATTTTAATTTAATGATCTGTTTACACTCAGAAGTTTACAGTTAACTTCCGGGTTTACTTACATAACAAAAATAGTTTAGTTAAATTAATTTTAACATTGTGACACTCACCCCAGTTCCATTGTCACAGACAATAACTTTTCTTCCCTGGGCATCCATTATATCTTATAAATAATGTCAATAAAAAGCATTAATGTAGTTTTTGAGGAAGGGTTATGGGCGTGCTGAAAGGCCAGTAGACATTTGACACCGGAATATGCCAGGCACACTTCCGGATACAATTTTTCATTGAAATGTAGTTAAAATAAATAAAATAATAAAACCTTTTTTTAATTAAAACACACTGATGTGGGATGTTTGAATTAAAGGCATAAATATTTATTAAACCTCAAATAAATTTCGCTTTTTATTTTTGAAACCCATAAACTAAAATTATATCGTCTATTCCTTAATATAGAAAATCAAAGCCTATTGATTACGAAATGAAAAAAAGCTATTTTCTTTTCTTCAAGTCTAAAGATTTGGAGCACACTTTTTTACATTTTACTTTTAAATTGAAGTTTTTTCTTAACTCACTAATTACTATTGTCAGCCGACAGTCATCCACTTCGGCCACCGGGTGTAGATTTTCTTTCAAGTCACAAGATGTTTAGTCTAAAATCTTTTCTACTAACATTGTGTATTGTGTTTCAAATTAGCAGTACACAAGATACTCATAAATCAGCGTATACTTTAAAAGAAGTTGAAATAAAATCAAACGGAAAACCTGTTAAAATCTTCACTGCTGCCGAGTTAAAGAAACATGACGGATCGGTACGTACGGGTATGCATGTATAATTTAAATTCTATAATTATAAATACAAATTTTGATAATTTTAAAAAGCTGATTCTGATTTCAATAAAATAGAGCAGAGATGGTTACAATCAGTAGCAATTCAATTTTAATTTATAATTATCCTATACTGTACTATAATTATAATATAAAGTAGTTAGTCTTATTATGTATTGACTTTGACTTATACTCTTAATAATAAGTCTTATTTGAATGTCCAATGTATTTCGTCTGAGTATTAGTATTGTCATTGTTTGCCAAGTAAATCTTGTAGATTTGAAGTTCATTTACAGCTAATAAATTGTAACCACCAGGGACGCCAGGGTACATACTTAAATTTAATACATACTGAATTAACCGACACAACACAAATAGAGAAATAGTATGGTCATGATCCAGGGGTGGGCAAACTGCAATCAGTGGGCCACACGTCGCTGGCTAAAGTAAAGGGTTCCTAGCAGCCCACGGAAGTCTCCAACAAGTCAAATGTTTTAAAAATCATATAAATGTACTTACGTTAAGGCTAAGGTTGACACATTTGAATTTGAGCATAAACTGAAGCTGACTTAGTTAAGTGTAAAATTTTGATAAGCATCAATATTGTTCTTATTCTAAAATAATTATAGTTATAGGGTTGTGTACAATATAAATTAAAACGAATAAAAATATTAAAGATTAGGTATACTTAGACTTAGCTTATACTTACACACTTATAGAGGGCTTAGGGTTTAGAGGCTATTAATTGCAGTAAATCTAAACTAATGTAAGAGTCCATCAAAATTTGTATATATCATTAAACTTTTTTTTATTTTCAGAATGAAAATGGACCAATTTACATGGGAATTAAAGGTGTCGTCTTTGATGTAACGGAAGGAAAAAGTAAATCAAATTTTAATTAATAAAATATATATATATATATATATATGTTACTGAAATAAAGCGTAGTTCAAGAAGAAGAATTATATCACTTTTAGAAATCACAAAAATTATGTTCTGCTGAAAGCCAGCTATATGAGCATTGTGCTTACTTTCCCATTTACAAATTAAAAATCATTCTATTTATTTTTTTCAAATCTGATACTATGTTCTCCTTTACTTTAAAAGTTCCTAGATTATGCACTTTAAAAATAGCCTAAACTTTAACATGAGTTATAATATTGCAGAAAATTCAAAATGCATAGAAGATATAATATAAAGTTAATTTAGTGTATGTGGTCGTCTTATTAGTAAACAGTACCAGGTTGCTTGATTATGAATTTTTAGAGTTAGCAGTTTACTCAGTGCTTTTCACATATGTTATGATCGCAATAAGGAATAGAGTTTTACCTATTGTTTATATGTTTATTTTTTTATTGTCCGTTTTCTACCCCTATATGAGCCTTCTTGTTGACTACACAGCTATATGCAGCAGTGGCACATATAATACTAAATTTGTGTATTTCTGTCTGAAATGAAATGCTTATTACTTTAGCATGTATTTGCTTAAATCTTACCTCATATTTTCTTAATAATTAATAATTTTTATTTTTTTCGTCTGATCCTAATGCAACTCAGGGTTCTATGGAAAAGGTGCCCCTTACAATGCATTGGTCGGTATAGATTCCACTCGAGCTGTAGCTAAAATGTCTCTTGAACCAGAGGATCTTACGAGTGATGTTGTAAGTGGGCTCTGTAGGCATAAGAAAACATGAATACTTAATTAACTTTTTTAATAGTTTGATTTTTACTCTTGATGTTTAATGAATTATTGTGTAATTAAATTTTATTTCTTGCAATTTAACTTGTATATACAATAATAAATATAGTGGTAGTATTTTATTTTTCCGAATATTCATATTGTGGCAGATTTAATAGGTAAGGATACTATACTAAAAACACTTGATCCATAGTTTCAAGTTAGTTATGTTAAAATATTACAACCTAATGCAATATAATCTGTTTGTTTAAAAAATCTTAAAACTTTTAAAAACTATAATTTTTTTCCAGACTGGTTTGGATGATGCTCACTTAGTTGCTCTTGATGAAACTTTTGTGGGGACGTATATAACTAAGTACCCAGTAGTGGGCTACATGGACTTTTTAGTGGAGAAATATCCAGAAAAGTTTGCTGGTGTACAGACCATCCGAGAAGAATTGTGATTCGAAAATCTAGATCATTCCAAAATGTTAAATTTGTTTCATTCAGGATGTATTCCCATTTTATATCACAGGTCATTGTTTGTGACAACTAGTTTGTGACAACTAGTTAGTCTATTTGCTTTGGGGATGGGATGAACAGTCTCTAATAATTTACCAAGTAATTGACTGATTGATTGTTTCATATCTGTTTTCTTTTATATTGCCATCAACGAATTTTTATGTCTGAGTATTTTTGCTGAAATTAAGACAAGGTACTATACAGTCAAAATGTTATTTATTTAATGGCATGTGCTGTGAAAAAAATTTATCAATCGATGTATTTCCTGATTGGCAAAGGCTTGCTTGTAAATGACAAAGCTACTTTTGTCACAAATTTCTTGTGGCCATATGAACCATGAAGAAACAAATAAAATAATTTGGGTTCTCTATTTCCATAATGTGTGGGTTTTTTTAAAGCATACACTTTTTTTTAAATCTCTTCCCATGATGCCTCATATTTTATTGAAAACAAGTTAATAATTCCTGTGTTGTGATGTGTTACATCAATCTATTTTGTTTATTAATCTGTTTACAAATTATTTTTGAGCATAGATGACTAATGATTAAATATACAAATTCAATCTATTACTATTAATAACTTATATATAATTATATTAGTTCAAGACCAAAATATTGGAATTTTATTTTTCTTTTAATTTGATCATTGACTTACCATCAGCTGAGGTTTCCCATATACAGTAGCTGCTGTGCAGCTTGTCTGTTGTTTTTGGCATTTTGCTCTGGGTGTTTTTTGCTGCATAAATTCATTCCAACTTTAATGGTATTTTATGTAAATAAACTGTTCTCCCATGTCCTGTTCCATTATTATTGTCATGGCTCCTAGCTCCCAATTTGTTCAGTTCAATACATGGGTTCATCTATTGACATCTTTAACATCAATGTCCTGTTGCATTATTATTGTCATGGTTCCTAGCTCCCAATTTGTTCAGTTCAATACATGGGTTCATCTATTGACATCTTTAACATCAATGTCCTGTTCCATTATTATTGTCATGGTTCATAGCTCCCAATTTGTTCAGTTCAATACATGGGTTCATCTATTGACATCTTTAACCAATGTCATGTTCAACCATATTTGTTTATTTTTTACTTTCTTTGACTTGATTTTAATTGTAAATGGGTTTGGTTCATTTTTTTGTCTATCATTTCTTCCTGAGGAATCAAGTTATTTTTTCAAGCCTATGATTTTTTTTAAAAATGAAACTTTAAATAATGTATTTTTGAGTGATAAAATTGATAACAAAGATTTACCACTGAGAATTGATTCAATGCATAAAGATATTTAAAATACAAGGAAATAATTTAGATTGATTGTTTTTTTGTTTTTTTTTCACTAGACTTTAATGAGAAGAAATGAACTTCCAAATTTTCATCTTGGAATGTTTTTGAAGACTGTCAACTGAATTGTTGATCAGGAGTAATTGAGTATTTTCCCACATATTATTATAATTATTGATCTACATGCCTTCATCATGAAACAAAATAGTTGATGTTATTAATTGTGATAACTAAAAATTTGATAGTTTTGTAATAATAATTTGTGTCATTGGTTTGATTTATTATTTTGAAATTGTATGCCTAGAAACTTTCTTTTATAGTTTATAGCTATGTAACAAAAAAAAACCTAATTATTTCATTCTTTGTAATAGCAGTGTTTTTATTTTTTAAATTTTTTATTAACAAAAAGATGAAACCGTCTGTAATTATTTCAGAACTTGTATTATTATTTTTTTTACTAAAGCCATCCTGGCATTAATTTAGGGTTTCAGACATTTTCTCTGGTTTGACTTGGTGTTGGTATATAATATAATCCTTCATATTGCTCATATTGTTACTTGTTTTGAAAATGTCATGTAATTAAAATTGCTCAAAATTTGATCAACCATTGTTTTCTGAATTGTCAATGTTTTGGGAGTGGCACCTTCATTGGGTGGGTGAACTCACTCCTGCTGTGTCATGTGTAATGTCTTTGCACTAGATTTACATTCATAAAAACCTTGTATAAATATTCAGGGAAAATTCATGTTCCTTTCACCCAGAAAAGAAGAGGATAACCTGGGTCATTGTGCTGGCCACACATTCCCCTGCTCGTTAGTGGTGGCTAAAAACTTGTGTACGCTACATCACTTGCCCCATAGTCCGTCATGGACTGGAAAGGGTGTCACTCACTCACACTCACAAATCGATAACGAAAAATTCCCTCAAAATTTGTTTCTCTTATAGTCCAATCATATTTAAGAGTGGAGATGAAATGCTTCAAATATCGGTTGCCTGCAATAACTCATGCATGGTTACAGCTGATAAAATAGTATCATTGCTAATGTATGAAACTCATTGTAACTCCCTTGTTAGTTTGTTCACATACAGTTGGTACATTTTGAATCCAGGAGTGTTGACATCAGTGTTGACATGCAGACAACACCCTCGACTCATACCTGGGGGTATAGTCATAGTTAATATTATTAATTAAATGAGATTGTTAGCAAAGGAAGACCTGAAAAAAAATGCGACTGTTGCATGAATGATGCCCAGGATTATGACTGTGGGTTGAGACGGGGCTTGCCATTGAACTGCAGAGAGAAGCTGTGGCCATTGCAACAGAGAGCAACGTTTTAGAAAATCTCGAGTGTTACAGCATGTTACTATGTTATTGCACCAGAGAGCAAAGTTATAGCACATCTCGAGTCTTAATCATAGTAATTTAGTATTGCATGCAACAGAGAGCACAGTTTTAGCACACCTTGAATGTTACATCATGTTATTGCAGCAGAAAGCAAAGTTATAGCACATCTCGAGTGTTACATCATGTTATTGTAGCAGAGAGCAAAGTTATAGCACATCTCGAGTGTTACATCATGTTATTGTAGCAGAGAGCAAAGTTATAGCACATCTCAAGTGTTACACCGTGTTATTGTAGCAGAGGGCAAAGTTTTAGCACATCTTGAGTGTTACACCGTGTTATTGTAGCAGAGGGCAAAGTTTTAGCACATCTTGAGCCGCACACCATGTCCTTTACAACCTAATTAACACCCGGTATCCAATGCCCGACTGACTTTAAAGTGGGTCACAGTGAGATCAGACTACTTTGAGTAAATACACGCCGACTATTTGACACCTCAAGACGTTGTTGGGACGAGGAGAAAAGGGTGTTAACATATTTGGTCCAGTGTGAGATGAAGTACTTGGTTGCTAGAAGAAAGAAAAGTTGAAGGAAAAGACGGGGCATCAATAGAGGAAATTTCCAGTTAAAAGGGTAGTTTTTACGCTACTGATATCTTTTGGAAATTCTTGAAATATTTCTGGAAAAAGTGGGGGGGGGGTATTTAAATTTGGTTCTATGGTCCATCTCGAAGTTCACCTTCAATGACGTTAGAGTTCACCATCAATGACGTTAGAGTTCACCTTCAATGACGTTAGAGTTCACCTTCAATGACGTTAGAGTTCACCTTCAATGACGTTAGAGTTCACCATCAATGACGTTAGAGTTCACCTTCAATGACGTTAGAGTTCACCTTCAATGACGTTAGAGTTCACCTTCAATGACGTTAGAGTTCACCATCAATGACGTTAGAGTTCACCATCAATGACGTTAGAGTTCACCATCAATGACGTTAGAGTTCACCATCAATGACGTTAGAGTTCACCATCAATGACGTTAGAGTTCACCTTCAATGACGTTAGAGTTCACCTTCAATGACGTTAGAGTTCACCATCAATGACGTTAGAGTTCACCTTCAATGACGTTAGAGTTCACCTTCAATGACGTTAGAGTTCACCTTCAATGACGTTAGAGTTCACCTTCAATGACGTTAGAGTTCACCTTCAATGACGTTAGAGTTCACCTTCAATGACGTTAGAGTTCACCTTCAATGACGTTAGAGTTCACCTTCAATGACGTTAGAGTTCACCATCAATGACGTTAGAGTTCACCATCAATGACGTTAGAGTTCACCATCAATGACGTTAGAGTTCACCTTCAATGACGTTAGAGTTCACCATCAATGACGTTAGAGTTCACCATCAATGACGTTAGAGTTCACCTTCAATGACGTTAGAGTTCACCTTCAATGACGTTAGAGTTCACCATCAATGACGTTAGAGTTCACCATCAATGACGTTAGAGTTCACCTTCAATGACGTTAGAGTTCACCTTCAATGACGTTAGAGTTCACCTTCAATGACGTTAGAGTTCACCATCAATGACGTTAGAGTTCACCATCAATGACGTTAGAGTTCACCTTCAATGACGTTAGAGTTCACCTTCAATGACGTTAGAGTTCACCATCAATGACGTTAGAGTTCACCTTCAATGACGTTAGAGTTCACCTTCAATGACGTTAGAGTTCACCTTCAATGACGTTAGAGTTCACCTTCAATGACGTTAGAGTTCACCTTCAATGACGTTAGAGTTCACCTTCAATGACGTTAGAGTTCACCTTCAATGACGTTAGAGTTCACCTTCAATGACGTTAGAGTTCACCATCAATGACGTTAGAGTTCACCATCAATGACGTTAGAGTTCACCATCAATGACGTTAGAGTTCACCTTCAATGACGTTAGAGTTCACCATCAATGACGTTAGAGTTCACCATCAATGACGTTAGAGTTCACCTTCAATGACGTTAGAGTTCACCTTCAATGACGTTAGAGTTCACCATCAATGACGTTAGAGTTCACCATCAATGACGTTAGAGTTCACCTTCAATGACGTTAGAGTTCACCTTCAATGACGTTAGAGTTCATCATCAATGACGTTAGTGTTCATCATCAATGACGTTAGAGTTCATCATCAATGACGTTAGTGTTCATCATCAATGACGTTAGAGTTCATCATCAATGACGTTAGAGTTCACCATCAATGACGTTAGAGTTCACCATCAATGACGTTAGAGTTCACCATCAATGACGTTAGTGTTCACCATCAATGACGTTAGAGTTCACCATCAAAGACGTTAGTGTTCACCATCAATGACGTTAGTGTTCACCATCAATGACGTTAGAGTTCACCATCAATGACGTTAGAGTTCACCATCAATGACGTTAGAGTTCACCATCAATGACGTTAGAGTTCACCTTCAATGACGTTAGAGTTCACCATCAATGACGTTAGAGTTCACCATCAATGACGTTAGAGTTCACCATCAATGACGTTAGAGTTCACCATCAATGACGTTAGAGTTCACCATCAATGACGTTAGAGTTCACCATCAATGACGTTAGAGTTCACCATCAATGACGTTAGAGTTCACCATCAATGACGTTAGAGTTCACCATCAATGACGTTAGAGTTCACCATCAATGACGTTAGAGTTCATCATCAATGACGTTAGAGTTCATCATCAATGACGTTAGAGTTCACCATCAATGACGTTAGAGTTCACCATCAATGACGTTAGAGTTCACCATCAATGACGTTAGAGTTCACCATCAATGACGTTAGAGTTCATCATCAATGACGTTAGAGTTCACCATCAATGACGTTAGAGTTCACCATCAATGACGTTAGAGTTCACCATCAATGACGTTAGAGTTCATCATCAATGACGTTAGAGTTCACCATCAATGACGTTAGAGTTCACCATCAATGACGTTAGAGTTCACCATCAATGACGTTAGAGTTCACCATCAATGACGTTAGAGTTCACCATCAATGACGTTAGAGTTCACCATCAATGACGTTAGAGTTCACCATCAATGACGTTAGAGTTCACCATCAATGACGTTAGAGTTCACCATCAATGACGTTAGAGTTCACCATCAATGACGTTAGAGTTCACCATCAATGACGTTAGAGTTCACCATCAATGACGTTAGAGTTCATCATCAATGACGTTAGAGTTCATCATCAATGACGTTAGAGTTCACCATCAATGACGTTAGAGTTCACCATCAATGACGTTAGAGTTCACCATCAATGACGTTAGAGTTCACCATCAATGACGTTAGAGTTCACCATCAATGACGTTAGAGTTCACCATCAATGACGTTAGAGTTCACCATCAATGACGTTAGAGTTCACCATCAATGACGTTAGAGTTCACCATCAATGACGTTAGAGTTCATCATCAATGACGTTAGAGTTCACCATCAATGACGTTAGAGTTCACCATCAATGACGTTAGAGTTCACCATCAATGACGTTAGAGTTCACCATCAATGACGTTAGAGTTCACCATCAATGACGTTAGAGTTCACCATCAATGACGTTAGAGTTCACCATCAATGACGTTAGAGTTCACCATCAATGACGTTAGAGTTCACCATCAATGACGTTAGAGTTCACCATCAATGACGTTAGAGTTCACCATCAATGACGTTAGAGTTCACCATCAATGACGTTAGAGTTCACCATCAATGACGTTAGAGTTCACCATCAATGACGTTAGAGTTCACCATCAATGACGTTAGAGTTCACCATCAATGACGTTAGAGTTCATCATCAATGACGTTAGAGTTCACCATCAATGACTTTGAAGCACAACTCCAAACATTTTTTTTAAATTAAAAAAAATTAAAATTATAATGGAAATAGAGAACCTTTTGTTAACATTTACAGAGTATGATTGAAGAGAATAATTGCATCAGATGTAAAATATTGTATCAGAAGTTGAACATAGTATCAGAAGTTGAACATAGTATCAGAAGTTGAATATTGTATCAGAAGTTGAATATTGTATAAGAAGTTGAATATTGTATCAGAAGTTGAATATTGTATAAGAAGTTGAATATTGTATCAGAAGTTGAATATTGTATCAGAAGTTGAATATTGTATCAGAAGTTGAATATTGAATATTGTATCAGAAGTTGAATATTGTATCAGAAGTTGAATATTGAATATTGTATCAGCAGTTGAACATTGAATATTGTATCAGAAGTTGAACATTGAATATTGTATCAGAAGTTGAATATTGTATCAGAAGTTGAATATTGTATCAGAAGTTGAATATTGTATCAGAAGTTGAATATTGTATCAGAAGTTGAATATTGTATCAGAAGTTGAATATTGTATCAGAAGTTAAATATTGTATCAGAAGTTGAATATTGTATCAGAAGTTGAATATTGTATCAGAAGTTGAATATTGTATCAGAAGTTGAATATTGTATCAGAAGTTAAACATTCTATCATGAGTTGAACATTGTTTGAGAACTTGAAAATTATATTGAACTAGACGCCCCGCGGCGTAGCATACGCCGCAGACTTGCTCATGGAGAGTGCAAAGAAAGTGGAGAAACAACGGACACAAACTACAGCACGAAGAAATCAAAACAACGCGAGTGAACGTTTGTTGAACTGCCAACTCATTGTTGGTTTTGGGACATTTGCAGGCGAAATTTGGTACACCTATAACTTCTATGAAGTCAGCTATAAAACGATAATCGGTTTAAAATCAGAGTTACATAATCGATAATCGGTTTAAAATTAAAATTTTAAAAAACACGCAATTAACAACCCTAAACATGACTAACCCTCGCTAGGGTCGGCGAATCACAGTTTATGTTTAAGGGATGGTAGTATTAAATGGGAGGCGGGTAACAACAACCTCAGTGTGCTTGTCTCCATGCTTACTCGCTATTTTTTTACTTACTTTGCGCTGCTTTTTTGTCTGTACTCTCACCCCCAACCCCCATCCGCTCTTTGCACTGTCCATTATGAGCAAGTCTGCGGCGTATGCAACGCCGCGGGTCTCTCCAGATTTTCTTCTTTTCATTCACTCACAGTCGTTTGCCCAAACCCATCTCATTTTGACAACTGTGTCTTTCAGGAAGTCTTCACCTGTAACTAAATCATTAGCGGCATACCGCGGGTTCAGCTAGTGTTGGCAGTGTTGGCATCTTTAAAAATTAAAAAAAAACAACAATGTTTTCGCTGGGGCTTGAACCCAGGACCATAGACGTATGAGGCGGACGTGATAATCAGTACACTACGAATCTCGCATTTACTGTGAAGGAACAATGCAAGTGAACGCAAGTGCATTATTGCCACCCACTCCCACCCCACCCCTTTTTTTTTACATTCCATCCCACCACGCTTGCCAACAGTGTTTAGTTGACCCGAACGAGGGTCATTCGTCATGCTCGGTTGCACATACTTGCAGCTTGCTTGCCTCTCATGGTCCCATGAAGAGAATTATATATAGATAGATAGATAGTTTTGCCTGAACCGGTTACCCATTGTTGTGCAAAATACCCAGGTAGTAAAATTGGCACAAGCCGAAAATATGGCTGCAATGTCTATATTGTCTATACCAACTGCAACGGTGACCAAACTGAGGCTCGCCAGCCGCATGCTGCTCTTCAGTGTTCACATTGCGGCGCGCGAACAATTTATCAAATTAAAACTGTTTGTTTGAAATATATGCTGTGAAATACGTTTAACACAAAAACGCTTAATTATATGTGGTATGCAGTTTTCTATGGCTGTAATTTCTATATTGTCTATACCATGTGGAGAAAAAAAACTATTTTACATTTCAAATAAAAATAGAAGGGAGATAATTTTGTTACTCGTACTAATTTACAAATACATGTATTTAATTTTAAAATTGAAGAATGAATTATATGTTTAAAATATAGTTATATAAGATCGTGCATATTATTAAATAATTAACACTTAATAATGATTTAGAAAACATAACTTAAAAACAAACAAATTGTTGTTGTATTTTATGTTTTTTTAAATGAAAAACTATAAATGTACATAATTAGCATTAGTTTATCATATTTTATACCACACTATTGAATCGTTAACCGCATTGCAATATGAAAGTGAGGTGAAAATACCACCTATATCGCTCCCTATTTCTAGGTATACAGCAGAAGGTTCAAATGTACTTTTCAGAAAAACATTCATTATTGCTTCATTAAAAAAATATTGCTTCAAGTAATGAATGCTTATCATCTTATGTCTTATCCAAGACTAGATAGATGCGACGTAGCATACGTCGCAGACTTGCTCATATATAGTGCAAGACAGGGGGGGTAGAACGGACACAAACTACAGCACGAAGAAGTTTGCACTGTATAGCGGTCATGAAGGCGAAAATTATACGGCGTTTCGAACGGGTACTCTTCAAAATTTGGACTAGTACCTGCGACAACAATATTGACAGCCCTAATATTGTATCAGAAGTGATGGTGAGATAAATTTTACCTCTAAATTTCGATTGCCCGTGTGCAAAGTAAAAAAAAACAACTCGTGTGCAAATTTGCACGGCATCCATTTTTTAACAATATTTTACAAAATTTGCTGCGCGGTAATTCTAAACTGTTGCGCTGCGTCAGTCAGATATCTGCGTGACCGCGTATCTCGCAGCTTAAAGGAACATTGGACGAGGCTAATACTTCATTGACATCATTAGATATAAGTTTCATTTAAATAATTAAAATAACAAAAGAACCCGTACAAAACAAGATTTTAGTTATGTTTCGTAAAACGTGTTTAATATAATGCGCACCTATAGGGAATATGTTTATAAAAAGTATTTTGTCAATATAATACGCACCAAATCGCACAACAAGAAAGTAGTAATAAAAAGGTTGTGGGCCTTGTCGTCATAATATGGCGGAGAGCTATTAAAAGAAATATTGGGGCTATATTTATCTTTTTTAAGGACAGATTTCATAAAAATTTAATAAAAGATACGGGTCAATGTGTACATGTAGGTATATGGAGAAGGATGTATTTTGTCAGCTATTTGTTAATTCTTAGTTAATTTTAGACAGCAAATTGGACTTGAAAATGGAAAAACAGTTTCGTAATTTTATTATGCTTACAATTTTAAGAACATAGTGATTCGACTTCATTTACGCTGTAAAACATTGTTCCCCTAAAATGTAATCTAAAGATAGAACATTACTCTTTGAGCTATGACGTTTTCCGGTCTTAGAAATGATACTCTATCTCAAAAATTAACATGATACAAAGAGGGAAATAAAATAATCCAAAAATTAAATAATTTAATTACAGTACATGCGATCGATCTGAAATTTTGAGAAATCGTTTTTATCATCGATACGAAACTGCCTGCAAAATTTCAGCTCGATAGCTTACGAGGAAGTGGGTAAAAAAATCGATCCATCGTTTTTTCGACAAGCAAGCAAGGGTTCAAACGTGGGCGGATGCTATCGCGATTTTTGGCTCTTTATGAACATCTTATTCAATCATTAGAAATTAGTGAAAGTTGACTAATAAATGTAAAGTTATAGAAAAACGATGTTTATTTTATACATCATACTTAACATAAATAAAACGTGTTAAAATATAGCAGTAGCCGAAAACAATGTTTAAAAAATTGTGATTAAAAATCTGTCTTAAAATTTTTATGCGCACGACGCCACATTCATTTATTTTTCCGAGTTTGAAAAAAAATTTACGTCATTAAATTTTTGCCAATGAACGTCATCGAAATTCGTGCAACTAACGGCACATAACTACATCGGATTTTTGTACTCAATATCCCCTTTTTAAACAATGATTGATGTATGTTTACATTTTGGCCATCATATTATTTAAAACAGCAAATAATTCCGTCTTTACTGAAATAGAAACAAAAGTCAATTAATTATTAAACACCAGGTTGTGCTGCGGCGCCCACCTTTTTCAAAAGCCCAAACAAGTTAGTTTGATAAATAAGAAATATGAAACTTTCTGAAATGTTCACAAAGTAATTTATAATAGGGGTTGTAGGGCGCCTAAGGCGACCTTTTTGTTTTTTGTCAAAAGCCCAAGTAACTTATCCTTGTTTGATAAATACGAAATATTAAACTTCCTGGAATGTACACAAAGTATTTAATAATTAACCATCATCAAATACTCTTTTTACATTGTTCCAAAATAAAAATATGAGCTAAAACAATGACGTCATATAATATTTTTTTTACAGCGCGTCTTTAATTTGTAGTTAATTTGCACACCTTTTGATGCACACTTTGTATTAAATATCAGATCAATCAATGACGTCATATTATATTTTTGTGCAGTGCTAATCACCACACGATTTTTTAACTGCTATAGACTATTGTACATCGTTCCTCAGCGTTCCACATCCAGCCAGCCAGTGACTTGGACTATTATATTATTTATATTGTGCCGCGGGCCAGTGAAAATCTTATCACGGGCCGTACTTTGAACACCTCTGAACTAAATGAATGCTGACATAGTAATGGGGGAGTCCTGTGCTCAGAGAATACTGCTAGACGCTGTTCAGCAGATGGAGAAGGTGTCCAATGTAAAAGTTGGAGATTTGAGAGCGCAAGTTCAAGCCTAAACGGCTGATGTATTTTAGTTGGTCAGAATCTTTTGATAGCGGTGATATTATAGCGAATTAAGCTTGCTGGGTACAACAGCTTCGCCAGAAAAAAACTTGTTCATTTTGAGTTACATGTTCGTTTGTTCGGGTGCAAACAAAACAAAACAAAAAACTCGCGTGCAAAGTTGCATAGCATCCAATTTTATGTCAAATATTTTAAAAAATTTGCTGCGTGGTAATTTTGAAACTGCTGCGCGACGCCAGTCAGATATCTGCGCGGCCGCGAATCCGCGCAGCTAAAAGCGAACATTGTTTACATGTATACATTTAGTTTTCGGAGCTGATATATCACCAGACTTATGAAAACGTACCTTGACTAAAGACATATTTGCTCTTTCTTTAGAAAAAAAATTTTTAGTGTACAGATTTAAAAAAAATAAAATATTTTCATTTAACCGAAATTTCGCCACGGCACAACAGGGTATCACAGCACACCGGGTGTGGAACTTAAATTCTATAATACCTTGTTGAAATAACGTGGGGAAAAAGTTACTTCTGCTTCTATTTAAGTATAAAATAGAATGAAAAATATCTTGAAAATGACTGGAACATAAAAAGTTGAGAATATTATAAGTGTGTGTGTGTGGATTGCTCTGGCTATAACTTTCTACGTGATTGGTAGATCTTGAACAAACCTGGCTGTGACTTCAAGTAAAACGTGATACGAAAGTGAAAAATGTAAAAGGAACTCATGTAGCTTAAAGTACCTAAAGTAAGCTGAGCTGCTGAACAATGTTCCCTTTAAGCTGAGCTGCTGAACAATGTTCCCTTTAAGTTGAGCTGCTGAGCAATGTTCCCTTTAAGTTGAGCTGCTGAGCAATGTTCCCTTTAAGTTGAGCTGCTGAGCAATGTTCCCTTTAAGCTGAGCTGCTGAGCAATGTTCTCTTTGAGCTGAGCTGCTGAACAATGTTCCCTTTAAGTTTAAGCTGAGCTGCTGATGTTGGTAGGCTAAAAACCACAAACAGATCGACTCTTAACCTGACCAATGCTTCCAATTTAACCCCAGGCAGTGGACATATGACATAGGACATAAGGGATGGGTTCCTGCTTCCAATTTAACCACAGGCAGTGGACACAGGGGATGGGTCACATGGAAAAGTATAAATTCTTTGGTTCTTTTTACGCGGCATGGCGACACTAGGAGTAGAAGGTTTGTTACAGAGAAAATAAATTAACTTGATTCAGAACCAACTAGGTATTTTTATACAGAACAAGTAAGAAATCGTATACAGACCAAACTAGTATGTTTAATATATAGACTGAAACTGTAATTAACTTAAATTTTTGTGCCATAGCAACTGTCTTAAAACTTAAATCGATAGTTCTACAATATATATGAATATATCTTTGTTTAATTTCAACAACAAAAAAATGTAAAGAAGAAAAAAAAATTTCCAGGGGCGCTGAATAACATTTTTTTTTCGGAAAAGGGGGCGGTGGGCCAAATAATTTTTGGAACCACTGGTCTAAGGACGCTAAGGAATACAGCAACGGTGGCCTAACCGCGGCTCGCGAGCCGCATTCGGCTATTTTGTGTTCTCACTGCAGCTCGCGTACAAATTATGACATATTATATATTACATGGATTACTGGAAGATTTCTAAACTAGGTTTAATAACCCATAGCGTTTCAATGCGGCTCTCAACATTTTTTTAAAAAAATGGCTCTCAGTTACTATAGGTCTGGCCACTCCTAAAATAAAGTATTGAAATGGGATGTGCAAGAAGGTGCATCAATCCTTCCCCTGCCGTCTATGGAGGATGTGAAACATTCGCCCTGCTGCGGTATTTAAATAAGAAAACGCTCTCCTCACAGGTGCCTCGTAATGTGCTGACATGAGTCGAACTTTTCCATTCACCCGGCCTGCGTGACATCAGGGCAGGTAAGTCAACAGGTAGACGTGAGGCCCCGGCCGCTCCCCCCTCAGTCAGAATGCACGGGGCCCATTGGGGACCTCACTGAGAACGGCGAGGCTGTCGTGACAAACTCTGGTAAGGGGCGATTAAATATAAGGGCCACAATGAGGCATAGGCAACGGGTCGCGCTCCAGGCGGGGAGCGTGACCTTCTGTCACTGGTACCCCTGAGCTGCACCAAAGCAGCAGCCAAACGACTTTAATATTGTGCTCTTTTAGATAATTCGAGAAAAAGAAAGGGAAAGGTATTATAAAAAGTTTGTTGTTTTTTTAAAAGGATTTTTTAACAGTTAAACAAATGTTTTAAGCGTAGTTTTCCTTCTGTCAGTGGTTTATTCACAAATATTTTTTAACGAACATAAACCGCAGAAATGCCATGGTGGAAATCAGAGGCGTCACTAGGGTAGGTGTCACCCAGTGCGGTAGCCCATGTTGACTACCTACCCCATAGACCTCCTCCGAGTCTGCCCGTGCCAAATAACGAGGATATACAGAATTTTACATTTTGGTGTCACCCCTTGTGATGGTGCCACCCGGTGCGGTACGCAGCCATCTAGTGACTCCTCTGGTAGAAATAAATAAAATAAATGTAAGAACTATCCTAAAATAAGTCAAATTTCCCACTGCTAAAACTTCAAGCTACATATTGGATTGAAATTCTTCTGATTCTTATGCTACAGAACTGGAAAAACCCAAGAGAATGAAATGGTACAAGAACGTGATATTGATGTGCTGGTACATGTCATTTAGTCATCACATTTATTCAGCTGTTCCTGATGTAGAAGCGAAACATTACTATACAATTAAAACAACATACTCGTACAGGGACAAAAACGACATGAAGCAAATGGCCCAAACATATTAAAATTTGCGATTGCTATTACTGCAAGGAGTCTGGAAAGTGTTGAACAATTTGGTGAACATTTACTTCACCAAAATCAGCCACTATGGATCTTACACCAAAACAAGAGAGATGAGACAATGGTTTTTTATCGTAAACAAAATGGTAAAAAACGTTACATGATTTGATGGCTTATTATCCTTTTAACGTCCAAAGCATCTTTATTTCCTTTAAAATATACTTTTTTTAATAATAAATATTTTTATATACAGCTTTTTTTTATAGCATAAACAAAACGAACGAGTAAAAGTTTATCCATATCATATAATGAATATATTAAATGGTAGAAATCAGCTTCAGAAAATCATTGGACATAACTGAAAGAATAGGGGGGTATAGGGTGGGTGTTGAGGCAGGGCATTTCAGCAGCAGACTGCAAGCAACAGACTGCAAGCAACAGACTGCAAGCAACAGACTGCAAGCAACAGACTGCAAGCAACAGACTGCAAGCAACAGACTGCAAGCAACAGACTTCAAGCAACAGACTACAAGCAACAGACTGCAAGCAGCACACTGCAAGAAACAGAGTGCAAGCAACAGACTGCAAGCAACAGACTGCAAGCAACAGACTGCAAGCAACAGACTGCAAGCAACAGACTGCAAGCAACAGACTGCAAGCAAAAGGCTGCAAGCAACAGACTGCAAGCAACAGACTGCAAGAAACAGAGTGCAAGCAACAGACTGCAAGCAACAGAGTGCAAGCAACAGACTGCAAGCAACAGACTGCAAGAAACAGAGTGCAAGCAACAGACTGCAAGCAACAGACTGCAAGCAACAGACTGCAAGCAACAGACTGCAAGCAACAGACTGCAAGCAACAGAGTTTAAACAACAGACTGCAAGCAACAGACTGCAAGCAGCCGATGACTTCTATTTGTTAGTTTGTATCAACGAATTTATAATTAATTTTGTTTTGAATGATTTACAGATTGAATTTTTTCGTTTCTTTTAGCGTTTGAAAAAGTTGGAGTCGTTGTCATGGTTATTATCATTAATTGTTGCCAGAGATTCTGCAATTCTACCCCATACGTTAAGTTAAAGTTTTTGCCATTTCAAACAGTTACAACAAACTTTTAAGCTACAATAAATGTTTATTTTTTTTAAAAATGACTTAAGTGTATACAAGACTAAAACACTATGGGATATTCTGGCCGATTATAAAATCATTTTGATAAATACTTTGATGTATTAATATTAAACTCATTGAAAATATAAAATTGAATAGAAGCTTCATCGTCTCAGGTGAAATAGTTGTTTAGCAGCTTACTAGATAAAGACTAACATACAAAAATTAATTTTTAAAAAGGTCCAAATGGCGTTTTAATATAATTATCGTGATTTGTTAGTCGACATGATAGATGTCCCCTGTCCTGATTCAAGATACATGTCACATCAATCACCTCGCTAATCATTTAGCGCAGTGCTTCTCAAACTCTTTAGTATGGCGGACCGGCGGGAATTTTTTTCCCATTGCAACAGGGACCGGTGAACTATTTTCACTGTACTGACGTGGTATTAAATGTTATTTATTTTATTTTATTTTATGCTTTTCATTCTATGTGCTTATTAACGAAAAATTGACATATTATTTTGAGTTAGTATTAATGGTTGCAAAAAAGGGTTTATAATTATATTTTTCTGTCCTTTCTTGATAGGCTCTGCGGAACCGGCAGCGGATGGCCCACGGATCGGCACCGGTCCTTGGACCACCACTTTGAGAAGCACTGCTTTAGATGACTTTAGCCTATGGGCAAATCACCAAGTACAACAAATCTCATGTCAGATGTAGAGACTTTTAAAGCATTTTTTAAAAAAAATATTCAGATTTGATAAATTACGATAAATATTTAATATGTGAGATGGGGCCACCCATAAATGACGTCACGCATCTGGGGGAGGGGGGGGGTCACACATTTGTGAGGATGTGTGACGAGGGGGAGTGGGTGTTTACGAAACGTGCGGATACATAAAAAAAAAGTGCAACTTTAAATAAAAGTTCAACTTAATTATTTGATTGCCTACAATTTATTTAATGTCGCTTTAAATGGCTTCACGCGTATAACGATATTAAAATTTCAGAATTATACTAAATATATACTTAAATGACAAAAAATTAATTTGACATATGCCTACATGTATTTTCAAATAAAAAATACGACTTTTATGGGGGAGGGGTGCAAAAGCTTTATGACGTCATATTTGATGGGGGATACGTCTTTGTGACGAAGTATGACGAGGGGAGGGGGGTTGGAGGGGGGGGGTGAAAAATCGGCAAAAAATCGCGTGACGTCATTTATGAACGCACCGATGTGATATGTGATATTTTTTCTACACAGGGCTCAGTTGCTCTTAAAATCACTTTATTTTTCGGTAGCAGTTGTAGCCTTATTTCTAGCGCATTGCTCGCCAATAACAAATCGTTTCAACGTCACAAGTGAACGTGGCATCAGAGTCAGACTGTTTGAGATAGATTTAAAGACAAGTCTTAGTGCTACCCATTGGAACGCAAACTCCCCCCCCCCGGTCAACGCATCAGTAGAGAATAACCCGTCAACGCATCAGTAGAGAATAACCCGTCAACGCATCAGTAGAGAATAACCCGTCAACGCATCAGTAGAGAATAACCCGTCAACGCATCAGTAGAGAATAACCCGTCAACGCATCAGTAGAGAATAACCCGTCAACGCATCAGTAGAGAATAACCCGTCAACGCATCAGTAGAGAATAACCCGTCAACGCATCAGTAGAGAATAACCCGTCAACGCATCAGTAGAGAATAACCCGTCAACGCATCAGTAGAGAATAACCCGTCAACGCATCAGTAGAGAATAACCCGTCAACGCATCAGTAGAGAATAACCCGTCAACGCATCAGTAGAGAATAACCCGTCAACGCATCAGTAGAGAATAACCCGTCAACGCATCAGTAGAGAATAACTTCTTGAGTAAGGTACATGAATCAAAGACAGAAAGTAAAAAAGGAAATAATTGTTTAGAGTTTAGACTTTCGACTAAAGGAAATAGGGCATATATTATCAGGGGAAACGGGTTAATTTGAATTTAGGTAAAAGTTGAGATCAATCGCATATTACAATTTTATATTCTTCTCATTATTATTATTTTTTAAAAATAGAAATTAATTAATTAACTAATTTTGAGAATTAAAACACTCTCATTTACAACATTAGCCTAAATTGAAACTATTAAACACCACAATATTTTATAATGTTATACAAACAATTTTACTGTAAACAAAGATTCAGATTTTTTTACCTTCTATTTCTTTTTGTCTCTATCATTCTCACACTCATTCACCCACACACTCTCTCTACTCTCTCTCTCTCCCTCTAACGGTCTCTCTCTCCCTCTAACGGTCTCTCTCCCT